>CAKXZU010000049.1:1200000-1800000 GCA_936014575.1 Bombus lapidarius
ACTACATATCGTTATACGTTATATCGTAATACCATATAAAGTTATACGTTATAACGTAATACTACATATCGTTATACGTTATATCGTAATACCATATAACGTTAAACGTTATATCGTAATACCATACAACGTTATACGTTATATCGTAATACCATATAACGTCATACGTTATATCGTCGACTACATAACGTTATACCTTATATGGTAATACTACATAACCTTATACGTTATGTCGTAATACGATATAACGTTATACGTTATAACGTAATACTACATATCGTTATACGTTATATCGTAATACCATATAAAGTTATACGTTATAACGTAATACTACATATCGTTATACGTTATATCGTAATACCATATAACGTTGAACGTTATATCGTAATACCATATAACGTTATACGTTATATCGTAATACCGTATAACGTTATACGTTATATCGTAATACTACATAACGTTATACGTTATATCGTAATACTACATATCGTTATACGTTATATCGTAATACTATATAACGTTATACGTTATATCGTAATACCGTATAACGTTATACGTTATATCGTAATACTACATAACGTTATACGTTATATCGTAATACTACATAACGTTATGCGTTATATCGTAATACTACATATCGTTATACGTTATATCGTAATACTACATAACGTTATACGTTATGTCGTAATACTACATAACGTTATACGTTACGTCGTAATACCATATAACGTTATGCGTTATAACGTAATACTACATATCGTCATACGTTATATCGTAATACTACATAACGTTATACGTTATATCGTAATACCGTATAACGGTATACGTTATATCGTAATACTACATAACGTTATACGTTATATCGTAATACTACATAACGTTATGCGTTATATCGTAATACTACATATCGTTATACGTTATATCGTGATACTACATAACGTTATACGTTATGTCCTAATACTACATAACGTTATACGTTATGTCGTAATACCATATAACGTCATACGTTATATCGTCGACTACATAACGTAATACTTTATATCGTAATACTAAATAACGTTATACGTTATGTCGTAATACCATATAACGTTATACGTTATAACGTAATACTACATATCGTTATACGTTATATCGTAATACTGCATAAAGTTATACGTTATATCGTAATACTGCATAACGTCATACGTTATATCGTAATACTACATAACGTTATACGTTATATCGTAATACTACATAACGTTATACGCTTTATCGTAATACCATATAACGTTATACGTTATATCGTAATACTACATATCGTTATACGTTATATCGTAATACCATATAACGTTAAACGTTATATCGTAATACCATATAACGTTATACGTTATATCGTAATACTACATAACGTTATACGTTATGTCGTAATACTACATAACGTTATACGTTATGTCGTAATACCATATAACGTCAGACGTTATATCGTCGACTCCATAACGTTATACTTTATATCGTAATACTAAATAACGTTATACGTTATGTCGTAATACCATATAAAGTTATACGTTATAACGTAATACTACATATCGTTATACGTTATATCGTAATACTACATAACGCTATACGTTATATCGTAATACCGTATAACGTTATACGTTATATCGTAATACTACATAACGTTATACGTTATATCGTAATACTACATAACGTTATGCGTTATATCGTAATACTACATATCGTTATACGTTATATCGTAATACTACATAACGTTATACGTTATGTCGTAATACTACATAACGTTATACGTTACGTCGTAATACCATATAACGTTATGCGTTATAACGTAATACTACATATCGTTATACGTTATATCGTAATACTACATAACGTTATACGTTATATCGTAATACCGTATAACGGTATACGTTATATCGTAATACTACATAACGTTATACGTTATATCGTAATACTACATAACGTTATGCGTTATATCGTAATACTACATATCGTTATACGTTATATCGTGATACTACATAACGTTATACGTTATGTCGTAATACGATATAACGTTATACGTTATAACGTAATACTACATATCGTTATACGTTATATCGTAATACCACATAACGTTATACGTTATATCATAATACTACATAACGTTATACGTTATGTCGTAATACTACATAACGTTATACGTTATATCGTAATACTACATAACGTTATACGTTATATCGTAATACTACATAACGTTATACGTTATATCGTAATACTGCATAACGTCATACGTTATATCGTAATACTACATAACGTTATACGTTATATCGTAATACTACATAACGTTATACGCTTTATCGTAATACCATATAACGTTATACGTTATATCGTAATACTACATATCGTTATACGTTATATCGTAATACCATATAACGTTAAACGTTATATCGTAATACCATATAACGTTATACGTTATATCGTAATACTACATAACGTTATACGTTATGTCGTAATACTACATAACGTTATACGTTATGTCGTAATACCATATAACGTCAGACGTTATATCGTCGACTCCATAACGTTATACTTTATATCGTAATACTAAATAACGTTATACGTTATGTCGTAATACCATATAAAGTTATACGTTATAACGTAATACTACATATCGTTATACGTTATATCGTAATACTACATAACGCTATACGTTATATCGTAATACCGTATAACGTTATACGTTATATCGTAATACTACATAACGTTATACGTTATGTCGTAATACCATATAACGTCAGACGTTATATCGTCGACTACATAACGTTATACATTATATCGTAATACTAAATAACGTTATACGTTATGTCGTAATACCATATAAAGTTATACGTTATAACGTAATGCTACATATCGTTATACGTTATATCGTAATACTACATAACGCTAAACGTTATATCGTAATACCGTATAACGTTATACGTTATATCGTAATACTACATAACGTTATACGTTATATCGTAATACTACATAACGTTATACGTTATATCGTAATACTACATAACGTTATACGTTATGTCGTAATACTACATAACATTATACGATATATCGTAATACTACATAACGTTATACGTTATATCGTAATACTACATAACGTTATACGTTATATCGTAATACTACATAACGTTATACGTTATATCGTAATACTACATAACGTTATACGTTATGTCGTAATACCATTTAACGTTATACGTTATAACGTAATACTACATATCGTTATACGTTATAGCGTAATACTACATAACGTTATATGTTATATCGTAATACTACATAACGTTATACGTTATAACGTAATACTACATATCGTTATACGTTATATCGTAATACTACATAACGTTATACGTTATATCGTAATACTACATAACGTTATACGTTATATTGTAATACTACATAACTCTATACGTTATATCGTAATACTACATAACGTTATACGTTATATCGTAATACCATATAACGTTATACGTTATATCGTAATACCATATAACGTCATACGTTATATCGCCGACTACATAACGTTATACTTTATATCGTAATACTACATAACGTTATACGTTATGTCGTAATACCATATAACGTTATGCGTTATAACGTAATACTACATATCGTTATACGTTATATCGTAATACTACATAACGTTATACGTCATATCGTAATACTACATAACGTTATACGTTATATTGTAATACTCAATAACTCTATACGTTATATCGTAATACTACATAACGTTATACGTTATATCGTAATACTACATAACGTTATACATTATATTGTAATACTACATAACTCTATACGTTATATCGTAATACTACATAACGTTATACGTTATATCGTAATACCACATAACGTTATACGTTATATCGTAATACCATATAACGTAATACGTTATATCGTCGACTATATAACGTTATACGTTATATCGTAATACTACATAACGTTATACGTTATGTCGTAATACGATATAACGTTATACGTTATAACGTAATACTACATATCGTTATACGTTATATCGTAATACCACATAACGTTATACGTTATATCGTAATACCATATAACGTTATACGTTATATCATAATACTACATAACGTTATACGTTATGTCGTAATACTACATAACGTTATACGTTATATCGTAATACTACATAACGTTATACGTTATATCGTAATACTACATAACGTTATACGTTATGTCGTAATACCATATAACGTTATGCGTTATAACGTAATACTACATATCGTTATACGTTATATCGTAATACTACATAACGTTATACGTCATATCGTAATACTACATAACGTTATACGTTATATTGTAATACTACATAACTCTATACGTTATATCGTAATACTACATAACGTTATACGTTATATCGTAATACAACATATCGTTATACGTTATATTGTAATACCATATATCGTTAAGCGTTATATCGTAATACCATATAACGTTATACGTTATATCGTAATACCATATAACGTCATACGTTATATCGTCGACTACATAACGTTATACTTTATATGGTAATACTACATAACGTTATACGTTATGTCGTAATACGATATAACGTTATACGTTATAACGTAATACTACATATCGTTATACGTTATATCGTAATACCATATAACGTTATACGTTATATCGTAATACCATATAACGTTATACGTTATATCGTAATACTACATAACGTTATACGTTATAACGTAATACTACATATCGTTATACGTTATATCGTAATACTACATAACGCTAAACGTTATATCGTAATACCGTATAACGTTATACGTTATATCGTAATACTACATAACGTTATACGTTATATCGTAATACTACATAACGTTATACGTTATATCGTAATACTACATAACGTTATACGTTATATCGTAATACTACATAACGTTATACGGTATATCGTAATACCATATAACGTTATACGGTATATCGTAATACCATATAACGTTATACGTTATATCGTAATACCATATAACGTCATACGTTATATCGTCGACTACATAACGTTATACTTTATATCGTAATAATACATAACGCTATACGTTATATCGTAATACTACATAACGTTATACGTTATATCGTAATACCATATAAAGTTATACTTTATATCGTAATAATACATATGGTTATGTGTTATATCGTAATACCATATAACGTTATACGTTATATCGTCATACTACATATCATTATACGTTATATCGTAATACCATATAACGTTATACGTTATATCGTAATACTACATAACGTTATACGTTATAACGTAATACTACATAACGTTATACGTTATATCGTAATACTACATAACGTTAGACGTTATGTCGTAATACCATATAACGTTATACGTTATAACGTAATACTACATATCGTTATACGTTATATCGTAATACTACATAACGTTATACGCTATATCGTAATACCATATAAAGTTATACTTTATATCGTAATAATACATATGGTTATGTGTTATATCGTAATACCATATAACGTTATACGTTATATCGTCATACTACATATCATTATACGTTATATCGTAATACCATATAACGTTATACGTTATATCGTAATACTACATAACGTTATACGTTATAACGTAATACTACATAACGTTATACGTTATATCGTAATACTACATAACGTTATACGTTATGTCGTAATACCATATAAAGTTATACTTTATAACGTAATACTACATATCGTTATACGTTATATCGTAATACTACATAACGTTATACGCTATATCGTAATACCATATAACGTTATACGTTATATGGTAATACTACATATCGTTATACATTATATCGTAATACCATATAACGTTATACGTTATATCGTAATACTACATAACGTTATACGTTATATCGTAATACTACATAACGTTATACGTTATGTCGTAATACCATATAACGTCAGACGTTATATCGTCGACTACATAACGTTATACATTATATCGTAATACTAAATAACGTTATACGTTATGTCGTAATACCATATAAAGTTATACGTTATAACGTAATACTACATATCGTTATACGTTATATCGTAATACTACATAACGTTATACGTTATATCGTAATACTACATAACGTTATACATTATATTGTAATACTACATAACTCTATACGTTATATCGTAATACTACATAACGTTATACGTTATATCGTAATACTACATAACGTTATACGTTATGTCGTAATACTACATAACATTATACGATATATCGTAATACTACATAACGTTATACGTTATATCGTAATACTACATAACGTTATACGTTATGTCGTAATACGATATAACGTTATACGTTATAACGTAATACTACATATCGTTATACGTTATATCGTAATACCACATAACGTTATACGTTATATCGTAATACCATATAACGTTATACGTTATATCATAATACTACATAACGTTATACGTTATGTCGTAATACTACATAACGTTATACGTTATATCGTAATACTACATAACGTTATACGTTATATCGTAATACTACATAACGTTATACGTTATGTCGTAATACCATATAACGTTATGCGTTATAACGTAATACTACATATCGTTATACGTTATATCGTAATACTACATAACGTTATACGTCATATCGTAATACTACATAACGTTATACGTTATATTGTAATACTACATAACTCTATACGTTATATCGTAATACTACATAACGTTATACGTTATATCGTAATACAACATATCGTTATACGTTATATTGTAATACCATATATCGTTAAGCGTTATATCGTAATACCATATAACGTTATACGTTATATCGTAATACCATATAACGTCATACGATATATCGTCGACTACATAACGTTATACTTTATATGGTAATACTACATAACGTTATACGTTATGTCGTAATACGATATAACGTTATACGTTATAACGTAATACTACATATCGTTATACGTTATATCGTAATACCATATAACGTTATACGTTATATCGTAATACCATATAACGTTATACGTTATATCGTAATACTACATAACGTTATACGTTATAACGTAATACTACATATCGTTATACGTTATATCGTAATACTACATAACGCTAAACGTTATATCGTAATACCGTATAACGTTATACGTTATATCGTAATACTACATAACGTTATACGTTATATCGTAATACTACATAACGTTATACGTTATATCGTAATACTACATAACGTTATACGTTATAACGTAATACTACATAACGTTATACGGTATATCGTAATACCATATAACGTTATACGGTATATCGTAATACCATATAACGTTATACGTTATATCGTAATACCATATAACGTCATACGTTATATCGTCGACTACATAACGTTATACTTTATATCGTAATAATACATAACGCTATACGTTATATCGTAATACTACATAACGTTATACGTTATATCGTAATACCATATAAAGTTATACTTTATATCGTAATAATACATATGGTTATGTGTTATATCGTAATACCATATAACGTTATACGTTATATCGTCATACTACATATCATTATACGTTATATCGTAATACCATATAACGTTATACGTTATATCGTAATACTACATAACGTTATACGTTATATCGTAATACTACATAACGTTATACGTTATGTCGTAATACCATATAACGTTATACGTTATAACGTAATACTACATATCGTTATACGTTATATCGTAATACTACATAACGTTATACGCTATATCGTAATACCATATAAAGTTATACTTTATATCGTAATACCATATAACGTCATACGTTATATCGCCGACTACATAACGTTATACTTTATATCGTAATACTACATAACGTTATACGTTATGTCGTAATACCATATAACGTTATGCGTTATAACGTAATACTACATATCGTTATACGTTATATCGTAATACTACATAACGTTATACGTCATATCGTAATACTACATAACGTTATACGTTATATTGTAATACTCAATAACTCTATACGTTATATCGTAATACTACATAACGTTATACGTTATATCGTAATACAACATATCGTTATACGTTATATTGTAATACCATATATCGTTAAGCGTTATATCGTAATACCATATAACGTTATACGTTATATCGTAATACCATATAACGTCATACGATATATCGTCGACTACATAACGTTATACTTTATATGGTAATACTACATAACGTTATACGTTATGTCGTAATACGATATAACGTTATACGTTATAACGTAATACTACATATCGTTATACGTTATATCGTAATACCATATAACGTTATACGTTATATCGTAATACCATATAACGTTATACGTTATATCGTAATACTACATAACGTTATACGATATATCGTAATACTACATAACGTTATACGTTATATCGTAATACTACATAACGCTAAACGTTATATCGTAATACCGTATAACGTTATACGTTATATCGTAATACTACATAACGTTATACGTTATGTCGTAATACCATTTAACGTTATACGTTATAACGTAATACTACATATCGTTATACGTTATAGCGTAATACTACATAACGTTATATGTTATATCGTAATACTACATAACGTTATACGTTATAACGTAATACTACATATCGTTATACGTTATATCGTAATACTACATAACGTTATACGTTATATCGTAATACTACATAACGTTATACGTTATATTGTAATACTACATAACTCTATACGTTATATCGTAATACTACATAACGTTATACGTTATATCGTAATACCATATAACGTTATACGTTATATCGTAATACCATATAACGTCATACGTTATATCGCCGACTACATAACGTTATACTTTATATCGTAATACTACATAACGTTATACGTTATGTCGTAATACCATATAACGTTATGCGTTATAACGTAATACTACATATCGTTATACGTTATATCGTAATACTACATAACGTTATACGTCATATCGTAATACTACATAACGTTATACGTTATATTGTAATACTCAATAACTCTATACGTTATATCGTAATACTACATAACGTTATACGTTATATCGTAATACTACATAACGTTATACATTATATTGTAATACTACATAACTCTATACGTTATATCGTAATACTACATAACGTTATACATTATATCGTAATACCACATAACGTTATACGTTATATCGTAATACCATATAACGTAATACGTTATATCGTCGACTATATAACGTTATACGTTATATCGTAATACTACATAACGTTATACGTTATGTCGTAATACGATATAACGTTATACGTTATAACGTAATACTACATATCGTTATACGTTATATCGTAATACCACATAACGTTATACGTTATATCGTAATACCATATAACGTTATACGTTATATCATAATACTACATAACGTTATACGTTATGTCGTAATACTACATAACGTTATACGTTATATCGTAATACTACATAACGTTATACGTTATATCGTAATACTACATAACGTTATACGTTATGTCGTAATACCATATAACGTTATGCGTTATAACGTAATACTACATATCGTTATACGTTATATCGTAATACTACATAACGTTATACGTCATATCGTAATACTACATAACGTTATACGTTATATTGTAATACTACATAACTCTATACGTTATATCGTAATACTACATAACGTTATACGTTATATCGTAATACAACATATCGTTATACGTTATATTGTAATACCATATATCGTTAAGCGTTATATCGTAATACCATATAACGTTATACGTTATATCGTAATACCATATAACGTCATACGTTATATCGTCGACTACATAACGTTATACTTTATATGGTAATACTACATAACGTTATACGTTATGTCGTAATACGATATAACGTTATACGTTATAACGTAATACTACATATCGTTATACGTTATATCGTAATACCATATAACGTTATACGTTATATCGTAATACCATATAACGTTATACGTTATATCGTAATACTACATAACGTTATACGTTATAACGTAATACTACATATCGTTATACGTTATATCGTAATACTACATAACGCTAAACGTTATATCGTAATACCGTATAACGTTATACGTTATATCGTAATACTACATAACGTTATACGTTATATCGTAATACTACATAACGTTATACGTTATATCGTAATACTACATAACGTTATACGTTATATCGTAATACTACATAACGTTATACGGTATATCGTAATACCATATAACGTTATACGGTATATCGTAATACCATATAACGTTATACGTTATATCGTAATACCATATAACGTCATACGTTATATCGTCGACTACATAACGTTATACTTTATATCGTAATAATACATAACGCTATACGTTATATCGTAATACTACATAACGTTATACGTTATATCGTAATACCATATAAAGTTATACTTTATATCGTAATAATACATATGGTTATGTGTTATATCGTAATACCATATAACGTTATACGTTATATCGTCATACTACATATCATTATACGTTATATCGTAATACCATATAACGTTATACGTTATATCGTAATACTACATAACGTTATACGTTATAACGTAATACTACATAACGTTATACGTTATATCGTAATACTACATAACGTTAGACGTTATGTCGTAATACCATATAACGTTATACGTTATAACGTAATACTACATATCGTTATACGTTATATCGTAATACTACATAACGTTATACGCTATATCGTAATACCATATAAAGTTATACTTTATATCGTAATAATACATATGGTTATGTGTTATATCGTAATACCATATAACGTTATACGTTATATCGTCATACTACATATCATTATACGTTATATCGTAATACCATATAACGTTATACGTTATATCGTAATACTACATAACGTTATACGTTATAACGTAATACTACATAACGTTATACGTTATATCGTAATACTACATAACGTTATACGTTATGTCGTAATACCATATAAAGTTATACGTTATAACGTAATACTACATATCGTTATACGTTATATCGTAATACTACATAACGTTATACGCTATATCGTAATACCATATAACGTTATACGTTATATGGTAATACTACATATCGTTATACATTATATCGTAATACCATATAACGTTATACGTTATATCGTAATACTACATAACGTTATACGTTATATCGTAATACTACATAACGTTATACGTTATGTCGTAATACCATATAACGTCAGACGTTATATCGTCGACTACATAACGTTATACATTATATCGTAATACTAAATAACGTTATACGTTATGTCGTAATACCATATAAAGTTATACGTTATAACGTAATACTACATATCGTTATACGTTATATCGTAATACTACATAACGTTATACGTTATATCGTAATACTACATAACGTTATACATTATATTGTAATACTACATAACTCTATACGTTATATCGTAATACTACATAACGTTATACGTTATATCGTAATACTACATAACGTTATACGTTATGTCGTAATACTACATAACATTATACGATATATCGTAATACTACATAACGTTATACGTTATATCGTAATACTACATAACGTTATACGTTATGTCGTAATACGATATAACGTTATACGTTATAACGTAATACTACATATCGTTATACGTTATATCGTATTACCACATAACGTTATACGTTATATCGTAATACCATATAACGTTATACGTTATATCATAATACTACATAACGTTATACGTTATGTCGTAATACTACATAACGTTATACGTTATATCGTAATACTACATAACGTTATACGTTATATCGTAATACTACATAACGTTATACGTTATGTCGTAATACCATATAACGTTATGCGTTATAACGTAATACTACATATCGTTATACGTTATATCGTAATACTACATAACGTTATACGTCATATCGTAATACTACATAACGTTATACGTTATATTGTAATACTACATAACTCTATACGTTATATCGTAATACTACATAACGTTATACGTTATATCGTAATACAACATATCGTTATACGTTATATTGTAATACCATATATCGTTAAGCGTTATATCGTAATACCATATAACGTTATACGTTATATCGTAATACCATATAACGTCATACGATATATCGTCGACTACATAACGTTATACTTTATATGGTAATACTACATAACGTTATACGTTATGTCGTAATACGATATAACGTTATACGTTATAACGTAATACTACATATCGTTATACGTTATATCGTAATACCATATAACGTTATACGTTATATCGTAATACCATATAACGTTATACGTTATATCGTAATACTACATAACGTTATACGTTATAACGTAATACTACATATCGTTATACGTTATATCGTAATACTACATAACGCTAAACGTTATATCGTAATACCGTATAACGTTATACGTTATATCGTAATACTACATAACGTTATACGTTATATCGTAATACTACATAACGTTATACGTTATATCGTAATACTACATAACGTTATACGTTATATCGTAATACTACATAACGTTATACGGTATATCGTAATACCATATAACGTTATACGGTATATCGTAATACCATATAACGTTATACGTTATATCGTAATACCATATAACGTCATACGTTATATCGTCGACTACATAACGTTATACTTTATATCGTAATAATACATAACGCTATACGTTATATCGTAATACTACATAACGTTATACGTTATATCGTAATACCATATAAAGTTATACTTTATATCGTAATAATACATATGGTTATGTGTTATATCGTAATACCATATAACGTTATACGTTATATCGTAATACTACATAACGTTATACGTTATATCGTAATACTACATAACGTTATACGCTATATCGTAATACCATATAAAGTTATACTTTATATCGTAATACCATATAACGTCATACGTTATATCGCCGACTACATAACGTTATACTTTATATCGTAATACTACATAACGTTATACGTTATGTCGTAATACCATATAACGTTATGCGTTATAACGTAATACTACATATCGTTATACGTTATATCGTAATACTACATAACGTTATACGTCATATCGTAATACTACATAACGTTATACGTTATATTGTAATACTCAATAACTCTATACGTTATATCGTAATACTACATAACGTTATACGTTATATCGTAATACAACATATCGTTATACGTTATATTGTAATACCATATATCGTTAAGCGTTATATCGTAATACCATATAACGTTATACGTTATATCGTAATACCATATAACGTCATACGATATATCGTCGACTACATAACGTTATACTTTATATGGTAATACTACATAACGTTATACGTTATGTCGTAATACGATATAACGTTATACGTTATAACGTAATACTACATATCGTTATACGTTATATCGTAATACCATATAACGTTATACGTTATATCGTAATACCATATAACGTTATACGTTATATCGTAATACTACATAACGTTATACGTTATAACGTAATACTACATATCGTTATACGTTATATCGTAATACTACATAACGCTAAACGTTATATCGTAATACCGTATAACGTTATACGTTATATCGTAATACTACATAACGTTATACGTTATATCGTAATACTACATAACGTTATACGTTATATCGTAATACTACATAACGTTATACGTTATATCGTAATACTACATAACGTTATACGTTATGTCGTAATACCATATAACGTCAGACGTTATATCGTCGACTACATAACGTTATACATTATATCGTAATACTAAATAACGTTATACGTTATGTCGTAATACCATATAAAGTTATACGTTATAACGTAATACTACATATCGTTATACGTTATATCGTAATACTACATAACGTTATACGTTATATCGTAATACTACATAACGTTATACATTATATTGTAATACTACATAACTCTATACGTTATATCGTAATACTACATAACGTTATACGTTATATCGTAATACTACATATCGTTATACGTTATATCGTATTACCACATAACGTTATACGTTATATCGTAATACCATATAACGTTATACGTTATATCGTAATACTACATAACGTTATACGTTATGTCGTAATACTACATAACGTTATACGTTATATCGTAATACTACATAACGTTATACGTTATATCGTAATACTACATAACGTTATACGTTATGTCGTAATACCATATAACGTTATGCGTTATAACGTAATACTACATATCGTTATACGTTATATCGTAATACTACATAACGTTATACGTCATATCGTAATACTACATAACGTTATACGTTATATCGTAATACTACATAACGTTATACGTTATATCGTAATACTACATAACGTTATACGTTATATCGTAATACTACATAACGTTATACGGTATATCGTAATACCATATAACGTTATACGGTATATCGTAATACCATATAACGTTATACGTTATATCGTAATACCATATAACGTCATACGTTATATCGTCGACTACATAACGTTATACTTTATATCGTAATAATACATAACGCTATACGTTATATCGTAATACTACATAACGTTATACGTTATATCGTAATACCATATAAAGTTATACTTTATATCGTAATAATACATATGGTTATGTGTTATATCGTAATACCATATAACGTTATACGTTATATCGTCATACTACATATCATTATACGTTATATCGTAATACCATATAACGTTATACGTTATATCGTAATACTACATAACGTTATACGTTATATCGTAATACTACATAACGTTATACGTTATGTCGTAATACCATATAACGTTATACGTTATAACGTAATACTACATATCGTTATACGTTATATCGTAATACTACATAACGTTATACGCTATATCGTAATACCATATAAAGTTATACTTTATATCGTAATACCATATAACGTCATACGTTATATCGCCGACTACATAACGTTATACTTTATATCGTAATACTACATAACGTTATACGTTATGTCGTAATACCATATAACGTTATGCGTTATAACGTAATACTACATATCGTTATACGTTATATCGTAATACTACATAACGTTATACGTCATATCGTAATACTACATAACGTTATACGTTATATTGTAATACTCAATAACTCTATACGTTATATCGTAATACTACATAACGTTATACGTTATATCGTAATACAACATATCGTTATACGTTATATTGTAATACCATATATCGTTAAGCGTTATATCGTAATACCATATAACGTTATACGTTATATCGTAATACCATATAACGTCATACGATATATCGTCGACTACATAACGTTATACTTTATATGGTAATACTACATAACGTTATACGTTATGTCGTAATACGATATAACGTTATACGTTATAACGTAATACTACATATCGTTATACGTTATATCGTAATACCATATAACGTTATACGTTATATCGTAATACCATATAACGTTATACGTTATATCGTAATACTACATAACGTTATACGTTATAACGTAATACTACATATCGTTATACGTTATATCGTAATACTACATAACGCTAAACGTTATATCGTAATACCGTATAACGTTATACGTTATATCGTAATACTACATAACGTTATACGTTATATCGTAATACTACATAACGTTATACGTTATATCGTAATACTACATAACGTTATACGGTATATCGTAATACCATATAACGTTATACGGTATATCGTAATACCATATAACGTTATACGTTATATCGTAATACCATATAACGTCATACGTTATATCGTCGACTACATAACGTTATACTTTATATCGTAATAATACATAACGCTATACGTTATATCGTAATACTACATAACGTTATACGTTATATCGTAATACCATATAAAGTTATACTTTATATCGTAATAATACATATGGTTATGTGTTATATCGTAATACCATATAACGTTATACGTTATATCGTCATACTACATATCATTATACGTTATATCGTAATACCATATAACGTTATACGTTATATCGTAATACTACATAACGTTATACGTTATATCGTAATACTACATAACGTTATACGTTATGTCGTAATACCATATAACGTTATACGTTATAACGTAATACTACATATCGTTATACGTTATATCGTAATACTACATAACGTTATACGCTATATCGTAATACCATATAAAGTTATACTTTATATCGTAATACCATATAACGTCATACGTTATATCGCCGACTACATAACGTTATACTTTATATCGTAATACTACATAACGTTATACGTTATGTCGTAATACCATATAACGTTATGCGTTATAACGTAATACTACATATCGTTATACGTTATATCGTAATACTACATAACGTTATACGTTATATCGTAATACTACATAACGTTATACGTTATATCGTAATACCACATAACGTTATACGTTATATCGTAATACCATATAACGTAATACGTTATATCGTCGACTATATAACGTTATACTTTATATCGTAATACTACATAACGTTATACGTTATGTCGTAATACGATATAACGTTATACGTTATAACGTAATACTACATATCGTTATACGTTATATCGTAATACCACATAACGTTATACGTTATATCGTAATACCATATAACGTTATACGTTATATCATAATACTACATAACGTTATACGTTATGTCGTAATACTACATAACGTTATACGTTATATCGTAATACTACATAACGTTATACGTTATATCGTAATACTACATAACGTTATACGTTATGTCGTAATACCATATAACGTTATGCGTTATAACGTAATACTACATATCGTTATACGTTATATCGTAATACTACATAACGTTATACGTCATATCGTAATACTACATAACGTTATACGTTATATTGTAATACTACATAACTCTATACGTTATATCGTAATACTACATAACGTTATACGTTATATCGTAATACTACATAACGTTATACGTTATATCGTAATACAACATATCGTTATACGTTATATTGTAATACCATATATCGTTAAACGTTATATCGTAATACCATATAACGTTATACGTTATATCGTCATACCATATAACGTCATACGTTATATCGTCGACTACATAACGTTATACTTTATATGGTAATACTACATAACGTTATACGTTATGTCGTAATACGATATAACGTTATACGTTATAACGTAATACTACATATCGTTATACGTTATATCGTAATACCATATAACGTTATACGTTATATCGTAATACCATATAACGTTATACGTTATATCGTAATACTACATAACGTTATACGTTATAACGTAATACTACATATCGTTATACATTATATCGTAATACTACATAACGCTAAACGTTATATCGTAATACCGTATAACGTTATACGTTATATCGTAGTACTACATAACGTTATACGTTATATCGTAATACTACATAACGTTATACGTTATATCGTAATTCTACATAACGTTATACGTTATATCGTAATACTACATAACGTTATACGGTATATCGTAATACCATATAACGTTATACGGTATATCGTAATACCATATAACGTTATACGTTATATCGTAATACCATATAACGTCATACGTTATATCATCGACTACATAACGTTATACTTTATATCGTAATAATACATAACGCTATACGTTATATCGTAATACTACATAACGTTATACGTTATATCGTAATACCATATAAAGTTATACTTTATATCGTAATAATACATATGGTTATGTGTTATATCGTAATACCATATAACGTTATACGTTATATCGTCATACTACATATCATTATACGTTATATCGTAATACCATATAACGTTATACGTTATATCGTAATACTACATAACGTTATACGTTATAACGTAATACTACATAACGTTATACGTTATATCGTAATACTACATAACGTTATACGTTATGTCGTAATACCATATAACGTTATACGTTATAACGTAATACTACATATCGTTATACGTTATATCGTAATACTACATAACGTTATACGCTATATCGTAATACCATATAACGTTATACGTTATATGGTAATACTACATATCGTTATACATTATATCGTAATACCATATAACGTTATACGTTATATCGTAATACTACATAACGTTATACGTTATATCGTAATACTACATATCGTTATACGTTATATCGTAATACCATATAACGTTATACGTTATATCGTAATACTACATAACGTTATACGTTATATCGTAATACTACATAACGCTATACGTTGTATCGTAGTACTACATAACGTTATACGTTATATCGTAATACTACATAACGTTATACGTTATATCGTAATACTACATAACGTTATACGTTATATCGTAATACTACATAACGTTATACGTTATATCGTAATACTACATAACGTTATACGTTATATCGTAATACTACATAACGTTATACGTAATGTCGTAATACCATATAACGTTATACGTTATATCGTAATACCATATAAAGTTATACTTTATATCGTAATAATACATATGGTTATGTGTTATATCGTAATACCATATAACGTTATACGTTATATCGTCATACTACATATCATTATACGTTATATCGTAATACCATATAACGTTATACGTTATATCGTAATACTACATATCGTTATACATTATAACGTAATACTACATATCGTTATACGTTATATCGTAATACTACATAACGCTAAACGTTATATCGTAATACCGTATAACGTTATACGTTATATCGTAATACTACATATCGTTATACGTTATATCGTAATACCATATAACGTTATACGTTATATCGTAATACTACATAACGTTATACGTTATATCGTAATACTACATAACGCTATACGTTGTATCGTAATACCATATAACGTTATACGGTATATCGTAATACCATATAACGTTATACGTTATATCGTAATACCATATAACGTCATACGTTATATCATCGACTACATAACGTTATACTTTATATCGTAATAATACATAACGCTATACGTTATATCGTAATACTACATAACGTTATACGTTATATCTTAATACCATATAAAGTTATACTTTATATCGTAATAATACATATGGTTATGTGTTATATCGTAATACCATATAACGTTATACGTTATATCGTCATACTACATATCATTATACGTTATATCGTAATACCATATAACGTTATACGTTATATCGTAATACTACATAACGTTATACGTTATAACGTAATACTACATAACGTTATACGTTATATCGTAATACTACATAACGTTATACGTTATGTCGTAATACCATATAACGTTATACGTTATAACGTAATACTACATATCGTTATACGTTATATCGTAATACTACATAACGTTATACGCTATATCGTAATACCATATAACGTTATACGTTATATGGTAATACTACATATCGTTATACATTATATCGTAATACCATATAACGTTATACGTTATATCGTAATACTACATAACGTTATACGTTATATCGTAATACTACATATCGTTATACGTTATATCGTAATACCATATAACGTTATACGTTATATCGTAATACTACATAACGTTATACGTTATATCGTAATACTAAATAACGCTATACGTTGTATCGTAATACTACATATCGTTATACATTATAACGTAATACTACATATCGTTATACGTTATATCGTAATACTACATAACGCTAAACGTTATATCGTAATACCGTATAACGTTATACGTTATATCGTAATACTACATAACGTTATACGTTATATCGTAATACTACATAACGTTATACGTTATATCGTAATACTACATAACGTTATACGTTATATCGTAATACTACATAACGTTATACGGTATATCGTAATATCATATAACGTTATACGGTATATCGTAATACCATATAACGTTATACGTTATATCGTAATACCATATAACGTCATACGTTATATCATCGACTACATAACGTTATACTTTATATCGTAATAATACATAACGCTATACGTTATATCGTAATACTACATAACGTTATACGTTATATCGTAATACCATATAAAGTTATACTTTATATCGTAATAATACATATGGATATGTGTTATATCGTAATACCATATAACGTTATACGTTATATCGTCATACTACATATCATTATACGTTATATCGTAATACCATATAACGTTATACGTTATATCGTAATACTACATAACGTTATACGTTATAACGTAATACTACATAACGTTATACGTTATATCGTAATACTACATATCGTTATACGTTATATCGTAATACCATATAACGTTATACGTTATATCGTAATACTACATAACGTTATACGTTATATCGTAATACTACATAACGCTATACGTTGTATCGTAATACTACATAACGTTATACGTTATATCGTAATACTACATAACGTTATACGTTATATCGTAATACTACATAACGTTATACGTTATATCGTAATACTACATAACGTTATACGTTATATCGTAATACTACATAACGTTATACGTTATATCGATATACTACATAACGTTATACGTAATGTCGTAATACCATATAACGTTATACGTTATATCGTAATACCATATAAAGTTATACTTTATATCGTAATAATACATATGGTTATGTGTTATATCGTAATATCATATAACGTTATACGTTATATCGTCATACTACATATCATTATACGTTATATCGTAATACCATATAACGTTATACGTTATATCGTAATACTACATATCGTTATACATTATAACGTAATACTACATATCGTTATACGTTATATCGTAATACTACATAACGCTAAACGTTATATCGTAATTCCGTATAACGTTATACGTCATATCGTAATACTACATAACGTTATACGTTATATCGTAATACTACATAACGTTATACGTTATATCGTAATACTACATAACGTTATACGTTATATCGTAATACTACATAACGTTATACGGTATATCGTAATACCATATAACGTTATACGGTATATCGTAATACCATATAACGTTATACGTTATATCGTAATACCATATAACGTCATACGTTATATCATCGACTACATAACGTTATACTTTATATCGTAATAATACATAACGCTATACGTTATATCGTAATACTACATAACGTTATACGTTATATCGTAATACCATATAAAGTTATACTTTATATCGTAATAATACATATGGTTATGTGTTATATCGTAATACCATATAACGTTATACGTTATATCGTCATACTACATATCATTATACGTTATATCGTAATACCATATAACGTTATACGTTATATCGTAATACTACATAACGTTATACGTTATAACGTAATACTACATAACGTTATACGTTATATCGTAATACTACATAACGTTATACGTTATGTCGTAATACCATATAACGTTATACGTTATAACGTAATACTACATATCGTTATACGTTATATCGTAATACTACATAACGTTATACGCTATATCGTAATACCATATAACGTTATACGTTATATGGTAATACTACATATCGTTATACATTATATCGTAATACCATATAACGTTATACGTTATATCGTAATACTACATAACGTTATACGTTATATCGTAATACTACATATCGTTATACGTTATATCGTAATACCATATAACGTTATACGTTATATCGTAATACTACATAACGTTATACGTTATATCGTAATACTACATAACGCTATACGTTGTATCGTAATACTACATAACGTTATACGTTATATCGTAATACTACATAACGTTATACGTTATATCGTAATACTACATAACGTTATACGTTATATCGTAATACTACATAACGTTATACGTTATATCGTAATACTACATAACGTTATACGTTATATCGTAATACTACATAACGTTATACGTAATGTCGTAATACCATATAACGTTATACGTTAAAACGTAATACTACATATCGTTATACGTTATATCGTAATACTACATAACGTTATACGTTATATCGTAATACTACATAACGTTATACGTTATATCGTAATACTACATAACGTTATACGTTATATCGTAATACTACATAACGTTATACGTTATATCGTAATACTACATAACGTTATACGTTATGTCGTAATACCATATAACGTCATACGTTATAACGTAATACTACATATCGTTATACGTTATATCGTAATACTACATAACGCTATACGTTATATCGTAATACCGTATAACGTTATACGTTATATCGTAATACTACATAACGTTATACGTTATATCGTAATACTACATAACGTTATACGCTATATCGTAATACCATATAACGTTATACGTTATATCGTAATACTACATATCGTTATACGTTATATCGTTATACCATATAACGTTAAACGTTATATCGTAATACCATATAACGTTATACGTTATATCGTAATACTACATAACGTTATATGTTATGTCGTAATACTACATAACGTTATACGTTATATCGTAATACTACATAACGTTATACGTTATAGCGTAATACTACATAACGTTATACGTTATGTCGTAATACCATATAACGTTATACGTTATAACGTAATACTACATATCGTTATACGTTATATCGTAATACTACATAACGTTATACGTTATATCGTAATACCGTATGACGTTATTCGTTATATCGTAATACTACATAACGTTATACGCTATATCGTAATACTACATAACGTTATACGTTATTTCGTAATACTACATAACGTTATACGTTATATCGTAATACTACATTGCGTTATACGTTATGTCGTAATACCACATAACGTTATACGTTATATCGTAATACCATATAACGTTATACGTTATATCGTAATACCATATAACGTTATACGTTATATCGTAATACTACATAACGTTATACGTTATGTCGTAATACTACATAACGTTATACGTTATATCGTAATACTACATAACGTTATACGTTATAGCGTAATACTACATTGCGTTCTACGTTATGTCGTAATACCACATAACGTTATACGTTATATCGTAATACCATATAACGTTATACGTTATATCGTAATACCATATAACGTTATACGTTATATCGTAATACTACATAACGTTATACGTTATGTCGCAATACTACATAACGTTATACGTTATATCGTAATACTACATAACGTTATACGTTATAGCGTAATACTACATAACGTCATACGCTATATCGTAATACTACATAACGTTATACGTTATATCGTAATACTACATAACGTTATACGTTATATCGTAATACTACATTGCGTTATACGTTATATCGTAATACCGCATAACGTTATACGTTATATCGTAATACCACATAACGTTATACGTTATATCGTAATACCATATAACGTTATACGTTATATCGTAATACTACATATCGTTATACGTTATATCGTAATACTACATAACGTTATACGTTATGTCGTAATACTACATAACGTTATACGTTATATCGTAATACTACATAACGTTATACGTTATATCGTAATACTACATAACGTTATACGTTATATCGTAATACTACATAACGTTATACGCTATATCGTAATACCATATAACGTTATACGTTATATGGTAATACTACATATCGTTATACATTATATCGTAATACCATATAACGTTATACGTTATATCGTAATACTACATAACGTTATACGTTATATCGTAATACTACATATCGTTATACGTTATATCGTAATACCATATAACGTTATACGTTATATCGTAATACTACATAACGTTATACGTTATATCGTAATACTACATAACGCTATACGTTGTATCGTAATACTACATAACGTTATACGTTATATCGTAATACTACATAACGTTATACGTTATATCGTAATACTACATAACGTTATACGTTATATCGTAATACTACATAACGTTATACGTTATATCGTAATACTACATAACGTTATACTTTATATCATAATACTACATAACGTTATACGTAATGTCGTAATACCATATAACGTTATACGTTAAAACGTAATACTACATATCGTTATACGTTATATCGTAATACTACATAACGTTATACGTTATATCGTAATACTACATAACGTTATACGTTATATCGTAATACCACATAACGTTATACGTTATATCGTAATACTACATAACGTTATACGTAATATCGTAATACTACATAACGTTATACGTTATGTCGTAATACCATATAACGTCATACGTTATAACGTAATACTACATATCGTTATACGTTATATCGTAATACTACATAACGCTATACGTTATATCGTAATACCGTATAACGTTATACGTTATATCGTAATACTACATAACGTTATACGTTATATCGTAATACTACATAACGTTATACGCTATATCGTAATACCATATAACGTTATACGTTATATCGTAATACTACATATCGTTATACGTTATATCGTTATACCATATAACGTTAAACGTTATATCGTAATACCATATAACGTTATACGTTATATCGTAATACTACATAACGTTATATGTTATGTCGTAATACTACATAACGTTATACGTTATATCGTAATACTACATAACGTTATACGTTATAGCGTAATACTACATAACGTTATACGTTATGTCGTAATACCATATAACGTTATACGTTATAACGTAATACTACATATCGTTATACGTTATATCGTAATACTACATAACGTTATACGTTATATCGTAATACCGTATAACGTTATTCGTTATATCGTAATACTACATAACGTTATACGCTATATCGTAATACTACATAACGTTATACGTTATTTCGTAATACTACATAACGTTATACGTTATATCGTAATACTACATTGCGTTATACGTTATGTCGTAATACCACATAACGTTATACGTTATATCGTAATACCATATAACGTTATACGTTATATCGTAATACCATATAACGTTATACGTTATATCGTAATACTACATAACGTTATACGTTATGTCGTAATACTACATAACGTTATACGTTATATCGTAATACTACATAACGTTATACGTTATAGCGTAATGCTACATTGCGTTATACGTTATGTCGTAATACCACATAACGTTATACGTTATATCGTAATACCATATAACGTTATACGTTATATCGTAATACCATATAACGTTATACGTTATATCGTAATACTACATAACGTTATACGTTATGTCGTAATACTACATAACGTTATACGTTATATCGTAATACTACATAACGTTATACGTTATAGCGTAATACTACATAACGTTATACGCTATATCGTAATACTACATAACGTTATACGTTATATCGTAATACTACATAACGTTATACGTTATATCGTAATACTACATTGCGTTATACGTTATATCGTAATACCACATAACGTTATACGTTATATCGTAATACCACATAACGTTATACGTTATATCGTAATACCATATAACGTTATACGTTATATCGTAATACTACATATCGTTATACGTTATATCGTAATACTACATAACGTTATACGTTATATCGTAATACTACATAACGTTATACGCTATATCGTAATACCATATAACGTTATACGTTATATCGTAATACTACATATCGTTATACGTTATATCGTTATACCATATAACGTTAAACGTTATATCGTAATACCATATAACGTTATACGTTATATCGTAATACTACATAACGTTATATGTTATGTCGTAATACTACATAACGTTATACGTTATATCGTAATACTACATAACGTTATACGTTATAGCGTAATACTACATAACGTTATACGTTATGTCGTAATACCATATAACGTTATACGTTATAACGTAATACTACATATCGTTATACGTTATATCGTAATACTACATAACGTTATACGTTATATCGTAATACCGTATAACGTTATTCGTTATATCGTAATACTACATAACGTTATACGCTATATCGTAATACTACATAGCGTTATACGTTATTTCGTAATACTACATAACGTTATACGTTATATCGTAATACTACATTGCGTTATACGTTATGTCGTAATACCACATAACGTTATACGTTATATCGTAATACCATATAACGTTATACGTTATATCGTAATACCATATAACGTTATACGTTATATCGTAATACTACATAACGTTATACGTTATGTCGTAATACTACATAACGTTATACGTTATATCGTAATACTACATAACGTTATACGTTATAGCGTAATACTACATAACGTTATACGCTATATCGTAATACTACATAACGTTATACGTTATAACGTAATACTACATATCGTTATACGTTATATCGTAATACTACATAACGTTATACGTTATATCGTAATACTACATAACGTTATACGTTATATTGTAATACTACATAACTCTATACGTTATATCGTAATACTACATATCGTTATACGTTATATCGTAATACCATATAACGTTATACGTTATATCGTAATACCATATAACGTCATACGTTATATCGTCGACTACATAACGTTATACTTTATATCGTAATACTACATAACGTTATACGTTATGTCGTAATACCACATAACGTTATACGTTATATCGTAATACCATATAACGTTATACGTTATATCGTAATACCATATAACGTTATACGTTATATCGTAATACTACATAACGTTATACGTTATGTCGTAATACTACATAACGTTATACGTTATATCGTAATACTACATAACGTTATACGTTATAGCGTAATACTACATTGCGTTATACGTTATATCGTAATACTACATTGCGTTATACGTTATATCGTAATACCACATAACGTTATACGTTATATCGTAATACCACATAACGTTATACGTTATATCGTAATACCATATAACGTTATACGTTATATCGTAATACTACATATCGTTATACGTTATATCGTAATACCATATAACGTTAAACGTTATATCGTAATACCATATAACGTTATACGTTATATCGTAATACTACATAACGTTATACGTTATAACGTAATACTACATATCGTTATACGTTATATCGTAATACTACATAACGTTATACGTTATATCGTAATACTACATAACGTTATACGTTATATTGTAATACTACATAACTCTATACGTTATATCGTAATACTACATATCGTTATACGTTATATCGTAATACCATATAACGTTATACGTTATATCGTAATACTACATATCGTTATACGTTATATCGTAATACCATATAACGTTAAACGTTATATCGTAATACCATATAACGTTATACGTTATATCGTAATACTACATAACGTTATACGTTATATCGTAATACCATATAACGTCATACGTTATATCGTCGACTACATAACGTTATACTTTATATCGTAATACTACATAACGTTATATGTTATGTCGTAATACTACATAACGTTATACGTTATATCGTAATACTACATAACGTTATACGTTATAGCGTAATACTACATAACGTTATACGTTATGTCGTAATACCATATAACGTTATACGTTATAACGTAATACTACATATCGTTATACGTTATATCGTAATACTACATAACGTTATACGTTATATCGTAATACCGTATAACGTTATTCGTTATATCGTAATACTACATAACGTTATACGCTATATCGTAATACTACATAACGTTATACGTTATTTCGTAATACTACATAACGTTATACGTTATATCGTAATACTACATTGCGTTATACGTTATGTCGTAATACCACATAACGTTATACGTTATATCGTAATACCATATAACGTTATACGTTATATCGTAATACCATATAACGTTATACGTTATATCGTAATACTACATAACGTTATACGTTATGTCGTAATACTACATAACGTTATACGTTATATCGTAATACTACATAACGTTATACGTTATAGCGTAATACTACATTGCGTTATACGTTATGTCGTAATACCGCATAACGTTATACGTTATATCGTAATACCATATAACGTTATACGTTATATCGTAATACCATATAACGTTATACGTTATATCGTAATACTACATATCGTTATACGTTATGTCGTAATACTACATAACGTTATACGTTATATCGTAATACTACATAACGTTATACGTTATAGCGTAATACTACATAACGTTATACGCTATATCGTAATACTACATAACGTTATACGTTATAACGTAATACTACATATCGTTATACGTTATATCGTAATACTACATAACGTTATACGTTATATCGTAATACTACATAACGTTATAAGTTATATTGTAATACTACATAACTCTATACGTTATATCGTAATACTACATATCGTTATACGTTATATCGTAATACCATATAACGTTATACGTTATATCGTAATACCATATAACGTCATACGTTATATCGTCGACTACATAACGTTATACTTTATATCGTAATACTACATAACGTTATACGTTATGTCGTAATACCACATAACGTTATACGTTATATCGTAATACCATATAACGTTATACGTTATATCGTAATACCATATAACGTTATACGTTATATCGTAATACTACATAACGTTATACGTTATGTCGTAATACTACATAACGTTATACGTTATATCGTAATACTACATAACGTTATACGTTATAGCGTAATACTACATTGCGTTATACGTTATATCGTAATACTACATTGCGTTATACGTTATATCGTAATACCACATAACGTTATACGTTATATCGTAATACCACATAACGTTATACGTTATATCGTAATACCATATAACGTTATACGTTATATCGTAATACTACATATCGTTATACGTTATATCGTAATACCATATAACGTTAAACGTTATATCGTAATACCATATAACGTTATACGTTATATCGTAACACTACATAACGTTATACGTTATAACGTAATACTACATATCGTTATACGTTATATCGTAATACTACATAACGTTATACGTTATATCGTAATACTACATAACGTTATACGTTATATTGTAATACTACATAACTCTATACGTTATATCGTAATACTACATATCGTTATACGTTATATCGTAATACCATATAACGTTATACGTTATATCGTAATACCATATAACGTCATACGTTATATCGTCGACTACATAACGTTATACTTTATATCGTAATACTACATAACGTTATACGTTATGTCGTAATACGATATAACGTTATACGATATAACGTAATACTACATATCGTTATACGTTATGTCGTAATACTACATAACGTTATACGTTATATCGTAATACTACATAACGTTATACGTTATATCGTAATACTACATAACGTTATACGTTATGTCGTAATACCATATAACGTTATGCGTTATAACGTAATACTGCATATCGTTATACGTTATATCGTAATACTACATAACGTTATACGTTATATCGTAATACTACATAACGTTATACGTTATGTCGTAATACCATATAACGTTATGCGTTATAACGTAATACTGCATATCGTTATACGTTATATCGTAATACTACATAACGTTATACGTTATGTCGTAATACTACATAACGTTATACGTTATATCGTAATACTACATAACGTTATACGTTATAGCGTAATACTACATTGCGTTATACGTTATATCGTAATACTACATAACGTTATACGTTATGTCGTAATACCATATAACGTTATGCGTTATAACGTAATACTGCATAACGTTATACGTTATATCGTAATACTACATAACGTTATACGTTATATCGTAATACTACATAACGTTATACGTTATGTCGTAATACCATATAACGTTATGCGTTATAACGTAATACTGCATATCGTTATACGTTATATCGTAATACTACATAACGTTATACGTTATGTCGTAATACTACATAACGTTATACGTTATATCGTAATACCATATAACGTTATACGTTATATCGTAATACTACATAACGTTATACGTTATGTCGTAATACTACATAACGTTATACGTTATATCGTAATACTACATAACGTTATAAGTTATATTGTAATACTACATAACTCTATACGTTATATCGTAATACTACATATCGTTATACGTTATATCGTAATACCATATAACGTTATACGTTATATCGTAATACCATATAACGTCATACGTTATATCGTCGACTACATAACGTTATACTTTATATCGTAATACTACATAACGTTATACGTTATGTCGTAATACCACATAACGTTATACGTTATATCGTAATACCATATAACGTTATACGTTATATCGTAATACCATATAACGTTATACGTTATATCGTAATACTACATAACGTTATACGTTATGTCGTAATACTACATAACGTTATACGTTATATCGTAATACTACATAACGTTATACGTTATAGCGTAATACTACATTGCGTTATACGTTATATCGTAATACTACATTGCGTTATACGTTATATCGTAATACCACATAACGTTATACGTTATATCGTAATACCACATAACGTTATACGTTATATCGTAATACCATATAACGTTATACGTTATATCGTAATACTACATATCGTTATACGTTATATCGTAATACTACATAACGTTATACGTTATATCGTAATACTACATAACGTTATACGTTATATCGTAATACTACATAACGTTATACGTTATATCGTAATACCATATAACGTTATACGTTATAACGTAATACTACATATCGTTATACGTTATATCGTAATACTACATAACGTTATACGTTATATCGTAATACTACATAATGTTATACGTTATATCGTAATACTACATAACGTTATACGTTATATCGTAATACTACATAACGTTATACGTTATATCGTAATACTACATAACGTTATACGTTATATCGTAATACTGCATAACGTTATACGTTATATCGTAATACTACATAACGTTATACGTTATATCGTAATACTACATAACGTTATACGTTATAACGTAATACTACATATCGTTATACGTTATATCGTAATACTACATAATGTTATACGTTATATCGTAATACCGTATAACGTTATTCGTTATATCGTAATACTACATAACGTTATACGTTATAGCGTAATACTACATTGCGTTATACGTTATATCGTAATACTACATTGCGTTATACGTTATATCGTAATACCACATAACGTTATACGTTATATCGTAATACCACATAACGTTATACGTTATATCGTAATACCATATAACGTTATACGTTATATCGTAATACTACATATCGTTATACGTTATATCGTAATACTACATAACGTTATACGTTATATCGTAATACTACATAACGTTATACGTTATAACGTAATACTGCATATCGTTATACGTTATATCGTAATACTACATAACGTTATACGTTATGTCGTAATACTACATAACGTTATACGTTATATCGTAATACTACATAACGTTATACGTTATAGCGTAATACTACATTGCGTTATACGTTATATCGTAATACTACATAACGTTATACGTTATGTCGTAATACCATATAACGTTATGCGTTATAACGTAATACTGCATAACGTTATACGTTATATCGTAATACTACATAACGTTATACGTTATATCGTAATACTACATAACGTTATACGTTATGTCGTAATACCATATAACGTTATGCGTTATAACGTAATACTGCATATCGTTATACGTTATATCGTAATACTACATAACGTTATACGTTATATTGTAATACTACATAACTCTATACGTTATATCGTAATACTACATATCGTTATACGTTATATCGTAATACCATATAACGTTATACGTTATATCGTAATACCATATAACGTCATACGTTATATCGTCGACTACATAACGTTATACTTTATATCGTAATACTACATAACGTTATACGTTATGTCGTAATACGATATAACGTTATACGATATAACGTAATACTACATATCGTTATACGTTATGTCGTAATACTACATAACGTTATACGTTATATCGTAATACTACATAACGTTATACGTTATATCGTAATACTACATAACGTTATACGTTATGTCGTAATACCATATAACGTTATGCGTTATAACGTAATACTGCATATCGTTATACGTTATATCGTAATACTACATAACGTTATACGTTCAATCATAATACTACATAACGATATACGTTATATTGTAATACTACATAACTCTATACGTTATATCGTAATGCTACATAACGTTATACGTGATATCGTAATACTACATAACGTTATACGTTATATTGTAATACTACATAACTCTATACGTTATATCGTAATACTACATATCGTTATACGTTGTATCGTAATACCATATAACGTTAAACGTTATATCGTAATACCATATAACGTTATACGTTATATCGTAATACTACAAAACGTTATACGTTATGTCGTAATACTACATAACGTTATACGTTATATCGTAATACTACATAACGTTATACGTTATATCGTAATACTACATAACGTTATACGTTATATCGTAATACCATATAACGTTATACGTTATAACGTAATACTACATATCGTTATACGTTATATCGTAATACTACATAACGTTATACGTTATATCGTAATACTACATAATGTTATACGTTATATCGTAATACTACATAACGTTATACGTTATATCGTAATACTACATAACGTTATACGTTATATCGTAATACTACATAACGTTATACGTTATATCGTAATACTACATAACGTTATACGTTATATCGTAATACCGTATAACGTTATTCGTTATATCGTAATACTACATAACGTTATACGCTATATCGTAATACTACATAACGTTATACGTTATATCGCAATACTACATAATGTTATACGTTATATCGTAATACTACATAACATTATACGTTATGTCGTAATACTACATAACGTTATACGTTATATCGTAATACTACATAACGTTATACGTTATATCGTAATACTACATAACGTTATACGTTATATCGTAATACCATATAACGTTATACGTTATAACGTAATACTACATATCGTTATACGTTATATCGTAATACTACATAATGTTATACGTTATATCGTAATACCGTATAACGTTATTCGTTATATCGTAATACTACATAACGTTATACGCTATATCGTAATACTACATAACGTTATACGTTATATCGTAATAATACATAACGCTATACGTTATATCGTAATACTACATAACGTTATACGTTATATCGTAATACCATATAAAGTTATACGTTATATCGTAATACTACATATCGTTATGTGTTATATCGTAATACCATATAACGTTATACGTTATATCGTAATACTACATATCATTATACGTTATATCGTAATACTACATAACGTTATACGTTATAGCGTGATACTACATAACGTTATACGTTATATCGTAATACTACATAACGTTATACGTTATGTCGTAATACCATATTACGTTACACCTTATATCGTAATACTACATAACGTTATACGTTATATCGTAATACTACAAGTCGTTATACGTTATATCGTAATACTACATAACGTTATACGTTATAGCGTAATACTACATAACGTTATACGTTATGTCGTAATACCATATAACGTTATACGTTATAACGTAATACTACATATCGTTATACGTTATATCGTAATACTACATAACGTTATACGTTATATCGTAATACCGTATAACGTTATTCGTTATATCGTAATACTACATAACGTTATACGCTATATCGTAATACTACATAACGTTATACGTTATTTCGTAATACTACATAACGTTATACGTTATTTCGTAATACTACATAACGTTATACGTTATATCGTAATACTACATTGCGTTATACGTTATGTCGTAATACCACATAACGTTATACGTTATATCGTAATACCATATAACGTTGTACGTTATATCGTAATACCATATAACGTTATACGTTATATCGTAATACTACATAACGTTATACGTTATGTCGTAATACTACATAACGTTATACGTTATATCGTAATACTACATAACGTTATACGTTATAGCGTAATACTACATTGCGTTATACGTTATGTCGTAATACCACATAACGTTATACGTTATATCGTAATACCATATAACGTTATACGTTATATCGTAATACCATATAACGTTATACGTTATATCGTAATACTACATAACGTTATACGTTATGTCGTAATACTACATAACGTTATACGTTGTATCGTAATACTACATAACGTTATACGTTATAGCGTAATACTACATAACGTTATACGCTATATCGTAATACTACATAACGTTATACGTTATATCGTAATACTACATAACGTTATACGTTATATCGTAATACTACATTGCGTTATACGTTATATCGTAATACCACATAACGTTATACGTTATATCGTAATACCACATAACGTTATACGTTATATCGTAATACCATATAACGTTATACGTTATATCGTAATACTGCATATCGTTATACGTTATATCGTAATACCATATAACGTTAAACGTTATTTCGTAATACCATATAACGTTATACGTTATATCGTAATACTACATAACGTTATACGTTATAACGTAATACTACATATCGTTATACGTTATATCGTAATACTACATAACGTTATACGTTATATCGTAATACTACATAACGTTATACGTTATATTGTAATACTACATAACTCTATACGTTATATCGTAATACTACATATCGTTATACGTTATATCGTAATACCATATAACGTTATACGTTATATCGTAATACCATATAACGTCATACGTTATATCGTCGACTACATAACGTTATACTTTATATCGTAATACTACATAACGTTATACGTTATGTCGTAATACGATATAACGTTATACGATATAACGTAATACTACATATCGTTATACGTTATGTCGTAATACTACATAACGTTATACGTTATATCGTAATACTACATAACGTTATACGTTATATGGTAATACTACATAACGTTATACGTAATGTCGTAATACCATATAACGTTATACGTTAAAACGTAATACTACATATCGTTATACGTTATATCGTAATACTACATAACGTTATACGTTATATCGTAATACTACATAACGTTATACGTTATATCGTAATACTACATAACGTTATACGTTATATCGTAATACTACATAACGTTATACGTTATGTCGTAATACCATATAACGTCATACGTTATAACGTAATACTACATATCGTTATACGTTATATCGTAATACTACATAACGCTATACGTTATATCGTAATACCGTATAACGTTATACGTTATATCGTAATACTACATAACGTTATACGTTATATCGTAATACTACATAACGTTATACGCTATATCGTAATACCATATAACGTTATACGTTATATCGTAATACTACATATCGTTATACGTTATATCGTTATACCATATAACGTTAAACGTTATATCGTAATACCATATAACGTTATACGTTATATCGTAATACTACATAACGTTATATGTTATGTCGTAATACTACATAACGTTATACGTTATATCGTAATACTACATAACATTATACGTTATAGCGTAATACTACATAACGTTATACGTTATGTCGTAATACCATATAACGTTATACGTTATAACGTAATACTACATATCGTTATACGTTATATCGTAATACTACATAACGTTATACGTTATATCGTAATACCGTATAACGTTATTCGTTATATCGTAATACTACATAACGTTATACGCTATATCGTAATACTACATAACGTTAAACGTTATTTCGTAATACTACATAACGTTATACGTTATATCGTAATACTACATTGCGTTATACGTTATGTCGTAATACCACATAACGTTATACGTTATATCGTAATACCATATAACGTTATACGTTATATCGTAATACCATATAACGTTATACGTTATATCGTAATACTACATAACGTTATACGTTATGTCGTAATACTACATAACGTTATACGTTATATCGTAATACTACATAACGTTATACGTTATAGCGTAATACTACATTGCGTTATACGTTATGTCGTAATACCACATAACGTTATACGTTATATCGTAATACCATATAACGTTATACGTTATATCGTAATACTACATAACGTTATACGTTATGTCGTAATACTACATAACGTTATACGTTATGTCGTAATACTACATAACGCTATACGTTATATCGTAATACCGTATAACGTTATACGTTATATCGTAATACTACATAACGTTATACGTTATATCGTAATACTACATAACGTTATACGCTATATCGTAATACCATATAACGTTATACGTTATATCGTAATACTACATATCGTTATACGTTATATCGTTATACCATATAACGTTAAACGTTATATCGTAATACCATATAACGTTATACGTTATATCGTAATACTACATAACGTTATATGTTATGTCGTAATACTACATAACGTTATACGTTATATCGTAATACTACATAACGTTATACGTTATAGCGTAATACTACATAACGTTATACGTTATGTCGTAATACCATATAACGTTATACGTTATAACGTAATACTACATATCGTTATACGTTATATCGTAATACTACATAACGTTATACGTTATATCGTAATACCGTATAACGTTATTCGTTATATCGTAATACTACATAACGTTATACGCTATATCGTAATACTACATAACGTTATACGTTATTTCGTAATACTACATAACGTTATACGTTATATCGTAATACTACATTGCGTTATACGTTATGTCGTAATACCACATAACGTTATACGTTATATCGTAATACCATATAACGTTATACGTTATATCGTAATACCATATAACGTTATACGTTATATCGTAATACTACATAACGTTATACGTTATGTCGTAATACTACATAACGTTATACGTTATATCGTAATACTACATAACGTTATACGTTATAGCGTAATACTACATTGCGTTATACGTTGTGTCGTAATACCGCATAACGTTATCCGTTATATCGTAATACCATATAACGTTATACGTTATATCGTAATACCATATAACGTTATACGTTATATCGTAATACTACATAACGTTATACGTTATGTCGTAATACTACATAACGTTATACGTTATGTCGTAATACTACATAACGTTATACGTTATATCGTAATACTACATAACGTTATACGTTATAGCGTAATACTACATAACGTTATACGCTATATCGTAATACTACATAACGTTATACGTTATAACGTAATACTACATAATGTTATACGTTATATCGTAATACTACATAACGTTATACGTTATATCGTAATACTACATAACGTTATACGTTATATTGTAATACTACATAACTCTATACGTTATATCGTAATACTACATATCGTTATACGTTATATCGTAATACCATATAACGTTATACGTTATATCGTAATACCATATAACGTCATACTTTATATCGTCGACTACATAACGTTATACTTTATATCGTAATACTACATAACGTTATACGTTATGTCGTAGTACCACATAACGTTATACGTTATATCGTAATACCATATAACGTTATACGTTATATCGTAATACCATATAACGTTATACGTTATATCGTAATACTACATAACGTTATACGTTATGTCGTAATACTACATAACGTTATACGTTATATCGTAATACTACATAACGTTATACGTTATAGCGTAATACTACATTGCGTTATACGTTATATCGTAATACTACATTGCGTTATACGTTATATCGTAATACCACATAACGTTATACGTTATATCGTAATACCACATAACGTTATACGTTATATCGTAATACCATATAACGTTATACGTTATATCGTAATACTACATATCGTTATACGTTATATCGTAATACCATATAACGTTAAACGTTATATCGTAATACCATATAACGTTATACGTTATATCGTAATACTACATAACGTTATACGTTATAACGTAATACTACATATCGTTATACGTTATATCGTAATACTACATAACGTTATACGTTATATCGTAATACTACATAACGTTATACGTTATATTGTAATACTACATAACTCTATACGTTATATCGTAATACTACATATCGTTATACGTTATATCGTAATACCATATAACGTTATACGTTATATCGTAATACCATATAACGTCATACGTTATATCGTCGACTACATAACGTTATACTTTATATCGTAATACTACATAACGTTATACGTTATGTCGTAATACGATATAACGTTATACGATATAACGTAATACTACATATCGTTATACGTTATGTCGTAATACTACATAACGTTATACGTTATATCGTAATACTACATAACGTTATACGTTATATCGTAATACTACATAACGTTATACGTTATGTCGTAATACTACATAACGTTATACGTTATGTCGTAATACCATATAACGTCAGACGTTATATCGTCGACTACATAACGTTATACTTTATATCGTAATACTAAATAACGTTATACGTTATGTCGTAATACCATATAAAGTTATACGTTATAACGTAATACTACATATCGTTATACGTTATATCGTAATACTACATAACGCTATACGTTATATCGTAATACCGTATAACGTTATACGTTATATCGTAATACTACATAACGTTATACGTTATATCGTAATACTACATAACGTTATACGTTATATCGTAATACTACATAACGTTATACGTTATATCGTAATACTACATAGCGTTATACGCTATATCGTAATACCATATAACGTTATACGTTATATCGTAATACTACATATCGTTATACGTTGTATCGTAATACCATATAACGTTAAACGTTATATCGTAATACCATATAACGTTATACGTTATATCGTAATACTACATAACGTTATACGTTATGTCGTAATACTACATAACGTTATACGTTATATCGTAATACCATATAACGTTATACGTTATATCGCAATACTACATATCATTATACGTTATATCGTAATACTACATAACGTTATACGTTATAGCGTGATACTACATAACGTTATACGTTATATCGTAATACTACATAACGTTATACGTTATGTCGTAATACCATATTACGTTACACCTTATATCGTAATACTACATAACGTTATACGTTATATCGTAATACTACAAGTCGTTATACGTTATATCGTAATACTACATAACGTTATACGTTATGTCGTAATACTACATAACGTTAGACGCTATATCGTAATACCATATAACGTTATACGTTATAGCGTAATACTACATTGCGTTATACGTTATGTCGTAATACCACATAACGTTATACGTTATATCGTAATACCATATAACGTTATACGTTATATCGTAATACCATATAACGTTATACGTTATATCGTAATACTACATAACGTTATACGTTATGTCGTAATACTACATAACGTTATACGTTATATCGTAATACTACATAACGTTATACGTTATAGCGTAATACTACATAACGTTATACGTTATGTCGTAATACCATATAACGTTATACGTTATGTCGTAATACCATATAACGTTATACGTTATAACGTAATACTACATATCGTTATACGTTATATCGTAATACTACATAACGTTATACGTTATATCGTAATACCGTATAACGTTATTCGTTATATCGTAATACTACATAACGTTATACGCTATATCGTAATACTACATAACGTTATACGTTATATCGTAATACTACATAACGTTATACGTTACATCGTAATACTACATTGCGTTATACGTTATGTCGTAATACCACATAACGTTATACGTTATATCGTAATACCATATAACGTTATACGTTATATCGTAATACCATATAACGTTATACGTTATATCGTAATACTACATACGTTATATCGTAATACCATGTAACGTTAAACGTTATATCGTAATACCTTATAACGTTATACGTTATACCGTAATACTACATAACGTTATACGTTATAACGTAATACTACATATCGTTATACGTTATATCGTAATACTACATAACGTTGTACGTTATATCGTAATACTACATAACGTTATACGTTATGTCGTAATACCATATAACGTCAGACGTTATATCGTCGACTACATAACGTTATACTTTATATCGTAATACTAAATAACGTTATACGTTATGTCGTAATACCATATAAAGTTATACGTTATAACGTAATACTACATATCGTTATACGTTATATCGTAATACTACATAACGCTATACGTTATATCGTAATACCGTATAACGTTATACGTTATATCGTAATACTACATAACGTTATACGTTATATCGTAATACTACATAACGTTATACGTTATATCGTAATACTACATAACGTTATACGTTATATCGTAATACTACATAGCGTTATACGCTATATAGTAATACCATATAACGTTATACGTTATATCGTAATACTACATATCGTTATACGTTGTATCGTAATACCATATAACGTTAAACGTTATATCGTAATACCATATAACGTTATACGTTATATCGTAATACTACATAACGTTATACGTTATGTCGTAATACTACATAACGTTATACGTTATATCGTAATACCATATAACGTTATACGTTATATCGTAATACTACATATCATTATACGTTATATCGTAATACTACATAACGTTATACGTTATAGCGTGATACTACATAACGTTATACGTTATATCGTAATACTACATAACGTTATACGTTATGTCGTAATACCATATTACGTTACACCTTATATCGTAATACTACATAACGTTATACGTTATATCGTAATACTACAAGTCGTTATACGTTATATCGTAATACTACATAACGTTATACGTTATGTCGTAATACTACATAACGTTAGACGCTATATCGTAATACCATATAACGTTATACGTTATAGCGTAATACTACATTGCGTTATACGTTATGTCGTAATACCACATAACGTTATACGTTATATCGTAATACCATATAACGTTATACGTTATATCGTAATACCATATAACGTTATACGTTATATCGTAATACTACATAACGTTATACGTTATGTCGTAATACTACATAACGTTATACGTTATATCGTAATACTGCATAACGTTATACGTTATAGCGTAATACTACATAACGTTATACGTTATGTCGTAATACCATATAACGTTATACGTTATAACGTAATACTACATATCGTTATACGTTATATCGTAATACTACATAACGTTATACGTTATATCGTAATACCGTATAACGTTATTCGTTATATCGTAATACTACATAACGTTATACGCTATATCGTAATACTACATAACGTTATACGTTATATCGTAATACTACATAACGTTATACGTTATATCGTAATACTACATTGCGTTATACGTTATGTCGTAATACCACATAACGTTATACGTTATATCGTAATACCATATAACGTTATACGTTATATCGTAATACCATATAACGTTATACGTTATATCGTAATACTACATACGTTATATCGTAATACCATATAACGTTAAACGTTATATCGTAATACCATATAACGTTATACGTTATATCGTAATACTACATAACGTTATACGTTATAACGTAATACTACATATCGTTATACGTTATATCGTAATACTACATAACGTTATACGTTATATCGTAATACTACATAACGTTATACGTTATATTGTAATACTACATAACTCTATACGTTATATCGTAATACTACATATCGTTATACGTTATATCGTAATACCATATAACGTTATACGTTATATCGTAATACCATATAACGTCATACGTTATATCGTCGACTACATAACGTTATACTTTATATCGTAATACTACATAACGTTATACGTTATGTCGTAATACGATATAACGTTATACGATATAACGTAATACTACATATCGTTATACGTTATGTCGTAATACTACATAACGTTATACGTTATATCGTAATACTACATAACGTTATACGTTATATCGTAATACTACATAACGTTATACGTTATGTCGTAATACCATATAACGTTATGCGTTATAACGTAATACTGCATATCGTTATACGTTATATCGTAATACTACATAACGTTATACGTTATATCGTAATACTACATAACGATATACGTTATATTGTAATACTACATAACTCTATACGTTATATCGTAATGCTACATAACGTTATACGTGATATCGTAATACTACATAACGTTATACGTTATATTGTAATACTACATAACTCTATACGTTATATCGTAATACTACATATCGTTATACGTTGTATCGTAATACCATATAACGTTAAACGTTATATCGTAATACCATATAACGTTAAACGTTATATCGTAATACCATATAACGTTATACGTTATATCGTAATAATACATAACGTTATACGTTATGTCGTAATACTACATAACGTTATACGTTATATCGTAATACTACATAACGTTATACGTTATATCGTAATACTACATAACGTTATACGTTATATCGTAATACCATATAACGTTATACGTTATAACGTAATACTACATATCGTTATACGTTATATCGTAATACTACATAATGTTATACGTTATATCGTAATACCGTATAACGTTATTCGTTATATCGTAATACTACATAACGTTATACGCTATATCGTAATACTACATAACGTTATACGTTATATCGTAATAATACATAACGCTATACGTTATATCGTAATACTACATAACGTTATACGTTATATCGTAATACCATATAAAGTTATACGTTATATCGTAATACTACATATCGTTATGTGTTATATCGTAATACCATATAACGTTATACGTTATATCGTAATACTACATATCATTATACGTTATATCGTAATACTACATAACGTTATACGTTATAGCGTGATACTACATAACGTTATACGTTATATCGTAATACTACATAACGTTATACGTTATGTCGTAATACCATATTACGTTACACCTTATATCGTAATACTACATAACGTTATACGTTATATCGTAATATTACATAACGTTATACGTTATGTCGTAATACTACATAACGTTATACGTTATATCGTAATACTACATAACGTTATACGTTATAGCGTAATACTACATAACGTTATACGTTATGTCGTAATACCATATAACGTTATACGTTATAACGTAATACTACATATCGTTATACGTTATATCGTAATACTACATAACGTTATACGTTATATCGTAATACCGTATAACGTTATTCGTTATATCGTAATACTACATAACGTTATACGCTATATCGTAATACTACATAACGTTATACGTTATATCGTAATACTACATAACGTTATACGTTATATCGTAATACTACATTGCGTTATACGTTATGTCGTAATACCACATAACGTTATACGTTATATCGTAATACCATATAACGTTATACGTTATATCGTAATACTACATATCGTTATACGTTATATCGTAATACCATATAACGTTAAACGTTATATCGTAATACCATATAACGTTATACGTTATATCGTAATACTACATAACGTTATACGTTATACCGTAATACTACATATCGTTATACGTTATATCGTAATACTACATAACGTTATACGTTATATCGTAATACTACATAAGGTTATACGTTATATTGTAATACTACATAACTCTATACGTTATATCGTAATACTACATATCGTTATACGTTATATCGTAATACCATATAACGTTATACGTTATATCGTAATACCATATAACGTCATACGTTATATCGTCGACTACATAACGTTATACTTTATATCGTAATACTACATAACGTTATACGTTATGTCGTAATACCATATAACGTTATGCGTTATAACGTAATACTGCATATCGTTATACGTTATATCGTAATACTACATAACGTTATACGTTATATCGTAATACTACATAACGATATACGTTATATTGTAATACTACATAACTCTATACGTTATATCGTAATGCTACATAACGTTATACGTGATATCGTAATACTACATATCGTTATACGTTGTATCGTAATACCATATAACGTTAAACGTTATATCGTAATACCATATAACGTTAAACGTTATATCGTAATACCATATAACGTTATACGTTATATCGTAATAATACATAACGTTATACGTTATGTCGTAATACTACATAACGTTATACGTTATATCGTAATACTACATAACGTTATACGTTATATCGTAATACTACATAACGTTATACGTTATATCGTAATACCATATAACGTTATACGTTATAACGTAATACTACATATCGTTATACGTTATATCGTAATACTACATAATGTTATACGTTATATCGTAATACCGTATAACGTTATTCGTTATATCGTAATACTACATAACGTTATACGCTATATCGTAATACTACATAACGTTATACGTTATATCGTAATAATACATAACGCTATACGTTATATCGTAATACTACATAACGTTATACGTTATATCGTAATACCATATAAAGTTATACGTTATATCGTAATACTACATATCGTTATGTGTTATATCGTAATACCATATAACGTTATACGTTATATCGTAATACTACATATCATTATTCGTTATATCGTAATACTACATAACGTTATACGTTATAGCGTGATACTACATAACGTTATACGTTATATCGTAATACTACATAACGTTATACGTTATGTCGTAATACCATATTACGTTACACCTTATATCGTAATACTACATAACGTTATACGTTATATCGTAATATTACATAACGTTATACGTTATGTCGTAATACTACATAACGTTATACGTTATATCGTAATACTACATAACGTTATACGTTATAGCGTAATACTACATAACGTTATACGTTATGTCGTAATACCATATAACGTTATACGTTATAACGTAATACTACATATCGTTATACGTTATATCGTAATACTACATAACGTTATACGTTATATCGTAATACCGTATAACGTTATTCGTTATATCGTAATACTACATAACGTTATACGCTATATCGTAATACTACATAACGTTATACGTTATATCGTAATACTACATAACGTTATACGTTATATCGTAATACTACATTGCGTTATACGTTATGTCGTAATACCACATAACGTTATACGTTATATCGTAATACCATATAACGTTATACGTTATATCGTAATACTACATATCGTTATACGTTATATCGTAATACCATATAACGTTAAACGTTATATCGTAATTCCATATAACGTTATACGTTATATCGTAATACTACATAACGTTATACGTTATACCGTAATACTACATATCGTTATACGTTATATCGTAATACTACATAACGTTATACGTTATATCGTAATACTACATAAGGTTATACGTTATATTGTAATACTACATAACTCTATACGTTATATCGTAATACTACATATCGTTATACGTTATATCGTAATACCATATAACGTTATACGTTATATCGTAATACCATATAACGTCATACGTTATATCGTCGACTACATAACGTTATACTTTATATCGTAATACTACATAACGTTATACGTTATGTCGTAATACCATATAACGTTATGCGTTATAACGTAATACTGCATATCGTTATACGTTATATCGTAATACTACATAACGTTATACGTTATATCGTAATACTACATAACGATATACGTTATATTGTAATACTACATAACTCTATACGTTATATCGTAATGCTACATAACGTTATACGTGATATCGTAATACTACATAACGTTATACGTTATATTGTAATACTACATAACTCTATACGTTATATCGTAATACTACATATCGTTATACGTTGTATCGTAATACCATATAAAGTTAAACGTTATATCGTAATACCATATTACGTTATACCTTATATCGTAATACTACATAACGTTATACGTTATATCGTAATACTACAAGTCGTTATACGTTATATCGTAATACTACATAACGTTATACGTTATATCGTAATACTACATAACGTTATACGTTATATCGTAATACTACATAACGTTATACGTTATATTGTAATACTACATAACTCTATACGTTATATCGTAATACTACATAACGTTATACGTTACATCGTAATACTACATAACGTTATACGTTATATCGTAATACTACATAACGTTATACGTTATGTCGTAATACCATATTACGTTATACCTTATATCGTAATACTACATAACGTTATACGTTATATCGTAATACTACAAGTCGTTATACGTTATATCGTAATACTACATAACGTTATACGTTATATCGTAATACTACATAACGTTATACGTTATATCGTAATACTACATAACGTTATACGTTATATTGTAATACTACATATCTCTATACGTTATATCGTAATACTACATATCGTTATACGTTATATCGTAATACCATATAACGTTATACGTTATATTGTAATACCATATAACGTCATACGTTATATCGTCGACTACATAACGTTATACTTTATATCGTAATACTACATAACGTTATACCTTATATCGTAATACTACATAACGTTATACGTTATATCGTAATACTACAAGTCGTTATACGTTATATCGTAATACTACATAACGTTATACGTTATACCGTAATACTACATAACGTTATACGTTATATCGTAATACTACATAACGTTGTACGTTATATCGTAATACCGTATAACGTTACACGTTATATCGTAATACTACATAACGTTATACGTTATGTCGTAATACCATATAACGTCAGACGTTATATCGTCGACTACATAACGTTATACTTTATATCGTAATACTAAATAACGTTATACGTTATGTCGTAATACCATATAAAGTTATACGTTATAACGTAATACTACATATCGTTATACGTTATATCGTAATACTACATAACGCTATACGTTATATCGTAATACCGTATAACGTTATACGTTATATCGTAATACTACATAACGTTATACGTTATATCGTAATACTACATAACGTTATACGTTATATCGTAATACTACATAACGTTATACGTTATATCGTAATACTACATAGCGTTATACGCTATATCGTAATACCATATAACGTTATACGTTATATCGTAATACTACATATCGTTATACGTTGTATCGTAATACCATATAACGTTAAACGTTATATCGTAATACCATATAACGTTATACGTTATATCGTAATACTACATAACGTTATACGTTATGTCGTAATACTACATAACGTTATACGTTATATCGTAATACCATATAACGTTATACGTTATATCGTAATACTACATATCATTATACGTTATATCGTAATACTACATAACGTTATACGTTATAGCGTGATACTACATAACGTTATACGTTATATCGTAATACTACATAACGTTATACGTTATGTCGTAATACCATATTACGTTACACCTTATATCGTAATACTACATAACGTTATACGTTATATCGTAATACTACAAGTCGTTATACGTTATATCGTAATACTACATAACGTTATACGTTATGTCGTAATACTACATAACGTTAGACGCTATATCGTAATACCATATAACGTTATACGTTATAGCGTAATACTACATTGCGTTATACGTTATGTCGTAATACCACATAACGTTATACGTTATATCGTAATACCATATAACGTTATACGTTATATCGTAATACCATATAACGTTATACGTTATATCGTAATACTACATAACGTTATACGTTATGTCGTAATACTACATAACGTTATACGTTATATCGTAATACTACATAACGTTATACGTTATAGCGTAATACTACATAACGTTATACGTTATGTCGTAATACCATATAACGTTATACGTTATAACGTAATACTACATATCGTTATACGTTATATCGTAATACTACATAACGTTATACGTTATATCGTAATACCGTATAACGTTATTCGTTATATCGTAATACTACATAACGTTATACGCTATGTCGTAATACTACATAACGTTATACGTTATATCGTAATACTACATAACGTTATACGTTATATCGTAATACTACATTGCGTTATACGTTATGTCGTAATACCACATAACGTTATACGTTATATCGTAATACCATATAACGTTATACGTTATATCGTAATACCATATAACGTTATACGTTATATCGTAATACTACATACGTTATATCGTAATACCATATAACGTTAAACGTTATATCGTAATACCATATAACGTTATACGTTATATCGTAATACTACATAACGTTATACGTTATAACGTAATACTACATATCGTTATACGTTATATCGTAATACTACATAACGTTATACGTTATATCGTAATACTACATAACGTTATACGTTATATTGTAATACTACATAACTCTATACGTTATATCGTAATACTACATATCGTTATACGTTATATCGTAATACCATATAACGTTATACGTTATATCGTAATACCATATAACGTCATACGTTATATCGTCGACTACATAACGTTATACTTTATATCGTAATACTACATAACGTTATACGTTATATCGTAATACTACATAACGTTATACGTTATATCGTAATACTACATTGCGTTATACGTTATGTCGTAATACCACATAACGTTATACGTTATATCGTAATACTACATAACGTTATACGCTATATCGTAATACTACATAACGTTATACGTTATATCGTAATACTACATAACGTTATACGTTATATCGTAATACTACATTGCGTTATACGTTATGTCGTAATACCACATAACGTTATACGTTATATCGTAATACCATATAACGTTATACGTTATATCGTAATACTACATATCGTTATACGTTATATCGTAATACCATATAACGTTAAACGTTATATCGTAATACCATATAACGTTATACGTTATATCGTAATACTACATAACGTTATACGTTATAACGTAATACTACATATCGTTATACGTTATATCGTAATACTACATAACGTTATACGTTATATCGTAATACTACATAACGTTATACGTTATATTGTCATACTACATAACTCTATACGTTATATCGTAATACTACATATCGTTATACGTTATATCGTAATACCATATAACGTTATACGTTATATCGTAATACCATATAACGTCATACGTTATATCGTCGACTACATAACGTTATACTTTATATCGTAATACTACATAACGTTATACGTTATGTCGTAATACCATATAACGTTATGCGTTATAACGTAATACTGCATATCGTTATACGTTATATCGTAATACTACATAACGTTATACGTTATATCGTAATACTACATAACGATATACGTTATATTGTAATACTACATAACTCTATACGTTATATCGTAATGCTACATAACGTTATACGTGATATCGTAATACTACATAACGTTATACGTTATATTGTAATACTACATAACTCTATACGTTATATCGTAATACTACATATCGTTATACGTTGTATCGTAATACCATATAAAGTTAAACGTTATATCGTAATACCATATTACGTTATACCTTATATCGTAATACTACATAACGTTATACGTTATATCGTAATACTACAAGTCGTTATACGTTATATCGTAATACTACATAACGTTATACGTTATATCGTAATACTACATAACGTTATACGTTATATCGTAATACTACATAACGTTATACGTTATATTGTAATACTACATAACTCTATACGTTATATCGTAATACTACATAACGTTATACGTTACATCGTAATACTACATAACGTTATACGTTATATCGTAATACTACATAACGTTATACGTTATGTCGTAATACCATATTACGTTATACCTTATATCGTAATACTACATAACGTTATACGTTATATCGTAATACTACAAGTCGTTATACGTTATATCGTAATACTACATAACGTTATACGTTATATCGTAATACTACATAACGTTATACGTTATATCGTAATACTACATAACGTTATACGTTATATTGTAATACTACATAACTCTATACGTTATATCGTAATACTACATATCGTTATACGTTATATCGTAATACCATATAACGTTATACGTTATATTGTAATACCATATAACGTCATACGATATATCGTCGACAACATAACGTTATACTTTATATCGTAATACTACATAACGTTATACGTTATGTCGTAATACGATATAACGTTATACGTTATAACTTAATACTACATATCGTTATACGTTATGTCGTAATACTACATAACGATATACGTTATATCGTAATACTACATAACGTTATACGTTATGTCGTAATACTACATAACGTTATAAGTTATATCGTAATACTACATAACGTTATACGTTATATCGTAATACTACATAACGTTATACGTTATTTCGTAATACCATATAAAGTTATACGTTATATCGTAATACTACATATCGTTATACGTTATATCGTAATACTACATAACGTTATACGTTATATCGTAATACTACATAACGTTATACGTTATATCGTAATACTACATAACGTTATACGTTATATCGTAATACTACATAACGTTATACGTTATATTGTAATACTACATAACTCTATACGTTATATCGTAATACTACATATCGTTATACGCTATATCGTAATACCATATAACGTTGTACGTTATATGGTAATACTACATATCGTTATACGTTATATCGTAATACCATATAACGTTATACGTTATATCGTAATACTACATAACGTTATACGTTATATCGTAATACTACATATCGTTATACGTTATATCGTAATACCATATAACGTTATACGTTATATCGTAATACTACATAACGTTATACGTTATATCGTAATACTACATAACGCTATACGTTATATCGTAATACTACATAACGTTATACGTAATGTCGTAATACCATATAACGTTATACGTTAAAACGTAATACTACATATCGTTATACGTTATATCGTAATACTACATAACGTTATACGTTATATCGTAATACTACATAACGTTATATGTTATATCGTAATACTACATAACGTTATACGTTATATCGTAATACTACATAACGTTATACGTTATATCGTAATACTACATAACGTTATACGTTATATCGTAATACTACATAACGTTATACGTTATATCGCAATACTACATAACGTTATACGTTATATTGTAATACTACATAACTCTATACGTTATATCGTAATACTACATATCGTTATACGCTATATCGTAATACCATATAACGTTATACGTTATATGGTAATACTACATATCGTTATACGTTATATCGTAATACCATATAACGTTATACGTTATATCGTAATACTACATAACGTTATACGTTATATCGTAATACTACATATCGTTATACGTTATATCGTAATACCATATAACGTTATACGTTATATCGTAATACTACATAACGTTATACGTTATATCGTAATACTACATAACGCTATACGTTATATCGTAATACTACATAACGTTATACGTAATGTCGTAATACCATATAACGTTATACGTTAAAACGTAATACTACATAACGTTATACGTTATATCGTAATACTACATAACGTTATACGATATATCGTAATACTACATAACGTTATACGTTATATCGTAATACTACATAACGTTATACGTTATAGCGTGATACTACATAACGTTATACGTTATATCGTAATACTACATAACGTTATACGTTATGTCGTAATACCATATTACGTTACACCTGATATCGTAATACTACATAACGTTATACGTTATATCGTAATACTACAAGTCGTTATACGTTATATCGTAATACTACATAACGTTATACGTTATGGCGTAATACTACATAACGTTAGACGCTATATCGTAATACCATATAACGTTATACGTTATAGCGTAATACTACATTGCGTTATACGTTATGTCGTAATACCACATAACGTTATACGTTATATCGTAATACCATATAACGTTATACGTTATATCGTAATACCATATAACGTTATACGTTATATCGTAATACTACATAACGTTATACGTTATGTCGTAATACTACATAACGTTATACGTTATATCGTAATACTACATAACGTTATACGTTATAGCGTAATACTACATAACGTTATACGTTATGTCGTAATACCATATAACGTTATACGTTATAACGTAATACTACATATCGTTATACGTTATATCGTAATACTACATAACGTTATACGTTATATCGTAATACCGTATAACGTTATTCGTTATATCGTAATACTACATAACGTTATACGCTATATCGTAATACTACATAACGTTATACGTTATATTGTAATACTACATAACTCTATACGTTATATCGTAATACTACATATCGTTATACGTTATATCGTAATACCATATAACGTTATACGTTATATTGTAATACCATATAACGTCATACGATATATCGTCGACAACATAACGTTATACTTTATATCGTAATACTACATAACGTTATACGTTATGTCGTAATACGATATAACGTTATACGTTATAACTTAATACTACATATCGTTATACGTTATGTCGTAATACTACATAACGATATACGTTATATCGTAATACTACATAACGTTATACGTTATGTCGTAATACTACATAACGTTATAAGTTATATCGTAATACTACATAACGTTATACGTTATATCGTAATACTACATAACGTTATACGTTATTTCGTAATACCATATAAAGTTATACGTTATATCGTAATACTACATATCGTTATACGTTATATCGTAATACTACATAACGTTATACGTTATATCGTAATACTACATAACGTTATACGTTATATCGTAATACTACATAACGTTATACGTTATATCGTAATACTACATAACGTTATAAGTTATATCGTAATACTACATAACGTTATACGTTATATCGTAATACTACATAACGTTATACGTTATATTGTAATACTACATAACTCTATACGTTATATCGTAATACTACATATCGTTATACGCTATATCGTAATACCATATAACGTTATACGTTATATGGTAATACTACATATCGTTATACGTTATATCGTAATACCATATAACGTTATACGTTATATCGTAATACTACATAACGTTATACGTTATATCGTAATACTACATATCGTTATACGTTATATCGTAATACCATATAACGTTATACGTTATATCGTAATACTACATAACGTTATACGTTATATCGTAATACTACATAACGCTATACGTTATATCGTAATACTACATAACGTTATACGTAATGTCGTAATACCATATAACGTTATACGTTAAAACGTAATACTACATATCGTTATACGTTATATCGTAATACTACATAACGTTATACGTTATATCGTAATACTACATAACGTTATATGTTATATCGTAATACTACATAACGTTATACGTTATATCGTAATACTACATAACGTTATACGTTATATCGTAATACTACATAACGTTATACGTTATATCGTAATACTACATAACGTTATACGTTATATCGCAATACTACATAACGTTATACGTTATATTGTAATACTACATAACTCTATACGTTATATCGTAATACTACATATCGTTATACGCTATATCGTAATACCATATAACGTTATACGTTATATGGTAATACTACATATCGTTATACGTTATATCGTAATACCATATAACGTTATACGTTATATCGTAATACTACATAACGTTATACGTTATATCGTAATACTACATATCGTTATACGTTATATCGTAATACCATATAACGTTATACGTTATATCGTAATACTACATAACGTTATACGTTATATCGTAATACTACATAACGCTATACGTTATATCGTAATACTACATAACGTTATACGTAATGTCGTAATACCATATAACGTTATACGTTAAAACGTAATACTACATATCGTTATACGTTATATCGTAATACTACATAACGTTATACGTTATATCGTAATACTACATAACGATATACGATATATCGTAATACTACATAACGTTATACGCTATATCGTAATACCATATAACGTTATACGTTATATCGTAATACTATATATCGTTATACGTTATATCGTTATACCATATAACGTTAAACGTTATATCGTAATACCATATAACGTTATACGTTATATCGTAATACTACATAACGTTATACGTTATGTCGTAATACTACATAACGTTATACGTTATATCGTAATACTACATAACGTTATACGTTATAGCGTAATACTACATAACGTTATACGTTATGTCGTAATACCATATAACGTTATACGTTATATCGTAATACCATATAACGTTATACGTTATATCGTAATACTACATATCGTTATACGTTATATCGTAATACTACATAACGTTATACGTTATATTGTAATACTACATAACTCTATACGTTATATCGTAATACTACATATCGTTATACGCTATATCGTAATACCATATAACGTTATACGTTATATGGTAATACTACATATCGTTATACGTTATATCGTAATACTACATAACGCTATACGTTATATCGTAATACTACATATCGTTATACGTTAAAACGTAATACTACATATCGTTATACGTTATATCGTAATACTACATAACGTTATACGTTATATCGTAATACTACATAACGTTATATGTTATATCGTAATACTACATAACGTTATACGTTATATCGTAATACTACATAACGTTATACGTTATATCGTAATACTACATAACGTTATACGTAATGTCGTAATACCATATAACGTTATACGTTATAACGTAATACTACATATCGTTATACGTTATATCGTAATACTACATAACGCTATACGTTATATCGTAATACCGTATAACGTTATACGTTATATCGTAATACTACATAACGTTATACGTTATATCGTAATACTACATAACGTTATACGATATATCGTAATACTACATAACGTTATACGCTATATCGTAATACCATATAACGTTATACGTTATATCGTAATACTACATATCGTTATACGTTATATCGTTATACCATATAACGTTAAACGTTATATCGTAATACCATATAACGTTATACGTTATATCGTAATACTACATAACGTTATACGTTATGTCGTAATACTACATAACGTTATACGTTATATCGTAATACTACATAACGTTATACGTTATAGCGTAATACTACATAACGTTATACGTTATGTCGTAATACCATATATCGTTATACGTTATATCGTAATACTACATAACGTTATACGTTATATCGTAATACTACATAACGTTATATGTTATATCGTAATACTACATAACGTTATACGTTATATCGTAATACTACATAACGTTATACGTTATGTCGTAATACCATATAACGTTATACGTTATAACGTAATACTACATATCGTTATACGTTATATCGTAATACTACATAACGCTATACGTTATATCGTAATACCGTATAACGTTATACGTTATATCGTAATACTACATAACGTTATACGTTATATCGTAATACTACATAACGTTATACGATATATCGTAATACTACATAACGTTATACGCTATATCGTAATACCATATAACGTTATACGTTATATCGTAATACTACATATCGTTATACGTTATATCGTTATACCATATAACGTTAAACGTTATATCGTAATACCATATAACGTTATACGTTATATCGTAATACTACATAACGTTATACGTTATGTCGTAATACTACATAACGTTATACGTTATATCGTAATACTACATAACGTTATACGTTATAGCGTAATACTACATAACGTTATACGTTATGTCGTAATACCATATAACGTTATACGTTATATCGTAATACCATATAACGTTATACGTTATATCGTAATACTACATATCGTTATACGTTATATCGTAATACTACATAACGTTATACGTTATATTGTAATACTACATAACTCTATACGTTATATCGTAATACTACATATCGTTATACGCTATATCGTAATACCATATAACGTTATACGTTATATGGTAATACTACATATCGTTATACGTTATATCGTAATACTACATAACGCTATACGTTATATCGTAATACTACATAACGTTATACGTAATGTCGTAATACCATATAACGTTATACGTTAAAACGTAATACTACATATCGTTATACGTTATATCGTAATATTACATAACGTTATACGTTATATCGTAATACTACATAACGTTATATGTTATATCGTAATACTACATAACGTTATACGTTATATTGTAATACTACATAACTCTATACGTTATATCGTAATACTACATATCGTTATACGCTATATCGTAATACCATATAACGTTATACGTTATATGGTAATACTACATATCGTTATACGTTATATCGTAATACCATATAACGTTATACGTTATATCGTAATACTACATAACGTTATACGTTATATCGTAATACTACATAACGTTATACGTTATATCGTAATACTACATAACGTTATACGTTATATCGTAATACTACATAACGTTATACGTTATATTGTAATACTACATAACTCTATACGTTATATCGTAATACTACATATCGTTATACGCTATATCGTAATACCATATAACGTTATACGTTATATGGTAATACTACATATCGTTATACGTTATATCGTAATACCATATAACGTTATACGTTATATCGTAATACTACATAACGTTATACGTTATATTGTAATACTACATATCGTTATACGTTATATCGTAATACCATATAACGTTATACGTTATATCGTAATACTACATAACGTTATACGTTATATCGTAATACTACATAACGTTATACGTTATATCGTAATACTACATAACGCTATACGTTATATCGTAATACTACATAACGTTATACGTAATGTCGTAATACCATATAACGTTATACGTTAAAACGTAATACTACATATCGTTATACGTTATATCGTAATACTACATAACGTTATACGTTATATCGTAATACTACATAACGTTATATGTTATATCGTAATACTACATAACGTTATACGTTATATCGTAATACTACATAACGTTATACGTTATATCGTAATACTACATAACGTTATACGTTATATCGTAATACTACATAACGTTATACGTTATATCGTAATACTACATAACGTTATACGTTATATCGTAATACTACATAACGTTATACGTTATATCGTAATACTACATAACGTTATACGTAATGTCGTAATACCATATAACGTTATACGTTAAAACGTAATACTACATATCGTTATACGTTATATCGTAATACTACATAACGTTATACGTTATATCGTAATACTACATAACGTTATATGTTATATCGTAATACTACATAACGTTATACGTTATATCGTAATACTACATATCGTTATACGTTATATCGTAATACCATATAACGTTATACGTTATATCGTAATACTACATAACGTTATACGTTATATCGTAATACTACATAACGCTATACGTTATATCGTAATACTACATAACGTTATACGTTCTGTCGTAATACCATATAACGTTATACGTTAAAACGTAATACTACATATCGTTATACGTTATATCGTAATACTACATAACGTTATACGTTATATCGTAATACTACATAACGTTATATGTTATATCGTAATACTACATAACGTTATACGTTATATCGTAATACTACATAACGTTATACGTTATATCGTAATACTACATAACGTTATACGTTATATCGTAATACTACATAACGTTATACGTTATATCGTAATACTACATAACGTTATACGTTATATCGTAATACTACATAACGTTATACGTTATATCGTAATACTACATAACGTTATACGTAATGTCGTAATACCATATAACGTTATACGTTAAAACGTAATACTACATATCGTTATACTTTATATCGTAATACTACATAACGTTATACGTTATATCGTAATACTACATAACGATATACGATATATCGTAATACTACATAACGTTATACGCTATATCGTAATACCATATAACGTTATACGTTATATCGTAATACTACATATCGTTATACGTTATATCGTTATACCATATAACGTTAAACGTTATATCGTAATACCATATAACGTTATACGTTATATCGTAATACTACATAACGTTATACGTTATGTCGTAATACTACATAACGTTATACGTTATATCGTAATACTACATAACGTTATACGTTATAGCGTAATACTACATAACGTTATACGTTATGTCGTAATACCATATAACGTTATACGTTATATCGTAATACCATATAACGTTATACGTTATATCGTAATACTACATATCGTTATACGTTATATCGTAATACTACATAACGTTATACGTTATGTCGTAATACCATATAACGTTATACGTTATATCGTAATACCATATAACGTTATACGTTATATCGTAATACTACATATCGTTATACGTTATATCGTAATACTACATAACGTTATACGTTATATTGTAATACTACATAACTCTATACGTTATATCGTAATACTACATATCGTTATACGCTATATCGTAATACCATATAACGTTATACGTTATATGGTAATACTACATATCGTTATACGTTATATCGTAATACTACATAACGCTATACGTTATATCGTAATACTACATATCGTTATACGTTAAAACGTAATACTACATATCGTTATACGTTATATCGTAATACTACATAACGTTATACGTTATATCGTAATACTACATAACGTTATATGTTATATCGTAATACTACATAACGTTATACGTTATATCGTAATACTACATAACGTTATACGTTATATCGTAATACTACATAACGTTATACGTAATGTCGTAATACCATATAACGTTATACGTTATAACGTAATACTACATATCGTTATACGTTATATCGTAATACTACATAACGCTATACGTTATATCGTAATACCGTATAACGTTATACGTTATATCGTAATACTACATAACGTTATACGTTATATCGTAATACTACATAACGTTATACGATATATCGTAATACTACATAACGTTATACGCTATATCGTAATACCATATAACGTTATACGTTATATCGTAATACTACATATCGTTATACGTTATATCGTTATACCATATAACGTTAAACGTTATATCGTAATACCATATAACGTTATACGTTATATCGTAATACTACATAACGTTATACGTTATGTCGTAATACTACAGAACGTTATACGTTATATCGTAATACTACATAACGTTATACGTTATAGCGTAATACTACATAACGTTATACGTTATGTCGTAATACCATATAACGTTATACGTTATATCGTAATACCATATAACGTTATACGTTATATCGTAATACTACATATCGTTATACGTTATATCGTAATACTACATAACGTTATACGTTATATTGTAATACTACATAACTCTATACGTTATATCGTAATACTACATATCGTTATACGCTATATCGTAATACCATATAACGTTATACGTTATATGGTAATACTACATATCGTTATACGTTATATCGTAATACTACATAACGCTATACGTTATATCGTAATACTACATATCGTTATACGTTAAAACGTAATACTACATATCGTTATACGTTATATCGTAATACTACATAACGTTATACGTTATATTGTAATACTACATAACTCTATACGTTATATCGTAATACTACATATCGTTATACGCTATATCGTAATACCATATAACGTTATACGTTATATGGTAATACTACATATCGTTATACGTTATATCGTAATACTACATAACGCTATACGTTATATCGTAATACTACATATCGTTATACGTTAAAACGTAATACTACATATCGTTATACGTTATATCGTAATACTACATAACGTTATACGTTATATCGTAATACTACATAACGTTATATGTTATATCGTAATACTACATAACGTTATACGTTATATCGTAATACTACATAACGTTATACGTTATATCGTAATACTACATAACGTTATACGTAATGTCGTAATACCATATAACGTTATACGTTATAACGTAATACTACATATCGTTATACGTTATATCGTAATACTACATAACGCTATACGTTATATCGTAATACCGTATAACGTTATACGTTATATCGTAATACTACATAACGTTATACGTTATATCGTAATACTACATAACGTTATACGATATATCGTAATACTGCATAACGTTATACGCTATATCGTAATACCATATAACGTTATACGTTATATCGTAATACTACATATCGTTATACGTTATATCGTTATACCATATAACGTTAAACGTTATATCGTAATACCATATAACGTTATACGTTATATCGTAATACTACATAACGTTATACGTTATGTCGTAATACTACATAACGTTATACGTTATATCGTAATACTACATAACGTTATACGTTATAGCGTAATACTACATAACGTTATACGTTATGTCGTAATACCATATATCGTTATACGTTATATCGTAATACTACATAACGTTATACGTTATATCGTAATACTACATAACGTTATATGTTATATCGTAATACTACATAACGTTATACGTTATATCGTAATACTACATAACGTTATACGTTATGTCGTAATACCATATAACGTTATACGTTATAACGTAATACTACATATCGTTATACGTTATATCGTAATACTACATAACGCTATACGTTATATCGTAATACCGTATAACGTTATACGTTATATCGTAATACTACATAACGTTATACGTTATATCGTAATACTACATAACGTTATACGATATATCGTAATACTACATAACGTTATACGCTATATCGTAATACCATATAACGTTATACGTTATATCGTAATACTACATATCGTTATACGTTATATCGTTATACCATATAACGTTAAACGTTATATCGTAATACCATATAACGTTATACGTTATATCGTAATACTACATAACGTTATACGTTATGTCGTAATACTACATAACGTTATACGTTATATCGTAATACTACATAACGTTATACGTTATAGCGTAATACTACATAACGTTATACGTTATGTCGTAATACCATATAACGTTATACGTTATATCGTAATACCATATAACGTTATACGTTATATCGTAATACTACATATCGTTATACGTTATATCGTAATACTACATAACGTTATACGTCATATTGTAATACTACATAACTCTATACGTTATATCGTAATACTACATATCGTTATACGCTATATCGTAATACCATATAACGTTATACGTTATATGGTAATACTACATATCGTTATACGTTATATCGTAATACTACATAACGCTATACGTTATATCGTAATACTACATAACGTTATACGTAATGTCGTAATACCATATAACGTTATACGTTAAAACGTAATACTACATATCGTTATACGTTATATCGTAATATTACATAACGTTATACGTTATATCGTAATACTACATAACGTTATATGTTATATCGTAATACTACATAACGTTATACGTTATATTGTAATACTACATAACTCTATACGTTATATCGTAATACTACATATCGTTATACGCTATATCGTAATACCATATAACGTTATACGTTATATGGTAATACTACATATCGTTATACGTTATATCGTAATACCATATAACGTTATACGTTATATCGTAATACTACATAACGTTATACGTTATATCGTAATACTACATAACGTTATACGTTATATCGTAATACTACATAACGTTATACGTTATATCGTAATACTGCATAACGTTATACGTTATATTGTAATACTACATAACTCTATACGTTATATCGTAATACTACATATCGTTATACGCTATATCGTAATACCATATAACGTTATACGTTATATGGTAATACTACATATCGTTATACGTTATATCGTAATACCATATAACGTTATACGTTATATCGTAATACTACATAACGTTATACGTTATATCGTAATACTACATATCGTTATACGTTATATCGTAATACCATATAACGTTATACGTTATATCGTAATACTACATAACGTTATACGTTATATCGTAATACTACATAACGTTATAAGTTATATCGTAATACTACATAACGCTATACGTTATATCGTAATACTACATAACGTTATACGTAATGTCGTAATACCATATAACGTTATACGTTAAAACGTAATACTACATATCGTTATACGTTATATCGTAATACTACATAACGTTATACGTTATATCGTAATACTACATAACGTTATATGTTATATCGTAATACTACATAACGTTATACGTTATATCGTAATACTACATAACGTTATACGTTATATCGTAATACTACATAACGTTATACGTTATATCGTAATACTACATAACGTTATACGTTATATCGTAATACTACATAACGTTATACGTTATATCGTAATACTACATAACGTTATACGTTATATCGTAATACTACATAACGTTATACGTAATGTCGTAATACCATATAACGTTATACGTTAAAACGTAATACTACATATCGTTATACGTTATATCGTAATACTACATAACGTTATACGTTATATCGTAATACTACATAACGTTATATGTTATATCGTAATACTACATAACGTTATACGTTATAACGTAATACTACATATCGTTATACGTTATATCGTAATACCATATAACGTTATACGTTATATCGTAATACTACATAACGTTATACGTTATATCGTAATACTACATAACGTTATACGATATATCGTAATACTACATAACGTTATACGCTATATCGTAATACCATATAACGTTATACGTTATATCGTAATACTACATATCGTTATACGTTATATCGTTATACCATATAACGTTAAACGTTATATCGTAATACCATATAACGTTATACGTTATATCGTAATACTACATAACGTTATACGTTATGTCGTAATACTACATAACGTTATACGTTATATCGTAATACTACATAACGTTATACGTTATAGCGTAATACTACATAACGTTATACGTTATGTCGTAATACCATATAACGTTATACGTTATATCGTAATACCATATAACGTTATACGTTATATCGTAATACTACATATCGTTATACGTTATATCGTAATACCATATAACGTTATACGTTATATCGTCATACTACATAACGTTATACGCTATATCGTAATACCATATAACGTTATACGTTATATCGTAATACTACATATCGTTATACGTTATATCGTTATACCATATAACGTTAAACGTTATATCGTAATACCATATAACGTTATACGTTATATCGTAATACTACATAACGTTATACGTTATGTCGTAATACTACATAACGTTATACGTTATATCGTAATACTACATAACGTTATACGTTATAGCGTAATACTACATAACGTTATACGTTATGTCGTAATACCATATAACGTCATACGTTATATCGTAATACCATATAACGTTATACGTTATATCGTAATACTACATATCGTTATACGTTATATCGTAATACCATATAACGTTAAACGTTATATCGTAATACCATATAACGTTATACGTTATATCGTATTACTACATAACGTTATACGTTATAACGTAATACTACATATCGTTATACGTTATATCGTAATACCATATAACGTTATACGTTATATCGTAATACTACATAACGTTAACGTTATATCGTAATACTACATAACGCTATACGTTATATCGTAATACTACATAACGTTATACGTTATATCGTAATACTACATAACGTTATACGTTATATCGTAATACTACATAACGTTATACGTTATATCGTAATACTACATAACGTTATACGTTATATCGTAATACTACATAACGTTATACGTAATGTCGTAATACCATATAACGTTATACGTTAAAACGTAATACTACATATCGTTATACGTTATATCGTAATACTACATAACGTTATACGTTATATCGTAATACTACATAACGTTATATGTTATATCGTAATACTACATAACGTTATACGTTATATCGTAATACTACATAACGTTATACGTTATGTCGTAATACCATATAACGTTATACGTTATAACGTAATACTACATATCGTTATACGTTATATCGTAATACTACATAACGCTATACGTTATATCGTAATACCGTATAACGTTATACGTTATATCGTAATACTACATAACGTTATACGTTATATCGTAATACTACATAACGTTATACGATATATCGTAATACTACATAACGTTATACGTTATATCGTAATACTACATAACGTTATACGCTATATCGTAATACCATATAACGTTATACGTTATATCGTAATACTACATATCGTTATACGTTATATCGTTATACCATATAACGTTAAACGTTATATCGTAATACCATATAACGTTATACGTTATATCGTAATACTACATAACGTTATACGTTATGTCGTAATACTACATAACGTTATACGTTATATTGTAATACTACATAACGTTATACGTTATAGCGTAATACTACATAACGTTATACGTTATGTCGTAATACCATATAACGTTATACGTTATATCGTAATACCATATAACGTTATACGTTATATCGTAATACCGTATAACGTTATTCGTTATATCGTAATACTACATAACGTTATACGCTATATCGTAATACTACATAACGTTATACGTTATATCGTAATAATACATAACGCTATACGTTATACCGTAATACTACATAACGTTATACGTTATATCGTAATACCATATAAAGTTATACGTTATATCGTAATACTACATATCGTTATGTGTTATATCGTAATACCATATAACGTTATACGTTATATCGTAATACTACATATCATTATACGTTATATCGTAATACTACATAACGTTATACGTTATAGCGTGATACTACATAACGTTATACGTTATATCGTAATACTACATAACGTTATACGTTATGTCGTAATACCATATTACGTTACACCTTATATCGTAATACTACATAACGTTATACGTTATATCGTAATACTACATAACGTTATACGTTATGTCGTAATACTACATAACGTTATACGTTATATCGTAATACTACATAACGTTATACGTTATATCGTAATACCGTATAACGTTATTCGTTATATCGTAATACTACATAACGTTATACGCTATATCGTAATACTACATAACGTTATACGTTATATCGTAATACTACATAACGTTATACGTTATATCGTAATACTACATTGCGTTATACGTTATGTCGTAATACCACATAACGTTATACGTTATATCGTAATACCACATAACGTTATACGTTATATCGTAATACCATATAACGTTATACGTTATATCGTAATACTACATATCGTTATACGTTATATCGTAATAGTACATAACGTTATACGTTATAGCGTAATACTACATAACGTTATACGTTATATCGTAATACTACATAACGTTATACGTTATGTCGTAATACTACATAACGTTATACGTTATATCGTAATACTACATAACGTTATACGTTATATCGTAATACCGTATAACGTTATTCGTTATATCGTAATACTACATAACGTTATACGCTATATCGTAATACTACATAACGTTATACGTTATATCGTAATACTACATAACGTTATACGTTATATCGTAATACTACATTGCGTTATACGTTATGTCGTAATACCACATAACGTTATACGTTATATCGTAATACCACATAACGTTATACGTTATATCGTAATACCATATAACGTTATACGTTATATCGTAATACTACATAACGTTATACGTTATATCGTAATACTACATATCGTTATACGTTATATCGTAATACTACATAACGTTATACGTTATATCGTAATACTACATAACGTTATATGTTATATCGTAATACTACATAACGTTATACGTTATATCGTAATACTACATAACGTTATACGTTATGTCGTAATACCATATAACGTTATACGTTATAACGTAATACTACATATCGTTATACGTTATATCGTAATACTACATAACGCTATACGTTATATTGTAATACTACATAACTCTATACGTTATATCGTAATACTACATATCGTTATACGCTATATCGTAATACCATATAACGTTATACGTTATATGGTAATACTACATATCGTTATACGTTATATCGTAATACCATATAACGTTATACGTTATATCGTAATACTACATAACGTTATACGTTATATCGTAATACTACATATCGTTATACGTTATATCGTAATACCATATAACGTTATACGTTATATCGTAATACTACATAACGTTATACGTTATATCGTAATACTACATAACGCTATACGTTATATCGTAATACTACATAACGTTATACGTAATGTCGTAATACCATATAACGTTATACGTTAAAACGTAATACTACATATCGTTATACGTTATATCGTAATACTACATAACGTTATACGTTATATCGTAATACTACATAACGTTATATGTTATATCGTAATACTACATAACGTTATACGTTATATCGTAATACTACATAACGTTATACGTTATATCGTAATACTACATAACGTTATACGTTATATCGTAATACTACATAACGTTATACGTTATATCGCAATACTACATAACGTTATACGTTATATTGTAATACTACATAACTCTATACGTTATATCGTAATACTACATGTCGTTATACGCTATATCGTAATACCATATAACGTTATACGTTATATGGTAATACTACATATCGTTATACGTTATATCGTAATACCATATAACGTTATACGTTATATCGTAATACTACATAACGTTATACGTTATATCGTAATACTACATATCGTTATACGTTATATCGTAATACCATATAACGTTATACGTTATATCGTAATACTACATAACGTTATACGTTATATCGTAATACTACATAACGCTATACGTTATATCGTAATACTACATAACGTTATACGTAATGTCGTAATACCATATAACGTTATACGTTAAAACGTAATACTACATATCGTTATACGTTATATCGTAATACTACATAACGTTATACGTTATATCGTAATACTACATAACGATATACGATATATCGTAATACTACATAACGTTATACGCTATATCGTAATACCATATAACGTTATACGTTATATCGTAATACTACATATCGTTATACGTTATATCGTTATACCATATAACGTTAAACGTTATATCGTAATACCATATAACGTTATACGTTATATCGTAATACTACATAACGTTATACGTTATGTCGTAATACTACATAACGTTATACGTTATATCGTAATACTACATAACGTTATACGTTATAGCGTAATACTACATAACGTTATACGTTATGTCGTAATACCATATAACGTTATACGTTATATCGTAATACCATATAACGTTATACGTTATATCGTAATACTACATATCGTTATACGTTATATCGTAATACTACATAACGTTATACGTTATATTGTAATACTACATAACTCTATACGTTATATCGTAATACTACATATCGTTATACGCTATATCGTAATACCATATAACGTTATACGTTATATGGTAATACTACATATCGTTATACGTTATATCGTAATACTACATAACGCTATACGTTATATCGTAATACTACATATCGTTATACGTTAAAACGTAATACTACATATCGTTATACGTTATATCGTAATACTACATAACGTTATACGTTATATCGTAATACTACATAACGTTATATGTTATATCGTAATACTACATAACGTTATACGTTATATCGTAATACTACATAACGTTATACGTTATATCGTAATACTACATAACGTTATACGTAATGTCGTAATACCATATAACGTTATACGTTATAACGTAATACTACATATCGTTATACGTTATATCGTAATACTACATAACGCTATACGTTATATCGTAATACCGTATAACGTTATACGTTATATCGTAATACTACATAACGTTATACGTTATATCGTAATACTACATAACGTTATACGATATATCGTAATACTACATAACGTTATACGCTATATCGTAATACCATATAACGTTATACGTTATATCGTAATACTACATATCGTTATACGTTATATCGTTATACCATATAACGTTAAACGTTATATCGTAATACCATATAACGTTATACGTTATATCGTAATACTACATAACGTTATACGTTATGTCGTAATACTACATAACGTTATACGTTATATCGTAATACTACATAACGTTATACGTTATAGCGTAATACTACATAACGTTATACGTTATGTCGTAATACCATATATCGTTATACGTTATATCGTAATACTACATAACGTTATACGTTATATCGTAATACTACATAACGTTATATGTTATATCGTAATACTACATAACGTTATACGTTATATCGTAATACTACATAACGTTATACGTTATGTCGTAATACCATATAACGTTATACGTTATAACGTAATACTACATATCGTTATACGTTATATCGTAATACTACATAACGCTATACGTTATATCGTAATACCGTATAACGTTATACGTTATATCGTAATACTACATAACGTTATACGTTATATCGTAATACTACATAACGTTATACGATATATCGTAATACTACATAACGTTATACGCTATATCGTAATACCATATAACGTTATACGTTATATCGTAATACTACATATCGTTATACGTTATATCGTTATACCATATAACGTTAAACGTTATATCGTAATACCATATAACGTTATACGTTATATCGTAATACTACATAACGTTATACGTTATGTCGTAATACTACATAACGTTATACGTTATATCGTAATACTACATAACGTTATACGTTATAGCGTAATACTACATAACGTTATACGTTATGTCGTAATACCATATAACGTTATACGTTATATCGTAATACCATATAACGTTATACGTTATATCGTAATACTACATATCGTTATACGTTATATCGTAATACTACATAACGTTATACGTTATATTGTAATACTACATAACTCTATACGTTATATCGTAATACTACATATCGTTATACGCTATATCGTAATACCATATAACGTTATACGTTATATGGTAATACTACATATCGTTATACGTTATATCGTAATACTACATAACGCTATACGTTATATCGTAATACTACATAACGTTATACGTAATGTCGTAATACCATATAACGTTATACGTTAAAACGTAATACTACATATCGTTATACGTTATATCGTAATATTACATAACGTTATACGTTATATCGTAATACTACATAACGTTATATGTTATATCGTAATACTACATAACGTTATACGTTATATTGTAATACTACATAACTCTATACGTTATATCGTAATACTACATATCGTTATACGCTATATCGTAATACCATATAACGTTATACGTTATATGGTAATACTACATATCGTTATACGTTATATCGTAATACCATATAACGTTATACGTTATATCGTAATACTACATAACGTTATACGTTATATCGTAATACTACATAACGTTATACGTTATATCGTAATACTACATAACGTTATACGTTATATCGTAATACTACATAACGTTATACGTTATATTGTAATACTACATAACTCTATACGTTATATCGTAATACTACATATCGTTATACGCTATATCGTAATACCATATAACGTTATACGTTATATGGTAATACTACATATCGTTATACGTTATATCGTAATACCATATAACGTTATACGTTATATCGTAATACTACATAACGTTATACGTTATATCGTAATACTACATATCGTTATACGTTATATCGTAATACCATATAACGTTATACGTTATATCGTAATACTACATAACGTTATACGTTATATCGTAATACTACATAACGTTATACGTTATATCGTAATACTACATAACGCTATACGTTATATCGTAATACTACATAACGTTATACGTAATGTCGTAATACCATATAACGTTATACGTTAAAACGTAATACTACATATCGTTATACGTTATATCGTAATACTACATAACGTTATACGTTATATCGTAATACTACATAACGTTATATGTTATATCGTAATACTACATAACGTTATACGTTATATCGTAATACTACATAACGTTATACGTTATATCGTAATACTACATAACGTTATACGTTATATCGTAATACTACATAACGTTATACGTTATATCGTAATACTACATAACGTTATACGTTATATCGTAATACTACATAACGTTATACGTTATATCGTAATACTACATAACGTTATACGTAATGTCGTAATACCATATAACGTTATACGTTAAAACGTAATACTACATATCGTTATACGTTATATCGTAATACTACATAACGTTATACGTTATATCGTAATACTACATAACGTTATATGTTATATCGTAATACTACATAACGTTATACGTTATATCGTAATACTACATATCGTTATACGTTATATCGTAATACCATATAACGTTATACGTTATATCGTAATACTACATAACGTTATACGTTATATCGTAATACTACATAACGCTATACGTTATATCGTAATACTACATAACGTTATACGTTCTGTCGTAATACCATATAACGTTATACGTTAAAACGTAATACTACATATCGTTATACGTTATATCGTAATACTACATAACGTTATACGTTATATCGTAATACTACATAACGTTATATGTTATATCGTAATACTACATAACGTTATACGTTATATCGTAATACTACATAACGTTATACGTTATATCGTAATACTACATAACGTTATACGTTATATCGTAATACTACATAACGTTATACGTTATATCGTAATACTACATAACGTTATACGTTATATCGTAATACTACATAACGTTATACGTTATATCGTAATACTACATAACGTTATACGTAATGTCGTAATACCATATAACGTTATACGTTAAAACGTAATACTACATATCGTTATACTTTATATCGTAATACTACATAACGTTATACGTTATATCGTAATACTACATAACGATATACGATATATCGTAATACTACATAACGTTATACGCTATATCGTAATACCATATAACGTTATACGTTATATCGTAATACTACATATCGTTATACGTTATATCGTTATACCATATAACGTTAAACGTTATATCGTAATACCATATAACGTTATACGTTATATCGTAATACTACATAACGTTATACGTTATGTCGTAATACTACATAACGTTATACGTTATATCGTAATACTACATAACGTTATACGTTATAGCGTAATACTACATAACGTTATACGTTATGTCGTAATACCATATAACGTTATACGTTATATCGTAATACCATATAACGTTATACGTTATATCGTAATACTACATATCGTTATACGTTATATCGTAATACTACATAACGTTATACGTTATGTCGTAATACCATATAACGTTATACGTTATATCGTAATACCATATAACGTTATACGTTATATCGTAATACTACATATCGTTATACGTTATATCGTAATACTACATAACGTTATACGTTATATTGTAATACTACATAACTCTATACGTTATATCGTAATACTACATATCGTTATACGCTATATCGTAATACCATATAACGTTATACGTTATATGGTAATACTACATATCGTTATACGTTATATCGTAATACTACATAACGCTATACGTTATATCGTAATACTACATATCGTTATACGTTAAAACGTAATACTACATATCGTTATACGTTATATCGTAATACTACATAACGTTATACGTTATATCGTAATACTACATAACGTTATATGTTATATCGTAATACTACATAACGTTATACGTTATATCGTAATACTACATAACGTTATACGTTATATCGTAATACTACATAACGTTATACGTAATGTCGTAATACCATATAACGTTATACGTTATAACGTAATACTACATATCGTTATACGTTATATCGTAATACTACATAACGCTATACGTTATATCGTAATACCGTATAACGTTATACGTTATATCGTAATACTACATAACGTTATACGTTATATCGTAATACTACATAACGTTATACGATATATCGTAATACTACATAACGTTATACGCTATATCGTAATACCATATAACGTTATACGTTATATCGTAATACTACATATCGTTATACGTTATATCGTTATACCATATAACGTTAAACGTTATATCGTAATACCATATAACGTTATACGTTATATCGTAATACTACATAACGTTATACGTTATGTCGTAATACTACAGAACGTTATACGTTATATCGTAATACTACATAACGTTATACGTTATAGCGTAATACTACATAACGTTATACGTTATGTCGTAATACCATATAACGTTATACGTTATATCGTAATACCATATAACGTTATACGTTATATCGTAATACTACATATCGTTATACGTTATATCGTAATACTACATAACGTTATACGTTATATTGTAATACTACATAACTCTATACGTTATATCGTAATACTACATATCGTTATACGCTATATCGTAATACCATATAACGTTATACGTTATATGGTAATACTACATATCGTTATACGTTATATCGTAATACTACATAACGCTATACGTTATATCGTAATACTACATATCGTTATACGTTAAAACGTAATACTACATATCGTTATACGTTATATCGTAATACTACATAACGTTATACGTTATATTGTAATACTACATAACTCTATACGTTATATCGTAATACTACATATCGTTATACGCTATATCGTAATACCATATAACGTTATACGTTATATGGTAATACTACATATCGTTATACGTTATATCGTAATACTACATAACGCTATACGTTATATCGTAATACTACATATCGTTATACGTTAAAACGTAATACTACATATCGTTATACGTTATATCGTAATACTACATAACGTTATACGTTATATCGTAATACTACATAACGTTATATGTTATATCGTAATACTACATAACGTTATACGTTATATCGTAATACTACATAACGTTATACGTTATATCGTAATACTACATAACGTTATACGTAATGTCGTAATACCATATAACGTTATACGTTATAACGTAATACTACATATCGTTATACGTTATATCGTAATACTACATAACGCTATACGTTATATCGTAATACCGTATAACGTTATACGTTATATCGTAATACTACATAACGTTATACGTTATATCGTAATACTACATAACGTTATACGATATATCGTAATACTGCATAACGTTATACGCTATATCGTAATACCATATAACGTTATACGTTATATCGTAATACTACATATCGTTATACGTTATATCGTTATACCATATAACGTTAAACGTTATATCGTAATACCATATAACGTTATACGTTATATCGTAATACTACATAACGTTATACGTTATGTCGTAATACTACATAACGTTATACGTTATATCGTAATACTACATAACGTTATACGTTATAGCGTAATACTACATAACGTTATACGTTATGTCGTAATACCATATATCGTTATACGTTATATCGTAATACTACATAACGTTATACGTTATATCGTAATACTACATAACGTTATATGTTATATCGTAATACTACATAACGTTATACGTTATATCGTAATACTACATAACGTTATACGTTATGTCGTAATACCATATAACGTTATACGTTATAACGTAATACTACATATCGTTATACGTTATATCGTAATACTACATAACGCTATACGTTATATCGTAATACCGTATAACGTTATACGTTATATCGTAATACTACATAACGTTATACGTTATATCGTAATACTACATAACGTTATACGATATATCGTAATACTACATAACGTTATACGCTATATCGTAATACCATATAACGTTATACGTTATATCGTAATACTACATATCGTTATACGTTATATCGTTATACCATATAACGTTAAACGTTATATCGTAATACCATATAACGTTATACGTTATATCGTAATACTACATAACGTTATACGTTATGTCGTAATACTACATAACGTTATACGTTATATCGTAATACTACATAACGTTATACGTTATAGCGTAATACTACATAACGTTATACGTTATGTCGTCATACCATATAACGTTATACGTTATATCGTAATACCATATAACGTTATACGTTATATCGTAATACTACATATCGTTATACGTTATATCGTAATACTACATAACGTTATACGTTATATTGTAATACTACATAACTCTATACGTTATATCGTAATACTACATATCGTTATACGCTATATCGTAATACCATATAACGTTATACGTTATATGGTAATACTACATATCGTTATACGTTATATCGTAATACTACATAACGCTATACGTTATATCGTAATACTACATAACGTTATACGTAATGTCGTAATACCATATAACGTTATACGTTAAAACGTAATACTACATATCGTTATACGTTATATCGTAATATTACATAACGTTATACGTTATATCGTAATACCACATAACGTTATATGTTATATCGTAATACTACATAACGTTATACGTTATATTGTAATACTACATAACTCTATACGTTATATCGTAATACTACATATCGTTATACGCTATATCGTAATACCATATAACGTTATACGTTATATGGTAATACTACATATCGTTATACGTTATATCGTAATACTACATATCGTTATACGCTATATCGTAATACCATATAACGTTATACGTTATATGGTAATACTACATATCGTTATACGTTATATCGTAATACCATATAACGTTATACGTTATATCGTAATACTACATAACGTTATACGTTATATCGTAATACTACATATCGTTATACGTTATATCGTAATACCATATAACGTTATACGTTATATCGTAATACTACATAACGTTATACGTTATATCGTAATACTACATAACGTTATAAGTTATATCGTAATACTACATAACGCTATACGTTATATCGTAATACTACATAACGTTATACGTAATGTCGTAATACCATATAACGTTATACGTTAAAACGTAATACTACATATCGTTATACGTTATATCGTAATACTACATAACGTTATACGTTATATCGTAATACTACATAACGTTATATGTTATATCGTAATACTACATAACGTTATACGTTATATCGTAATACTACATAACGTTATACGTTATATCGTAATACTACATAACGTTATACGTTATATCGTAATACTACATATCGTTATACGTTATATCGTAATACCATATAACGTTAAACGTTATATCGTAATACCATATAACGTTATACGTTATATCGTATTACTACATAACGTTATACGTTATAACGTAATACTACATATCGTTATACGTTATATCGTAATACCATATAACGTTATACGTTATATCGTAATACTACATAACGTTATACGTTATATCGTAATACTACATAACGCTATACGTTATATCGTAATACTACATAACGTTATACGTTATATCGTAATACTACATAACGTTATACGTTATATCGTAATACTACATAACGTTATACGTTATGTCGTAATACCATATTACGTTATACCTTATATCGTAATACTACATAACGTTATACGTTATATCGTAATACTACAAGTCGTTATACGTTATATCGTAATACTACATAACGCTATACGTTATATCGTAATACTACATAACGTTATACGTTATATCGTAATACTACATAACGTTATACGTTATATCGTAATACTACATAACGTTATACGTTATATTGTAATACTACATAACTCTATACGTTATATCGTAATACTACATACCGTTATACGTTATATCGTAATACCATATAACGTTATACGTTATATCGTAATACCATATGACGTCATACGTTATATCGTCGACTACATAACGTTATACTTTATATCGTAATACTACATAATGTTATACGTTATGTCGTAATACGATATAACGTTATACGTTATAACTTAATACTACATATCGTTATACGTTATGTCGTAATACTACATAACGTTATACGTTATGTCGTAATACCATATTACGTTATACCTTATATCGTAATACTACATAACGTTATACGTTATATCGTAATACTACAAGTCGTTATACGTTATATCGTAATACTACATAACGCTATACGTTATATCGTAATACTACATAAAGTTATACGTTATATCGTAATACTACATAACGTTATACGTTATATCGTAATATTACATAACGTTATACGTTATGTCGTAATACTACATAACGTTATACGTTATGTCGTAATACTACATAACGTTAGACGCTATATCGTAATACCATATAACGTTATACGTTATATCGTAATACTACATATCGTTATACGTTATATCGTAATACCATATAACGTTATACGTTACATCGTAATACTACATAACGTTATACGTTATATCGTAATACTACATAACGTTATACGTTATGTCGTAATACCATATTACGTTATACCTTATATCGTAATACTACATAACGTTATACGTTATATCGTAATACTACAAGTCGTTATACGTTATATCGTAATACTACATAACGCTATACGTTATATCGTAATACTACATAACGTTATACGTTATATCGTAATACTACATAACGTTATACGTTATATCGTAATACTACATAACGTTATACGTTATATTGTAATACTACATAACTCTATACGTTATATCGTAATACTACATACCGTTATACGTTATATCGTAATACCATATAACGTTATACGTTATATCGTAATACCATATAACGTCATACGTTATATCGTCGACTACATAACGTTATACTTTATATCGTAATACTACATAACGTTATACGTTATGTCGTAATACGATATAACGTTATACGTTATAACTTAATACTACATATCGTTATACGTTATGTCGTAATACTACATAACGATATACGTTATATCGTAATACTACATAACGTTATACGTTATGTCGTAATACTACATAACGTTATAAGTTATATCGTAATACTACATAACGTTATACGTTATATCGTAATACTACATAACGTTATACGTTATTTCTTAATACCATATAAAGTTATACGTTATTTCGTAATACCATATAAAGTTATACGTTATATCGTAATACTACGTATCGTTATACGTTATATCGTAATACTACATAACGTTATACGTTATATCGTAATACTACATAACGTTATACGTTATATCGTAATACTACATAACGTTATACGTTATATCGTAATACTACATAACGTTATACGTTATATTGTAATACTACATAACTCTATACGTTATATCGTAATACTACATATCGTTATACGCTATATCGTAATACCATATAACGTTATACGTTATATGGTAATACTACATATCGTTATACGTTATATCGTAATACCATATAACGTTATACGTTATATCGTAATACTACATAACGTTATACGTTATATCGTAATACTACATATCGTTATACGTGATATCGTAATACCATATAACGTTATACGTTATATCGTAATACTACATAACGTTATACGTTATATCGTAATACTACATAACGCTATACGTTATATCGTAATACTACATAACGTTATACGTTATATCGTAATACTACATAACGTTATACGTTATATCGTAATACTACATAACGTTATACGTTATATCGTAATATTACATAACGTTATACGTTATGTCGTAATACTACATAACGTTATACGTTATGTCGTAATACTACATAACGTTAGACGCTATATCGTAATACCATATAACGTTATACGTTATATCGTAATACTACATATCCTTATACGTTATATCGTAATACCATATAACGTTATACGTTACATCGTAATACTACATAACGTTATACGTTATATCGTAATACTACATAACGTTATACGTTATGTCGTAATACCATATTACGTTATACCTTATATCGTAATATTACATAACGTTATACGTTATATCGTAATACTACAAGTCGTTATACGTTATATCGTAATACTACATAACGCTATACGTTATATCGTAATACTACATAACGTTATACGTTATATCGTAATACTACATAACGTTATACGTTATATCGTAATACTACATAACGTTATACGTTATATTGTAATACTACATAACTCTATACGTTATATCGTAATACTACATACCGTTATACGTTATATCGTAATACCATATAACGTTATACGTTATATCGTAATACCATATAACGTCATACGTTATATCGTCGACTACATAACGTTATACTTTATATCGTAATACTACATAACGTTATACGTTATGTCGTAATACGATATAACGTTATACGTTATAACTTAATACTACATATCGTTATACGTTATGTCGTAATACTACATAACGATATACGTTATATCGTAATACTACATAACGTTATACGTTATGTCGTAATACTACATAACGTTATAAGTTATATCGTAATACTACATAACGTTATACGTTATATCGTAATACTACATAACGTTATACGTTATTTCTTAATACCATATGAAGTTATACGTTATTTCGTAATACCATATAAAGTTATACGTTATATCGTAATACTACGTATCGTTATACGTTATATCGTAATACTACATAACGTTATACGTTATATCGTAATACTACATAACGTTATACGTTATATCGTAATACTACATAACGTTATACGTTATATCGTAATACTACATAACGTTATACGTTATATTGTAATACTACATAACTCTATACGTTATATCGTAATACTACATATCGTTATACGCTATATCGTAATACCATATAACGTTATACGTTATATGGTAATACTACATATCGTTATACGTTATATCGTAATACCATATAACGTTATACGTTATATCGTAATACTACATAACGTTATACGTTATATCGTAATACTACATATCGTTATACGTGATATCGTAATACCATATAACGTTATACGTTATATCGTAATACTACATAACGTTATACGTTATATCGTAATACTACATAACGCTATACGTTATATCGTAATACTACATAACGTTATACGTTATATCGTAATACTACATAACGTTATACGTTATATCGTAATACTGCATAACGTTATACGTTATATCGTAATACTACATAACGTTATACGTTATATCGTAATACTACATAACGTTATACGTAATGTCGTAATACCATATAACGTTATACGTTAAAACGTAATACTACATATCGTTATACGTTATATCGTAATACTACATAACGTTATACGTTATATCGTAATACTACATAATGTTATATATTATATCGTAATACTACATAACGTTATACGTTATATCGTAATACTACATAACGTTATACGTTATGTCGTAATACCATATAACGTTATACGTTATAACGTAATACTACATATCGTTATACGTTATATCGTAATACTACATAACGCTATACGTTATATCGTAATACCGTATAACGTTATACGTTATATCGTAATACTACATAACGTTATACGTTATATCGTAATACTACATAACGTTATACGATATATCGTAATACTACATAACGTTATACGTTATATCGTAATACTACATAACGTTATACGCTATATCGTAATACCATATAACGTTATACGTTATATCGTAATACTACATATCGTTATACGTTATATCGTTATACCATATAACGTTAAACGTTATATCGTAATACCATATAACGTTATACGTTATATCGTAATACTACATAACGTTATACGTTATGTCGTAATACTACATAACGTTATACGTTATATCGTAATACTACATAACGTTATACGTTATAGCGTAATACTACATAACGTTATACGTTATGTCGTAATACCATATAACGTTATACGTTATATCGTAATACCATATAACGTTATACGTTATATCGTAATACTACATATCGTTATACGTTATATCGTAATACCATATAACGTTAAACGTTATATCGTAATACCATATACCGTTATACGTTATATCGTATTACTACATAACGTTATACGTTATAACGTAATACTACATATCGTTATACGTTATATCGTAATACTACATAACGTTATACGTTATATCGTAATACTACATAACGTTATACGTTATATTGTAATACTACATAACTCTATACGTTATAACGTAATACTACATATCGTTATACGTTATATCGTAATACTACATAACGTTATACGTTATATCGTAATACCGTATAACGTTATTCGTTATATCCTAATACTACATAACGTTATACGCTATATCGTAATACTACATTGCGTTATACGTTATGTCGTAATACCACATAACGTTATACGCTATATCGTAATACTACATAACGTTATACGTTATATCGTAATACTACATAACGTTATACGTTATATCGTAATACTACATAACGTTATACGTTATATTGTAATACTACATAACTCTATACGTTATATCGTAATACTACATATCGTTATACGCTATATCGTAATACCATATAACGTTATACGTTATATGGTAATACTACATATCGTTATACGTTATATCGTAATACCATATAACGTTATACGTTATATCGTAATACTACATAACGTTATACGTTATATCGTAATACTACATATCGTTATACGTTATATCGTAATACTACATAACGCTATACGTTATATCGTAATACTACATAACGTTATACGTTATATCGTAATACTACATAACGTTATACGTTATATCGTAATAGTACATAACGTTATACGTTATATCGTAATACTACATAACGTTATACGTTATATCGTAATACTACATAACGTTATACGTAATGTCGTAATACCATATAACGTTATACGTTAAAACGTAATACTACATATCGTTATACGTTATATCGTAATACTACATAACGTTATACGTTATATCGTAATACTACATAACGTTATATGTTATATCGTAATACTACATAACGTTATACGTTATATCGTAATACTACATAACGTTATACGTTATGTCGTAATACCATATAACGTTATACGTTATAACGTAATACTACATATCGTTATACGTTATATCGTAATACTACATAACGCTATACGTTATATCGTAATACCGTATAACGTTATACGTTATATCGTAATACTACATAACGTTATACGTTATATCGTAATACTACATAACGTTATACGATATATCGTAATACTACATAACGTTATACGTTATATCGTAATACTACATAACGTTATACGCTATATCGTAATACCATATAACGTTATACGTTATATCGTAATACTACATAACGTTATACGTTATATTGTAATACTACATAACTCTATACGTTATATCGTAATACTACATAACGTTATACGTTATATCGTAATACTACATATCGTTATACGTTATATCGTAATACCATATATCGTTATACGTTAAAACGTAATACTACATATCGTTATACGTTATATCGTAATACTACATAACGTTATACGTTATATCGTAATACTACATAACGTTATACGTTATATCGTAATACTACATAACGTTATACGTTATGTCGTAATACCATATAACGTTATACGTTATATCGTAATACCATATAACGTTATACGTTATATCGTAATACTACATATCGTTATACGTTATATCGTAATACCATATAACGTTAAACGTTATATCGTAATACCATATACCGTGATACGTTATATCGTATTACTACATAACGTTATACGTTATAACGTAATACTACATATCGTTATACGTTATATCGTAATACTACATAACGTTATACGTTATATCGTAATACTACATAACGTTATACGTTATATTGTAATACTACATAACTCTATACGTTATAACGTAATACTACATATCGTTATACGTTATATCGTAATACTACATAACGTTATACGTTATATCGTAATACTACATAACGTTATACGTTATGTCGTAATACCATATAACGTTATACGTTATATCGTAATACCATATAACGTTATACGTTATATCGTAATACTACATATCGTTATACGTTATATCGTAATACCATATAACGTTAAACGTTATATCGTAATACCATATACCGTGATACGTTATATCGTATTACTACATAACGTTATACGTTATAACGTAATACTACATATCGTTATACGTTATATCGTAATACTACATAACGTTATACGTTATATCGTAATACTACATAACGTTATACGTTATATTGTAATACTACATAACTCTATACGTTATAACGTAATACTACATATCGTTATACGTTATATCGTAATACTACATAACGTTATACGTTATATCGTAATACCGTATAACGTTATTCGTTATATCCTAATACTACATAACGTTATACGCTATATCGTAATACTACATAACGTTATACGTTATATCGTAATACTACATAACGTTATACGTTATATCGTAATACTACATTGCGTTATACGTTATGTCGTAATACCACATAACGTTATACGTTATATCGTAATACTACATAACGTTATACGTTATATCGTAATACTACATAACGTTATACGTTATGTCGTAATACCATATTACGTTATACCTTATATCGTAATACTACATAACGTTATACGTTATATCGTAATACTACAAGTCGTTATACGTTATATCGTAATACTACATAACGCTATACGTTATATCGTAATACTACATAACGTTATACGTTATATCGTAATACTACATAACGTTATACGTTATATCGTAATACTACATAACGTTATACGTTATATTGTAATACTACATAACTCTATACGTTATATCGTAATACTACATACCGTTATACGTTATATCGTAATACCATATAACGTTATACGTTATATCGTAATACCATATAACGTCATACGTTATATCGTCGACTACATAACGTTATACTTTATATCGTAATACTACATAACGTTATACGTTATGTCGTAATACGATATAACGTTATACGTTATAACTTAATACTACATATCGTTATACGTTATGTCGTAATACTACATAACGATATACGTTATATCGTAATACTACATAACGTTATACGTTATGTCGTAATACTACATAACGTTATAAGTTATATCGTAATACTACATAACGTTATACGTTATATCGTAATACTACATAACGTTATACGTTATTTCTTAATACCATATAAAGTTATACGTTATTTCGTAATACCATATAAAGTTATACGTTATATCGTAATACTACGTATCGTTATACGTTATATCGTAATACTACATAACGTTATACGTTATATCGTAATACTACATAACGTTATACGTTATATCGTAATACTACATAACGTTATACGTTATATCGTAATACTACATAACGTTATACGTTATATTGTAATACTACATAACTCTATACGTTATATCGTAATACTACATATCGTTATACGCTATATCGTAATACCATATAACGTTATACGTTATATGGTAATACTACATATCGTTATACGTTATATCGTAATACCATATAACGTTATACGTTATATCGTAATACTACATAACGTTATACGTTATATCGTAATTCTACATATCGTTATACGTGATATCGTAATACCATATAACGTTATACGTTATATCGTAATACTACATAACGTTATACGTTATATCGTAATACTACATAACGTTATACGTTATATCGTAATACTACATAACGCTATACGTTATATCGTAATACTACATAACGTTATACGTTATATCGTAATACTACATAACGTTATACGTTATATCGTAATACTGCATAACGTTATACGTTATATCGTAATACTACATAACGTTATACGTTATATCGTAATACTACATAACGTTATACGTAATGTCGTAATACCATATAACGTTATACGTTAAAACGTAATACTACATATCGTTATACGTTATATCGTAATACTACATAACGTTATACGTTATATCGTAATACTACATAATGTTATATATTATATCGTAATACTACATAACGTTATACGTTATATCGTAATACTACATAACGTTATACGTTATGTCGTAATACCATATAACGTTATACGTTATAACGTAATACTACATATCGTTATACGTTATATCGTAATACTACATAACGCTATACGTTATATCGTAATACCGTATAACGTTATACGTTATATCGTAATACTACATAACGTTATACGTTATATCGTAATACTACATAACGTTATACGATATATCGTAATACTACATAACGTTATACGTTATATCGTAATACTACATAACGTTATACGCTATATCGTAATACCATATAACGTTATACGTTATATCGTAATACTACATATCGTTATACGTTATATCGTTATACCATATAACGTTAAACGTTATATCGTAATACCATATAACGTTATACGTTATATCGTAATACTACATAACGTTATACGTTATGTCGTAATACTACATAACGTTATACGTTATATCGTAATACTACATAACGTTATACGTTATAGCGTAATACTACATAACGTTATACGTTATGTCGTAATACCATATAACGTTATACGTTATATCGTAATACCATATAACGTTATACGTTATATCGTAATACTACATATCGTTATACGTTATATCGTAATACCATATAACGTTAAACGTTATATCGTAATACCATATACCGTTATACGTTATATCGTATTACTACATAACGTTATACGTTATAACGTAATACTACATATCGTTATACGTTATATCGTAATACTACATAACGTTATACGTTATATCGTAATACTACATAACGTTATACGTTATATTGTAATACTACATAACTCTATACGTTATAACGTAATACTACATATCGTTATACGTTATATCGTAATACTACATAACGTTATACGTTATATCGTAATACCGTATAACGTTATTCGTTATATCCTAATACTACATAACGTTATACGCTATATCGTAATACTACATTGCGTTATACGTTATGTCGTAATACCACATAACGTTATACGTTATATCGTAATACTACATAACGTTATACGTTATATCGTAATACTACATAACGTTATACGTTATATCGTAATACTACATAACGTTATACGTTATATTGTAATACTACATAACTCTATACGTTATATCGTAATACTACATATCGTTATACGCTATATCGTAATACCATATAACGTTATACGTTATATGGTAATACTACATATCGTTATACGTTATATCGTAATACCATATAACGTTATACGTTATATCGTAATACTACATAACGTTATACGTTATATCGTAATACTACATATCGTTATACGTTATATCGTAATACTACATAACGCTATACGTTATATCGTAATACTACATAACGTTATACGTTATATCGTAATACTACATAACGTTATACGTTATATCGTAATAGTACATAACGTTATACGTTATATCGTAATACTACATAACGTTATACGTTATATCGTAATACTACATAACGTTATACGTAATGTCGTAATACCATATAACGTTATACGTTAAAACGTAATACTACATATCGTTATACGTTATATCGTAATACTACATAACGTTATACGTTATATCGTAATACTACATAACGTTATATGTTATATCGTAATACTACATAACGTTATACGTTATATCGTAATACTACATAACGTTATACGTTATGTCGTAATACCATATAACGTTATACGTTATAACGTAATACTACATATCGTTATACGTTATATCGTAATACTACATAACGCTATACGTTATATCGTAATACCGTATAACGTTATACGTTATATCGTAATACTACATAACGTTATACGTTATATCGTAATACTACATAACGTTATACGATATATCGTAATACTACATAACGTTATACGTTATATCGTAATACTACATAACGTTATACGCTATATCGTAATACCATATAACGTTATACGTTATATCGTAATACTACATAACGTTATACGTTATATTGTAATACTACATAACTCTATACGTTATATCGTAATACTACATATCGTTATACGCTATATCGTAATACCATATAACGTTATACGTTATATGGTAATACTACATATCGATATACGTTATATCGTAATACCATATAACGTTATACGTTATATCGTAATACTACATAACGTTATACGTTATATCGTAATACTACATATCGTTATACGTTATATCGTAATACCATATAACGTTATACGTTAAAACGTAATACTACATATCGTTATACGTTATATCGTAATACTACATAACGTTATACGTTATATCGTAATACTACATAACGTTATACGTTATATCGTAATACTACATAACGTTATACGTTATGTCGTAATACCATATAACGTTATACGTTATATCGTAATACCATATAACGTTATACGTTATATCGTAATACTACATATCGTTATACGTTATATCGTAATACCATATAACGTTAAACGTTATATCGTAATACCATATACCGTGATACGTTATATCGTATTACTACATAACGTTATACGTTATAACGTAATACTACATATCGTTATACGTTATATCGTAATACTACATAACGTTATACGTTATATCGTAATACTACATAACGTTATACGTTATATTGTAATACTACATAACTCTATACGTTATAACGTAATACTACATATCGTTATACGTTATATCGTAATACTACATAACGTTATACGTTATATCCTAATACCGTATAACGTTATTCGTTATATCCTAATACTACATAACGTTATACGCTATATCGTAATACTACATAACGTTATACGTTATATCGTAATACTACATAACGTTATACGTTATATCGTAATACTACATTGCGTTATACGTTATGTCGTAATACCACATAACGTTATACGTTATATCGTAATACTACATAACGTTATACGTTATATCGTAATACTACATAACGTTATACGTTATATCGTAATACTACATAACGTTATACGTTATATTGTAATACTACATAACTCTATACGTTATATCGTAATACTACATATCGTTATACGCTATATCGTAATACCATATAACGTTATACGTTATATGGTAATACTACATATCGTTATACGTTATATCGTAATACCATATAACGTTATTCGTTATATCGTAATACTACATAACGTTATACGTTATATCGTAATACTACATATCGTTATACGTTATATCGTAATACTACATAACGCTATACGTTATATCGTAATACTACATAACGTTATACGTTATATCGTAATACTACATAACGTTATACGTTATATCGTAATAGTACATAACGTTATACGTTATATCGTAATACTACATAACGTTATACGTTATATCGTAATACTACATAACGTTATACGTAATGTCGTAATACCATATAACGTTATACGTTAAAACGTAATACTACATATCGTTATACGTTATATCGTAATACTACATAACGTTATACGTTATATCGTAATACTACATAACGTTATATGTTATATCGTAATACTACATAACGTTATACGTTATATCGTAATACTACATAACGTTATACGTTATGTCGTAATACCATATAACGTTATACGTTATAACGTAATACTACATATCGTTATACGTTATATCGTAATACTACATAACGCTATACGTTATATCGTAATACCGTATAACGTTATACGTTATATCGTAATACTACATAACGTTATACGTCATATCGTAATACTACATAACGTTATACGATATATCGTAATACTACATAACGTTATACGTTATATCGTAATACTACATAACGTTATACGCTATATCGTAATACCATATAACGTTATACGTTATATCGTAATACTACATAACGTTATACGTTATATTGTAATACTACATAACTCTATACGTTATATCGTAATACTACATAACGTTATACGTTATATCGTAATACTACATAACGTTATACGTTATATCGTAATACTACATAACGTTATACGTTATGTCGTAATACCATATAACGTTATACGTTATATCGTAATACCATATAACGTTATACGTTATATCGTAATACTACATATCGTTATACGTTATATCGTAATACCATATAACGTTAAACGTTATATCGTAATACCATATACCGTGATACGTTATATCGTATTACTACATAACGTTATACGTTATAACGTAATACTACATATCGTTATACGTTATATCGTAATACTACATAACGTTATACGTTATATCGTAATACTACAAAACGTTATACGTTATATTGTAATACTACATAACTCTATACGTTATAACGTAATACTACATATCGTTATACGTTATATCGTAATACTACATAACGTTATACGTTATATCGTAATACCGTATAACGTTATTCGTTATATCCTAATACTACATAACGTTATACGCTATATCGTAATACTACATAACGTTATACGTTATATCGTAATACTACATAACGTTATACGTTATATCGTAATACTACATTGCGTTATACGTTATGTCGTAATACCACATAACGTTATACGTTATATCGTAATACTACATAACGTTATACGTTATATCGTAATACTACATAACGTTATACGATATGTCGTAATACCATATTACGTTATACCTTATATCGTAATACTACATAACGTTATACGTTATATCGTAATACTACAAGTCGTTATACGTTATATCGTAATGCTACATAACGCTATACGTTATATCGTAATACTACATAACGTTATACGTTATATCGTAATACTACATAACGTTATACGTTATATCGTAATACTACATAACGTTATACGTTATATTGTAATACTACATAACTCTATACGTTATATCGTAATACTACATACCGTTATACGTTATATCGTAATACCATATAACGTTATACGTTATATCGTAATACCATATAACGTCATACGTTATATCGTCGACTACATAACGTTATACTTTATATCGTAATACTACATAACGTTATACGTTATGTCGTAATACGATATAACGTTATACGTTATAACTTAACACTACATATCGTTATACGTTATGTCGTAATACTACATAACGATATACGTTATATCGTAATACTACATAACGTTATACGTTATGTCGTAATACTACATAACGTTATAAGTTATATCGTAATACTACATAACGTTATACGTTATATCGTAATACTACATAACGTTATACGTTATTTCTTAATACCATATAAAGTTATACGTTATTTCGTAATACCATATAAAGTTATACGTTATATCGTAATACTACGTATCGTTATACGTTATATCGTAATACTACATAACGTTATACGTTATATCGTAATACTACATAACGTTATACGTTATATCGTAATACTACATAACGTTATACGTTATATCGTAATACTACATAACGTTATACGTTATATTGTAATACTACATAACTCTATACGTTATATCGTAATACTACATATCGTTATACGCTATATCGTAATACCATATAACGTTATACGTTATATGGTAATACTACATATCGTTATACGTTATATCGTAATACCATATAACGTTATACGTTATATCGTAATACTACATAACGTTATACGTTATATCGTAATACTACATATCGTTATACGTGATATCGTAATACCATATAACGTTATACGTTATATCGTAATACTACATAACGTTATACGTTATATCGTAATACTACATAACGCTATACGTTATATCGTAATACTACATAACGTTATACGTTATATCGTAATACTACATAACGTTATACGTTATATCGTAATACTGCATAACGTTATACGTTATATCGTAATACTACATAACGTTATACGTTATATCGTAATACTACATAACGTTATACGTAATGTCGTAATACCATATAACGTTATACGTTAAAACGTAATACTACATATCGTTATACGTTATATCGTAATACTACATAACGTTATACGTTATATCGTAATACTACATAATGTTATATATTATATCGTAATACTACATAACGTTATACGTTATATCGTAATACTACATAACGTTATACGTTATGTCGTAATACCATATAACGTTATACGTTATATCGTAATACTACATAACGTTATACGTTATATCGTAATACTACATATCGTTATACGTGATATCGTAATACCATATAACGTTATACGTTATATCGTAATACTACATAACGTTATACGTTATATCGTAATACTACATAACGCTATACGTTATATCGTAATACTACATAACGTTATACGTTATATCGTAATACTACATAACGTTATACGTTATATCGTAATACTGCATAACGTTATACGTTATATCGTAATACTACATAACGTTATACGTTATATCGTAATACTACATAACGTTATACGTAATGTCGTAATACCATATAACGTTATACGTTAAAACGTAATACTACATATCGTTATACGTTATATCGTAATACTACATAACGTTATACGTTATATCGTAATACTACATAATGTTATATATTATATCGTAATACTACATAACGTTATACGTTATATCGTAATACTACATAACGTTATACGTTATGTCGTAATACCATATAACGTTATACGTTATAACGTAATACTACATATCGTTATACGTTATATCGTAATACTACATAACGCTATACGTTATATCGTAATACCGTATAACGTTATACGTTATATCGTAATACTACATAACGTTATACGTTATATCGTAATACTACATAACGTTATACGATATATCGTAATACTACATAACGTTATACGTTATATCGTAATACTACATAACGTTATACGCTATATCGTAATACCATATAACGTTATACGTTATATCGTAATACTACATATCGTTATACGTTATATCGTTATACCATATAACGTTAAACGTTATATCGTAATACCATATAACGTTATACGTTATATCGTAATACTACATAACGTTATACGTTATGTCGTAATACTACATAACGTTATACGTTATATCGTAATACTACATAACGTTATACGTTATAGCGTAATACTACATAACGTTATACGTTATGTCGTAATACCATATAACGTTATACGTTATATCGTAATACCACATAACGTTATACGTTATATCGTAATACTACATATCGTTATACGTTATATCGTAATACCATATAACGTTAAACGTTATATCGTAATACCATATACCGTTATACGTTATATCGTATTACTACATAACGTTATACGTTATAACGTAATACTACATATCGTTATACGTTATATCGTAATACTACATAACGTTATACGTTATATCGTAATACTACATAACGTTATACGTTATATTGTAATACTACATAACTCTATACGTTATAACGTAATACTACATATCGTTATACGTTATATCGTAATACTACATAACGTTATACGTTATATCGTAATACCGTATAACGTTATTCGTTATATCCTAATACTACATAACGTTATACGCTATATCGTAATACTACATTGCGTTATACGTTATATCGTAATACTACATAACGTTATACGTTATATTGTAATACTACATAACTCTATACGTTATATCGTAATACTACATATCGTTATACGCTATATCGTAATACCATATAACGTTATACGTTATATGGTAATACTACATATCGTTATACGTTATATCGTAATACCATATAACGTTATACGTTATATCGTAATACTACATAACGTTATACGTTATATCGTAATACTACATATCGTTATACGTTATATCGTAATACTACATAACGCTATACGTTATATCGTAATACTACATAACGTTATACGTTATATCGTAATACTACATAACGTTATACGTTATATCGTAATAGTACATAACGTTATACGTTATATCGTAATACTACATAACGTTATACGTTATATCGTAATACTACATAACGTTATACGTAATGTCGTAATACCATATAACGTTATACGTTAAAACGTAATACTACATATCGTTATACGTTATATCGTAATACTACATAACGTTATACGTTATATCGTAATACTACATAACGTTATATGTTATATCGTAATACTACATAACGTTATACGTTATATCGTAATACTACATAACGTTATACGTTATGTCGTAATACCATATAACGTTATACGTTATAACGTAATACTACATATCGTTATACGTTATATCGTAATACTACATAACGCTATACGTTATATCGTAATACCGTATAACGTTATACGTTATATCGTAATACTACATAACGTTATACGTTATATCGTAATACTACATAACGTTATACGATATATCGTAATACTACATAACGTTATACGTTATATCGTAATACTACATAACGTTATACGCTATATCGTAATACCATATAACGTTATACGTTATATCGTAATACTACATAACGTTATACGTTATATTGTAATACTACATAACTCTATACGTTATATCGTAATACTACATATCGTTATACGCTATATCGTAATACCATATAACGTTATACGTTATATGGTAATACTACATATCGATATACGTTATATCGTAATACCATATAACGTTATACGTTATATCGTAATACTACATAACGTTATACGTTATATCGTAATACTACATATCGTTATACGTTATATCGTAATACCATATAACGTTATACGTTAAAACGTAATACTACATATCGTTATACGTTATATCGTAATACTACATAACGTTATACGTTATATCGTAATACTACATAACGTTATACGTTATATCGTAATACTACATAACGTTATACGTTATGTCGTAATACCATATAACGTTATACGTTATATCGTAATACCATATAACGTTATACGTTATATCGTAATACTACATATCGTTATACGTTATATCGTAATACCATATAACGTTAAACGTTATATCGTAATACCATATACCGTGATACGTTATATCGTATTACTACATAACGTTATACGTTATAACGTAATACTACATATCGTTATACGTTATATCGTAATACTACATAACGTTATACGTTATATCGTAATACTACATAACGTTATACGTTATATTGTAATACTACATAACTCTATACGTTATAACGTAATACTACATATCGTTATACGTTATATCGTAATACTACATAACGTTATACGTTATATCCTAATACCGTATAACGTTATTCGTTATATCCTAATACTACATAACGTTATACGCTATATCGTAATACTACATAACGTTATACGTTATATCGTAATACTACATAACGTTATACGTTATATCGTAATACTACATTGCGTTATACGTTATGTCGTAATACCACATAACGTTATACGTTATATCGTAATACTACATAACGTTATACGTTATATCGTAATACTACATAACGTTATACGTTATATCGTAATACTACATAACGTTATACGTTATATTGTAATACTACATAACTCTATACGTTATATCGTAATACTACATATCGTTATACGCTATATCGTAATACCATATAACGTTATACGTTATATGGTAATACTACATATCGTTATACGTTATATCGTAATACCATATAACGTTATACGTTATATCGTAATACTACATAACGTTATACGTTATATCGTAATACTACATATCGTTATACGTTATATCGTAATACTACATAACGCTATACGTTATATCGTAATACTACATAACGTTATACGTTATATCGTAATACTACATAACGTTATACGTTATATCGTAATAGTACATAACGTTATACGTTATATCGTAATACTACATAACGTTATACGTTATATCGTAATACTACATAACGTTATACGTAATGTCGTAATACCATATAACGTTATACGTTAAAACGTAATACTACATATCGTTATACGTTATATCGTAATACTACATAACGTTATACGTTATATCGTAATACTACATAACGTTATATGTTATATCGTAATACTACATAACGTTATACGTTATATCGTAATACTACATAACGTTATACGTTATGTCGTAATACCATATAACGTTATACGTTATAACGTAATACTACATATCGTTATACGTTATATCGTAATACTACATAACGCTATACGTTATATCGTAATACCGTATAACGTTATACGTTATATCGTAATACTACATAACGTTATACGTCATATCGTAATACTACATAACGTTATACGATATATCGTAATACTACATAACGTTATACGTTATATCGTAATACTACATAACGTTATACGCTATATCGTAATACCATATAACGTTATACGTTATATCGTAATACTACATAACGTTATACGTTATATTGTAATACTACATAACTCTATACGTTATATCGTAATACTACATATCGTTATACGCTATATCGTAATACCATATAACGTTATACGTTATATGGTAATACTACATATCGATATACGTTATATCGTAATACCATATAACGTTATAAGTTATATCGTAATACTACATAACGTTATACGTTATATCGTAATACTACATATCGTTATACGTTATATCGTAATACCATATAACGTTATACGTTATATCGTAATACTACATAACGTTATACGTTATATCGTAATACTACATATCGTTATACGTTATATCGTAATACTACATAACGCTATACGTTATATCGTAATACTACATAACGTTATACGTTATATCGTAATACTACATAACGTTATACGTTATATCGTAATACTACATAACGTTATACGTTATATCGTAATACTACATAACGTTATACGTAATGTCGTAATACTACATAACGTTATACGTTATATCGTAATACTACATATCGTTATACGTTATATCGTAATACTACATAACGCTATACGTTATATCGTAATACTACATAACGTTATACGTTATATCGTAATACTACATAACGTTATACGTTATATCGTAATACTACATAACGTTATACGTTATATCGTAATACTACATAACGTTATACGTTATATCGTAATACTACATAACGTTATACGTAATGTCGTAATACCATATAACGTTATACGTTAAAACGTAATACTACATATCGTTATACGTTATATCGTAATACTACATAACGTTATACGTTATATCGTAATACTACATAACGTTATATGTTATATCGTAATACTACATAACGTTATACGTTATATCGTAATACTACATAACGTTATACGTTATGTCGTAATACCATATAACGTTATACGTTATAACGTAATACTACATATCGTTATACGTTATATCGTAATACTACATAACGCTATATGTTATATCGTAATACCGTATAACGTTATACGTTATATCGTAATACTACATAACGTTATACGTTATATCGTAATACTACATAACGTTATACGATATATCGTAATACTACATAACGTTATACGTTATATCGTAATACTACATAACGTTATACGCTATATCGTAATACCATATAACGTTATACGTTATATCGTAATACTACATATCGTTATACGTTATATCGTTATACCATATAACGTTAAACGTTATATCGTAATACCATATAACGTTATACGTTATATCGTAATACTACATAACTTTATACGTTATGTCGTAATACTACATAACGTTATACGTTATATCGTAATACTACATAACGTTATACGTTATAGCGTAATACTACATAACGTTATACGTTATGTCGTAATACCATATAACGTTATACGTTATATCGTAATACCATATAACGTTATACGTTATATCGTAATACTACATATCGTTATACGTTATATCGTAATACCATATAACGTTATACGTTATAACGTAATACTACATATCGTTATACGTTATATCGTAATACTACATAACGTTAAACGTTATATCGTAATACTACATAACGTTATACGTTATATTGTAATACTACATAACTCTATACGTTATATCGTAATACTACATATCGTTATACGTTATATCGTAATACCATATAACGTTATACGTTATATCGTAATACCATATAACGTCATACGTTATATCGTCGACTACATAACGTTATACTTTATATCGTAATACTTCATAACGTTATACGTTATGTCGTAATACGATATAACGTTATACGTTATAACGTAATACTACATATCGTTATACGTTATGTCGTAATACTACATAATGTTATACGTTATATCGTAGTACCGTATAACGTTATTCGTTATATCGTAATACTACATAACGTTATACGCTATATCGTAATACTACATACCGTTATACGTTATATCGTAATAATACATAACGCTATACGTTATATCGTAATACTACATAACGTTATACGTTATATCGTAATACCATATAAAGTTATACGTTATGTCGTAATACCATATTACGTTTACCTTATATCGTAATACTACATAACGTTATACGTTATATCGTAATACTACAAGTCGTTATACGTTATATCGTAATACTACATAACGTTATACGTTATGTCGTAATACTACATAACGTTATACGCTATATCGTAATACCATATAACGTTATACGTTATATCGTAATACTACATATCGTCATACGTTATTTCGTAATACCATATAACGTTATACGTTATATCGTAATACTACATAACGTTATACGTTATATCGTAATACTACATAACGTTATACGTTATATCGTAATACTACATAACGTTATACGTTATGTCGTAATACCATATAACGTTATACGTTATAACGTAATACTACATAACGTTATACGTTATATCGTAATACTACATAACGTTATACGTTATATCGTAATACCGTATAACGTTACACTTTATATCGTAATACTACATAACGTTATACGTTATGTCGTAATACCATACAACGTCAGACGTTATATCGTCGACTACATAACGTTATACTTTATATCGTAACACTAAATAACGTTATACGTTATGTCGTAATACCATATAAAGTTATACGTTATAACGTAATACTACATATCGTTATACGTTATATCGTAATACTACATAACGCTATACGTTATATCGTAATACCGTATAACGTTATACGTTATATCGTAATACTACATAACGTTATACGTTATATCGTAATACTACATAACGTTATACGTTATATCGTAATACTACATAGCGTTATACGCTATATCGTAATACCATATAACGTTATACGTTATATCGTAATACTACATATCGTTATACGTTGTATCGTAATACCATATAACGTTAAACGTTATATCGTAATACCATATAACGTTATACGTTATATCGTAATACTACATAACGTTATACGTTATGTCGTAATACTACATAACGTTATACGTTATATCGTAATACCATATAACGTTATACGTTATATCGTAACACTACATATCATTATACGTTATATCGTAATACTACATAACGTTATACGTTATAGCGTGATACTACATAACGTTATACGTTATATCGTAATACTACATAACGTTATACGTTATGTCGTAATACCATATTACGTTACACCTTATATCGTAATACTACATAACGTTATACGTTTTATCGTAATACTACAAGTCGTTATACGTTATATCGTAATACTACATAACGTTATACGTTATGTCGTAATACTACATAACGTTAGACGCTATATCGTAATACCATATAACGTTATACGTTATATCGTAATACTACATATCGTTATACGTTATATCGTAATACCATATAACTTTATACGTTATATCGTAATACTACATAACGTTATACGTTATATCGTAATACTACATAACGTTATACGTTATGTCGTAATACCATATTACGTTATACCTTATATCGTAATACTACATAACGTTATACGTTATATCGTAATACTACAAGTCGTTATACGTTATATCGTAATACTACATAACGTTATACGTTATGTCGTAATACTACATAACGTTATACGCTATATCGTAATACCATATAACGTTATACGTTATATCGTAATACTACATAACGTTATACGTTATATCGTAATACTACATAACGTTATACGTTATATCGTAATACTACATAACGTTATACGTTATGTCGTAATACCATATAACGTTATACGTTATAACGTAATACTACATATCGTTATACGTTATATCGTAATACTACATAACGTTATACGTTATATTGTAATACTACATAACTCTATACGTTATATCGTAATACTACATAACGTTATACGTTATATCGTAATACTACATATCGTTATACGTTATATCGTAATACCATATAACGTTATACGTTATATCGTAATACTACATAACGTTATACGTTATATCGTAATACTACATATCGTTATACGTTATATCGTAATACTACATAACGTTATACGTTATGTCGTAATACCATATTACGTTATACCTTATATCGTAATACTACATAACGTTATACGTTATATCGTAATACTACAAGTCGTTATACGTTATATCGTAATACTACATAACGTTATACGTTATATCGTAATACTACATAACGTTATACGTAATGTCGTAATACCATATAACGTTATACGTTAAAACGTAATACTACATATCGTTATACGTTATATCGTAATACTACATAACGTTATACGTTATATCGTAATAATACATAACGTTATATGTTATATCGTAATACTACATAACGTTATACGTTATATCGTAATACTACATAACGTTATACGTTATGTCGTAATACCATATAACGTTATACGTTATAACGTAATACTACATATCGTTATACGTTATATCGTAATACTACATAATGCTATATGTTATATCGTAATACCGTATAACGTTATACGTTATATCGTAATACTACATAACGTTATACGTTATATCGTAATACTACATAACGTTATACGATATATCGTAATACTACATAACGTTATACGTTATATCGTAATACTACATAACGTTATACGCTATATCGTAATACCATATAACGTTATACGTTATATCGTAATACTACATATCGTTATACGTTATATCGTTATACCATATAACGTTAAACGTTATATCGTAATACCATATAACGTTATACGTTATATCGTAATACTACATAACTTTATACGTTATGTCGTAATACTACATAACGTTATACGTTATATCGTAATACTACATAACGTTATACGTTATAGCGTAATACTACATAACGTTATACGTTATGTCGTAATACCATATAACGTTATACGTTATATCGTAATACCATATAACGTTATACGTTATATCGTAATACTACATATCGTTATACGTTATATCGTAATACCATATAACGTTAAACGTTATATCGTAATACCATATAACGTTATACGTTATATCGTATTACTACATAACGTTATACGTTATAACGTAATACTACATATCGTTATACGTTATATCGTAATACTACATAACGTTAAACGTTATATCGTCATACTACATAACGTTATACGTTATATTGTAATACTACATAACTCTATACGTTATATCGTAATACTACATATCGTTATACGTTATATCGTAATACCATATAACGTTATACGTTATATCGTAATACCATATAACGTCATACGTTATATCGTCGACTACATAACGTTATACTTTATATCGTAATACTTCATAACGTTATACGTTATGTCGTAATACGATATAACGTTATACGTTATAACGTAATACTACATATCGTTATACGTTATGTCGTAATACTACATAATGTTATACGTTATATCGTAGTACCGTATAACGTTATTCGTTATATCGTAATACTACATAACGTTATACGCTATATCGTAATACTACATACCGTTATACGTTATATCGTAATAATACATAACGCTATACGTTATATCGTAATACTACATAACGTTATACGTTATATCGTAATACCATATAAAGTTATACGTTATGTCGTAATACCATATTACGTTTACCTTATATCGTAATACTACATAACGTTATACGTTATATCGTAATACTACAAGTCGTTATACGTTATATCGTAATACTACATAACGTTATACGTTATGTCGTAATACTACATAACGTTATACGTTATATCGTAATACTACATATCGTCATACGTTATATCGTAATACCATATAACGTTATACGTTATATCGTAATACTACATAACGTTATACGTTATATCGTAATACTACATAACGTTATACGTTATATCGTAATACTACATAACGTTATACGTTATGTCGTAATACCATATAACGTTATACGTTATAACGTAATACTACATAACGTTATACGTTATATCGTAATACTACATAACGTTATACGTTATATCGTAATACCGTATAACGTTACACTTTATATCGTAATACTACATAACGTTATACGTTATGTCGTAATACCATATAACGTCAGACGTTATATCGTCGACTACATAACGTTATACTTTATATCGTAACACTAAATAACGTTATACGTTATGTCGTAATACCATATAAAGTTATACGTTATAACGTAATACTACATATCGTTATACGTTATATCGTAATACTACATAACGCTATACGTTATATCGTAATACCGTATAACGTTATACGTTATATCGTAATACTACATAACGTTATACGTTATATCGTAATACTACATAACGTTATACGTTATATCGTAATACTACATAGCGTTATACGCTATATCGTAATACCATATAACGTTATACGTTATATCGTAATACTACATATCGTTATACGTTGTATCGTAATACCATATAACGTTAAACGTTATATCGTAATACCATATAACGTTATACGTTATATCGTAATACTACATAACGTTATACGTTATGTCGTAATACTACATAACGTTATACGTTATATCGTAATACCATATAACGTTATACGTTATATCGCAACACTACATATCATTATACGTTATATCGTAATACTACATAACGTTATACGTTATAGCGTGATACTACATAACGTTATACGTTATATCGTAATACTACATAACGTTATACGTTATGTCGTAATACCATATTACGTTACACCTTATATCGTAATACTACATAACGTTATACGTTTTATCGTAATACTACAAGTCGTTATACGTTATATCGTAATACTACATAACGTTATACGTTATGTCGTAATACTACATAACGTTAGACGCTATATCGTAATACCATATAACGTTATACGTTATATCGCAATACTACATATCGTTATACGTTATATCGTAATACCATATAACTTTATACGTTATATCGTAATACTACATAACGTTATACGTTATATCGTAATACTACATAACGTTATACGTTATATCGTAATACTACAAGTCGTTATACGTTATATCGTAATACTACATAACGTTATACGTTATGTCGTAATACTACATAACGTTATACGCTATATCGTAATACCATATAACGTTATACGTTATATCGTAATACTACATAACGTTATACGTTATATCGTAATACTACATAACGTTATACGTTATATCGTAATACTACATAACGTTATACGTTATGTCGTAATACCATATAACGTTATACGTTATAACGTAATACTACATATCGTTATACGTTATATCGTAATACTACATAACGTTATACGTTATATTGTAATACTACATAACTCTATACGTTATATCGTAATACTACATATCGTTATACGTTATATCGTAATACCATATAACGTTATACGTTATATCGTAATACCATATAACGTCATACGTTATATCGTCGACTACATAACGTTATACTTTATATCGTAACACTTCATAACGTTATACGTTATGTCGTAATACGATATAACGTTATACGTTATAACGTAATACTACATATCGTTATACGTTATGTCGTAATACTACATAATGTTATACGTTATATCGTAGTACCGTATAACGTTATTCGTTATATCGTAATACTACATAACGTTATACGCTATATCGTAATACTACATACCGTTATACGTTATATCGTAATAATACATAACGCTATACGTTATATCGTAATACTACATAACGTTATACGTTATATCGTAATACCATATAAAGTTATACGTTATGTCGTAATACCATATTACGTTTACCTTATATCGTAATACTACATAACGTTATACGTTATATCGTAATACTACAAGTCGTTATACGTTATATCGTAATACTACATAACGTTATACGTTATGTCGTAATACTACATAACGTTATACGTTATATCGTAATACTACATATCGTCATACGTTATATCGTAATACCATATAACGTTATACGTTATATCGTAATACTACATAACGTTATACGTTATATCGTAATACTACATAACGTTATACGTTATATCGTAATACTACATAACGTTATACGTTATGTCGTAATACCATATAACGTTATACGTTATAACGTAATACTACATAACGTTATACGTTATATCGTAATACTACATAACGTTATACGTTATATCGTAATACCGTATAACGTTACACTTTATATCGTAATACTACATAACGTTATACGTTATGTCGTAATACCATATAACGTCAGACGTTATATCGTCGACTACATAACGTTATACTTTATATCGTAACACTAAATAACGTTATACGTTATGTCGTAATACCATATAAAGTTATACGTTATAACGTAATACTACATATCGTTATACGTTATATCGTAATACTACATAACGCTATACGTTATATCGTAATACCGTATAACGTTATACGTTATATCGTAATACTACATAACGTTATACGTTATATCGTAATACTACATAACGTTATACGTTATATCGTAATACTACATAGCGTTATACGCTATATCGTAATACCATATAACGTTATACGTTATATCGTAATACTACATATCGTTATACGTTGTATCGTAATACCATATAACGTTAAACGTTATATCGTAATACCATATAACGTTATACGTTATATCGTAATACTACATAACGTTATACGTTATGTCGTAATACTACATAACGTTATACGTTATATCGTAATACCATATAACGTTATACGTTATATCGCAACACTACATATCATTATACGTTATATCGTAATACTACATAACGTTATACGTTATAGCGTGATACTACATAACGTTATACGTTATATCGTAATACTACATAACGTTATACGTTATGTCGTAATACCATATTACGTTACACCTTATATCGTAATACTACATAACGTTATACGTTTTATCGTAATACTACAAGTCGTTATACGTTATATCGTAATACTACATAACGTTATACGTTATGTCGTAATACTACATAACGTTAGACGCTATATCGTAATACCATATAACGTTATACGTTATATCGCAATACTACATATCGTTATACGTTATATCGTAATACCATATAACTTTATACGTTATATCGTAATACTACATAACGTTATACGTTATATCGTAATACTACATAACGTTATACGTTATATCGTAATACTACAAGTCGTTATACGTTATATCGTAATACTACATAACGTTATACGTTATGTCGTAATACTACATAACGTTATACGCTATATCGTAATACCATATAACGTTATACGTTATATCGTAATACTACATAACGTTATACGTTATATCGTAATACTACATAACGTTATACGTTATATCGTAATACTACATAACGTTATACGTTATGTCGTAATACCATATAACGTTATACGTTATAACGTAATACTACATATCGTTATACGTTATATCGTAATACTACATAACGTTATACGTTATATTGTAATACTACATAACTCTATACGTTATATCGTAATACTACATATCGTTATACGTTATATCGTAATACTATATAACGTTATACGTTATATCGTAATACCATATAACGTCATACGTTATATCGTCGACTACATAACGTTATACTTTATATCGTAATACTACATAACGTTATACGTTATGTCGTAATACGATATAACGTTATACGATATAACGTAATACTACATATCGTTATACGTTATGTCGTAATACTACATAACGTTATACGTTATATCGTAATACTACATAACGTTATACGTTATATCGTAATACTACATAACGTTATACGTTATGTCGTAATACCATATAACGTTATGCGTTATAACGTAATACTGCATATCGTTATACGTTATATCGTAATACTACATAACGTTATACGTTATATCGTAATACTACATAACGATATACGTTATATTGTAATACTACATAACTCTATACGTTATATCGTAATGCTACATAACGTTATACGTGATATCGTAATACTACATAACGTTATACGTTATATTGTAATACTACATAACTCTATACGTTATATCGTAATACTACATATCGTTATACGTTGTATCGTAATACCATATAACGTTAAACGTTATATCGTAATACCATATAACGTTATACGTTATATCGTAATACTACATAACGTTAGACGCTATATCGTAATACCATATAACGTTATACGTTATATCGTAATACTACATATCGTTATACGTTATATCGTAATACCATATAACGTTATACGTTACATCGTAATACTACATAACGTTATACGTTATATCGTAATACTACATAACGTTATACGTTATGTCGTAATACCATATTACGTTATACCTTATATCGTAATACTACATAACGTTATACGTTATGTCGTAATACCATATTACGTTATACCTTATATCGTAATACTACATAACGTTATACGTTATATCGTAATACTACAAGTCGTTATACGTTATATGGTAATACCATATAACGTTATACGTTATATCGTAATACTACATAACGTTATACGTTATATCGTAATACTACATAACGTTATACGTTATATCGTAATACTACATAACGTTATACGTTATGTCGTAATACCATATAACGTTATACGTTATAACGTAATACTACATATCGTTATAGGTTATATCGTAATACTACATAACGTTATACGTTATATTGTAATACTACATAACTCTATACGTTATATCGTAATACTACATATCGTTATACGTTATATCGTAATACCATATAACGTTATACGTTATATCGTAATACCATATAACGTCATACGTTATATCGTCGACTACATAACGTTATACTTTATATCGTAATACTACATAACGTTATACGTTATGTCGTAATACGATATAACGTTATACGATATAACGTAATACTACATAACGTTATACGTTATATTGTAATACTACATAACTCTATACGTTATATCGTAATACTACATATCGTTATACGTTATATCGTAATACCATATAACGTTATACGTTATATCGTAATACTACAAGTCGTTATACGTTATATCGTAATACTACATAACGTTATACGTTATGTCGTAATACTACATAACGTTATACGCTATATCGTAATACCATATAACGTTATACGTTATATTGTAATACTACATAACTCTATACGTTATATCGTAATACTACATATCGTTATACGTTATAGCGTAATACTACATAACGTTATACGTTATGTCGTAATACCATATAACGTTATACGTTATATCGTATTACTACATAACGTTATACGTTATAACGTAATACTACATATCGTTATACGTTATATCGTAATACTACATAACGTTATACGTTATATCGTAATACTACATAACGTTATACGTTATATTGTAATACTACATAACTCTATACGTTATATCGTAATACTACATATCGTTATACGTTATATCGTAATACCATAAAACGTTATACGTTATATCGTAATACCATATAACGTCATACGTTATATCGTCGACTACATAACGTTATACTTTATATCGTAATACTTCATAACGTTATACGTTATGTCGTAATACGATATAACGTTATACGTTATAACGTAATACTACATATCGTTATACGTTATGTCGTAATACTACATAATGTTATACGTTATATCGTAGTACCGTATAACGTTATTCGTTATATCGTAATACTACATAACGTTAAACGCTATATCGTAATACTACATACCGTTATACGTTATATCGTAATAATACATAACGCTATACGTTATATCGTAATACTACATAACGTTATACGTTATATCGTAATACCATATAAAGTTATACGTTATGTCGTAATACCATATTACGTTTACCTTATATCGTAATACTACATAACGTTATACGTTATATCGTAATACTACAAGTCGTTATACGTTATATCGTAATACTACATAACGTTATACGTTATGTCGTAATACTACATAACGTTATACGCTATATCGTAATACCATATAACGTTATACGTTATATCGTAATACTACATATCGTCATACGTTATATCGTAATACCATATAACGTTATACGTTATATCGTAATACTACATAACGTTATACGTTATATCGTAATACTACATAACGTTATACGTTATATCGTAATACTACATAACGTTATACGTTATGTCGTAATACCATATAACGTTATACGTTATAACGTAATACTACATAACGTTATACGTTATATCGTAATACTACATAACGTTATACGTTATATCGTAATACCGTATAACGTTACACGTTATATCGTAATACTACATAACGTTATACGTTATGTCGTAATACCATATAACGTCAGACGTTATATCGTCGACTACATAACGTTATACTTTATATCGTAACACTAAATAACGTTATACGTTATGTCGTAATACCATATAAAGTTATACGTTATAACGTAATACTACATATCGTTATACGTTATATCGTAATACTACATAACGCTATACGTTATATCGTAATACCGTATAACGTTATACGTTATATCGTAATACTACATAACGTTATACGTTATATCGTAATACTACATAACGTTATACGTTATATCGTAATACTACATAACGTTATACGTTATATCGTAATACTACATAGCGTTATACGCTATATCGTAATACCATATAACGTTATACGTTATATCGTAATACTACATATCGTTATACGTTGTATCGTAATACCATATAACGTTAAACGTTATATCGTAATACCATATAACGTTATACGTTATATCGTAATACTACATAACGTTATACGTTATGTCGTAATACTACATAACGTTATGCGTTATATCGTAATACCATATAACGTTATACGTTATATCGTAACACTACATATCATTATACGTTATATCGTAATACTACATAACGTTATACGTTATAGCGTGATACTACATAACGTTATACGTTATATCGTAATACTACATAACGTTATACGTTATGTCGTAATACCATATTACGTTACACCTTATATCGTAATACTACATAACGTTATACGTTATATCGTAATACTACAAGTCGTTATACGTTATATCGTAATACTACATAACGTTATACGTTATGTCGTAATACTACATAACGTTATACGCTATATCGTAATACCATATAACGTTATACGTTATATCGTAATACTACATATCGTTATACGTCATATCGTAATACCATATAACGTTATACGTTATATCGTAATACTACATAACGTTATACGTTATGTCGTAATACTACATAACGTTAGACGCTATATCGTAATACCATATAACGTTATACGTTATATCGTAATACTACATATCGTTATACGTTATATCGTAATACCATATAACTTTATACGTTATATCGTAATACTACATAACGTTATACGTTATATCGTAATACTACATAACGTTATACGTTATGTCGTAATACCATATTACGTTATACCTTATATCGTAATACTACATAACGTTATACGTTATATCGTAATACTACAAGTCGTTATACGTTATATCGTAATACTACATAACGTTATACGTTATGTCGTAATACTACATAACGTTATACGATATATCGTAATACCATATAACGTTATACGTTATATCGTAATACTACATATCGTTATACGTCATATCGTAATACCATATAACGTTATACGTTATATCGTAATACTACATAACGTTATACTTTATATCGTAATACCATATAACGTTAAACGGTATATCGTAATACCATATAACGTTATACGTTATATCGTAATACTACATAACGTTATACGTTATATCGTAATACTACATAACGTTATACGTTATGTCGTAATACTACATAACGTTATACGTTATATCGTAATACTACATAACGTTATACGTTATAGCGTAATACTACATAACGTTATACGTTATATCGTAATACTACATAACGTTATACGCTATATCGTAATACTACATAACGTTATACGTTATATCGTAATACTACATAACGTTATACGTTATATCGTAATACTACATTGCGTTATACGTTATGTCGTAATACCACATAACGTTATACGTTATATCGTAATACTACATAACGTTATACGTTATATCGTAATACAGTATAACGTTATTCGTTATATCGTAATACTACATAACGTTATACGCTATATCGTAATACTACATAACGTTATACGTTATATCGTAATACTGCATAACGTTATACGTTATATCGTAATACTACATTGCGTTATACGTTATGTCGTAATACCACATAACGTTATACGTTATATCGTAATACCATATAACGTTATACGTTATATCGTAATACTACATATCGTTATACGTTATATCGTAATACCATATAACGTTAAACGTTATATCGTAATACCATATAACGTTATACGTTATATCGTAATACTACATAACGTTATACGTTATAACGTAATACTACATATCGTTATACGTTATATCGTAATACTACATAACGTTATACGTTATATCGTAATACTACATAACGTTATACTTTATATTGTAATACTACATAACTCTATACGTTATATCGTAATACTACATATCGTTATACGTTATATCGTAATACCATATAACGTTATACGTTATATCGTAATACCATATAACGTCATACGTTATATCGTCGACTACATAACGTTATACTTTATATCGTAATACTACATAACGTTATACGTTATGTCGTAATACGATATAACGTTATACGATATAACGTAATACTACATATCGTTATACGTTATGTCGTAATACTACATAACGTTATACGTTATATCGTAATACTACATAACGTTATACGTTATATCGTAATACTACATAACGTTATACGTTATGTCGTAATACCATATAACGTTATGCGTTATAACGTAATACTGCATATCGTTATACGTTATATCGTAATACTACATAACGTTATGCGTTATAACGTAATACTGCATATCGTTATACGTTATATCGTAATACTACATAACGTTATACGTTATATCGTAATACTACATAACGTTATACGTTATGTCGTAATACCATATAACGTTAAACGTTATATCGTAATACCATATAACGTTATACGTTATATCGTATTACTACATAACGTTATACGTTATAACGTAATACTACATATCGTTATACGTTATATCGTAATACTACATAACGTTATACGTTATATCGTAATACTACATAACGTTATACGTTATATTGTAATACTACATAACTCTATACGTTATATCGTAATACTACATATCGTTATACGTTATATCGTAATACCATATAACGTTAAACGTTATATCGTAATACCATATAACGTTATACGTTATATCGTAATACTACATAACGTTATACGTTATAACGTAATACTACATATCGTTATACGTTATATCGTAATACTACATAACGTTATACGTTATATCGTAATACTACATAACGTTATACGTTATATTGTAATACTACATAACTCTATACGTTATATCGTAATACTACATATCGTTATACGTTATATCGTAATACCATATAACGTTATACGTTATATCGTAATACCATATAACGTCATACGTTATATCGTCGACTACATAACGTTATACTTTATATCGTAATACTACATAACGTTATACGTTATGTCGTAATACGATATAACGTTATACGATATAACGTAATACTACATATCGTTATACGTTATGTCGTAATACTACATAACGTTATACGTTATATCGTAATACTACATAACGTTATACGTTATATCGTAATACTACATAACGTTATACGTTATGTCGTAATACCATATAACGTTATGCGTTATAACGTAATACTGCATATCGTTATACGTTATATCGTAATACTACATAACGTTATACGTTATGTCGTAATACCATATAACGTTATGCGTTATAACGTAATACTGCATATCGTTATACGTTATATCGTAATACTACATATCGTTATACGTTATATCGTAATACCATATAACGTTAAACGTTATATCGTAATACCATATAACGTTATACGTTATATCGTATTACTACATAACGTTATACGTTATAACGTAATACTACATATCGTTATACGTTATATCGTAATACTACATAACGTTATACGTTATATCGTAATACTACATAACGTTATACGTTATATTGTAATACTACATAACTCTATACGTTATATCGTAATACTACATATCGTTATACGTTATATCGTAATACCATATAACGTTATACGTTATATCGTAATACCATATAACGTCATACGTTATATCGTCGACTACATAACGTTATACTTTATATCGTAATACTTCATAACGTTATACGTTATGTCGTAATACTACATAGTGTTATACGTTATATCGTAGTACCGTATAACGTTATTCGTTATATCGTAATACTACATAACGTTAAACGCTATATCGTAATACTACATACCGTTATACGTTATATCGTAATAATACATAACGCTATACGTTATATCGTAATACTACATAACGTTATACGTTATATCGTAATACCATATAAAGTTATACGTTATGTCGTAATACCATATTACGTTTACCTTATATCGTAATACTACATAACGTTATACGTTATATCGTAATACTACAAGTCGTTATACGTTAAATCGTAATACTACATAACGTTATACGTTATGTCGTAATACTACATAACGTTATACGCTATATCGTAATACCATATAACGTTATACGTTATATCGTAATACTACATATCGTCATACGTTATATCGTAATACCATATAACGTTATACGTTATATCGTAATACTACATAACGTTATACGTTATATCGTAATACTACATAACGTTATACGTTATATCGTAATACTACATAACGTTATACGTTATGTCGTAATACCATATAACGTTATACGTTATAACGTAATACTACATAACGTTAGACGCTATATCGTAATACCATATAACGTTATACGTTATATCATAATACTACATATCGTTATACGTTATATCGTAATACCATATAACTTTATACGTTATATCGTAATACTACATAACGTTATACGTTATATCGTAATACTACATAACGTTATACGTTATGTCGTAATACCATATTACGTTATACCTTATATCGTAATACTACATAACGTTATACGTTATATCGTAATACTACAAGTCGTTATACGTTATATCGTAATACTACATAACGTTATACGTTATGTCGTAATACTACATAACGTTATACGCTATATCGTAATACCATATAACGTTATACGTTATATCGTAATACTACATATCGTTATACGTCATATCGTAATACCATATAACGTTATACGTTATATCGTAATACTACACAACGTTATACGTTATATCGTAATACTACATAACGTTATACGTTATATCGTAATACTACATAACGTTATACGTTATGTCGTAATACCATATAACGTTATATGTTATAACGTAATACTACATATCGTTATACGTTATATCGTAATACTACATAACGCTATACGTTATATCGTAATACCGTATAACGTTATACGTTATATCGTAATACTACATAACGTTATACGTTATATCGTAATACTACAAGTCGTTATACGTTATATCGTAATACCGTATAACGTTATTCGTTATATCGTAATACTACATAACGTTATACGCTATATCGTAATACTACATAACGTTATACGTTATATCGTAATACTACATAACGTTATACGTTATATCGTAATACTACATTGCGTTATACGTTATGTCGTAATACCACATAACGTTATACGTTATATCGTAATACCATATAACGTTATACGTTATATCGTAATACTACATATCGTTATACGTTATATCGTAATACCATATAACGTTAAACGTTATATCGTAATACCATATAACGTTATACGTTATATCGTAATACTACATAACGTTATACGTTATATCGTAATACTACATAACGTTATACGTTATGTCGTAATACTACATAACGTTATACGTTATATCGTAATACTACATAACGTTATACGTTATAGCGTAATACTACATAACGTTATACGTTATGTCGTAATACCATATAACGTTATACGTTATAACGTAATACTACATATCGTTATACGTTATATCGTAATACTACATAACGTTATACGTTATATCGTAATACAGTATAACGTTATTCGTTATATCGTAATACTACATAACGTTATACGCTATATCGTAATACTACATAACGTTATACGTTATATCGTAATACTACATAACGTTATACGTTATATCGTAATACTACATTGCGTTATACGTTATGTCGTAATACCACATAACGTTATACGTTATATCGTAATACCATATAACGTTATACGTTATATCGTAATACTACATATCGTTATACGTTATATCGTAATACCATATAACGTTAAACGTTATATCGTAATACCATATAACGTTATACGTTATATCGTAATACTACATAACGTTATACGTTATAACGTAATACTACATATCGTTATACGTTATATCGTAATACTACATAACGTTATACGTTATATCGTAATACTACATAACGTTATACGTTATATTGTAATACTACATAACTCTATACGTTATATCGTAATACTACATATCGTTATACGTTATATCGTAATACCATATAACGTTATACGTTATATCGTAATACCATATAACGTCATACGTTATATCGTCGACTACATAACGTTATACTTTATATCGTAATACTACATAACGTTATACGTTATGTCGTAATACGATAAAACGTTATACGATATAACGTAATACTACATATCGTTATACGTTATGTCGTAATACTACATAACGTTATACGTTATATCGTAATACTACATAACGTTATACGTTATATCGTAATACTACATAACGTTATACGTTATGTCGTAATACCATATAACGTTATGCGTTATAACGTATTACTGCATATCGTTATACGTTATATCGTAATACTACATAACGTTATACGTTATATCGTAATACTACATAACGATATACGTTATATTGTAATACTACATAACTCTATACGTTATATCGTAATGCTACATAACGTTATACGTGATATCGTAATACTACATAACGTTATACGTTATATTGTAATACTACATAACTCTATACGTTATATCGTAATACTACATATCGTTATACGTTGTATCGTAATACCATATAACGTTAAACGTTATATCGTAATACCATATAACGTTATACGTTATATCGTAATACTACATAACGTTATACGTTATGTCGTAATACTACATAACGTTATACGTTATATCGTAATACTACATAACGTTATACGTTATATAGTAATACTACATAACGTTATACGTTATATCGTAATACCATATAACCTTATACGTTATAACGTAATACTACATATCGTTATACGTTATATCGTAATACTACATAATGTTATACGTTATATCGTAATACCGTATAACGTTATTCGTTATATCGTAATACGACATAACGTTATACGTTATAGCGTGATACTACATATCGTTATACGTTATATCGTAATACTACATAACGTTATACGTTATAGCGTAATACTACATAACGTTATACGTTATGTCGTAATACCATATAACGTTATACGTTATAACGTAATACTACATATCGTTATACGTTATATCGTAATACTACATAACGTTATACGTTATATCGTAATACAGTATAACGTCATTCGTTATATCGTAATACTACATAACGTTATACGCTATATCGTAATACTACATAACGTTATACGTTATATCGTAATACTACATAACGTTATACGTTATATCGTAATACTACATTGCGTTATACGTTATGTCGTAATACCACATAACGTTATACGTTATATCGTAATACCATATAACGTTATACGTTATATCGTAATACTACATATCGTTATACGTTATATCGTAATACCATATAACGTTAAACGTTATATCGTAATACCATATAACGTTATACGTTATATCGTAATACTACGTAACGTTATACGTTATAACGTAATACTACATATCGTTATACGTTATATCGTAATACTACATAACGTTATACGTTATATCGTAATACTACATAACGTTATACGTTATATTGTAATACTACATAACTCTATACGTTATATCGTAATACTACATATCGTTATACGTTATATCGTATTACCATATAACGTTATACGTTATATCGTAATACCATATAACGTCATACGTTATATCGTCGACTACATAACGTTATACTTTATATCGTAATACTACATAACGTTATACGTTATGTCGTAATACGATATAACGTTATACGATATAACGTAATACTACATATCGTTATACGTTATGTCGTAATACTACATAACGTTATACGTTATATCGTAATACTACATAACGTTATACGTTATATCGTAATACTACATAACGTTATACGTTATGTCGTAATACCATATAACGTTATGCGTTATAACGTAATACTGCATATCGTTATACGTTATATCGTAATACTACATAACGTTATACGTTATATCGTAATACTACATAACGATATACGTTATATTGTAATACTACATAACTCTATACGTTATTTCGTAATGCTACATAACGTTATACGTGATATCGTAATACTACATAACGTTATACGTTATATTGTAATACTACATAACTCTATACGTTATATCGTAATACTACATATCGTTATACGTTGTATCGTAATACCATATAACGTTAAACGTTATATCGTAATACCATATAACGTTATACGTTATATCGTAATACTACATAACGTTATACGTTATGTCGTAATACTACATAACGTTATACGTTATATCGTAATACTACATAACGTTATACGTTATATAGTAATACTACATAACGTTATACGTTATATCGTAATACCATATAACCTTATACGTTATAACGTAATACTACATATCGTTATACGTTATATCGTAATACTACATAATGTTATACGTTATATCGTAATACCGTATAACGTTATTCGTTATATCGTAATACGACATAACGTTATACGTTATAGCGTGATACTACATAACGTTATACGTTATACCGTAATACTACATAACGTTATACGTTATGTCGTAATACCATATTACGTTACACCTTATATCGTAATGCTACATAACGTTATACGTTATATCGTAATACTACAAGTCGTTATACGTTATATCGTAATACTACATAACGTTATACGTTATGTCGTAATACTACATAACGTTAGACGCTATATCGTAATACCATATAACGTTATACGTTATATCGTAATACTACATATCGTTATACGTTATATCGTAATACCATATAACGTTATACGTTACATCGTAATACTACATAACGTTATACGTTATATCGTAATACTACATAACGTTATACGTTATGTCGTAATACCATATTACGTTATACCTTATATCGTAATACTACATAACGTTATACGTTATATCGTAATACTACAAGTCGTTATACGTTATATCGTAATACTACATAACGTTATACGTTATATCGTAATACTACATAACGTTATACGTTATATCGTAATACTACATAACGTTATACGTTATATTGTAATACTACATATCTCTATACGTTATATCGTAATACTACATATCGTTATACGTTATATCGTAATACCATATAACGTTATACGTTATATCGTAATACCATATAACGTCATACGTTATATCGTCGACTACATAACGTTATACTTTATATCGTAATACTACATAACGTTATACGTTATGTCGTAATACGATATAACGTTATACGTTATAACGTAATACTACATATCGTTATACGTTATGTCGTAATACCACATAACGATATACGTTATATCGTAATACTACATAACGTTATACGTTATGTCGTAATACTACATAACGTTATAAGTTATATCGTAATACTACATAACGTTATACGTTATATCGTAATACTACATAACGTTATACGTTATTTCGTAATACCATATAAAGTTATACGTTATAACGTAATACTACATATCGTTATACGTTATATCGTAATACTACATAACGTTATACGTTATATCGTAATACTACATAACGTTATACGTTATATCGTAATACTACATAACGTTATACGTTATATCGTAATACTACATAACGTTATACGTTATATTGTGATACTACATATCTCTATACGTTATATCGTAATACTACATATCGTTATACGTTATATAGTAATACCATATAATGTTATACGTTATATCGTAATACCATATAACGTCATACGTTATATCGTCGACTACATAACGTTATACGTTATATCGTAATACTACATATCGTTATACGTTATATCGTAATACCATATAACGTTATACGTTATATCGTAATACCATATAACGTCATACGTTATATCGTCGACTACATAACGTTATACTTTATATCGTAATACTACATAACGTTATACGTTATGTCGTAATACGATATAACGTTATACGATATAACGTAATACTACATATCGTTATACGTTATGTCGTAATACTACATAACGTTATACGTTATATCGTAATACTACATAACGTTATACGTTATATCGTAATACTACATAACGTTATACGTTATGTCGTAATACCATATAACGTTATGCGTTATAACGTAATACTGCATATCGTTATACGTTATATCGTAATACTACATAACGTTATACGTTATATCGTAATACTACATAACGATATACGTTATATTGTAATACTACATAACTCTATACGTTATATCGTAATGCTACATAACGTTATACGTGATATCGTAATACTACATAACGTTATTCGTTATATTGTAATACTACATAACTCTATACGTTATATCGTAATACTACATATCGTTATACGTTGTATCGTAATACCATATAACGTTAAACGTTATATCGTAATACCATATAACGTTATACGTTATATCGTAATACTACATAACGTTATACGTTATGTAGTAATACTACATAACGTTATACGTTATATCGTAATACTACATAACGTTATACGTTATATAGTAATACTACATAACGTTATACGTTATATCGTAATACCATATAACCTTATACGTTATAACGTAATACTACATATCGTTATACGTTATATCGTAATACTACATAATGTTATACGTTATATCGTAATACCGTATAACGTTATTCGTTATATCGTAATACGACATAACGTTATACCTTATAGCGTGATACTACATAACGTTATACGTTATATCGTAATACTACATAACGTTATACGTTATGTCGTAATACCATATTACGTTACACCTTATATCGTAATACTACATAACGTTATACGTTATATCGTAATACTACAAGTCGTTATACGTTATATCGTAATACTACATAACGTTATACGTTATGTCGTAATACTACATAACGTTAGACGCTATATCGTAATACCATATAACGTTATACGTTATATCGTAATACTACATATCGTTATACGTTATATCGTAATACCATATAACGTTATACGTTACATCGTAATACTACATAACGTTATACGTTATATCGTAATACTACATAACGTTATACGTTATGTCGTAATACCATATTACGTTATACCTTATATCGTAATACTACATAACGTTATACGTTATATCGTAATACTACAAGTCGTTATACGTTATATCGTAATACTACATAACGTTATACGTTATATCGTAATACTACATAACGTTATACGTTATATCGTAATACTACATAACGTTATACGTTATATTGTAATACTACATATCTCTATACGTTATATCGTAATACTACATATCGTTATACGTTATATCGTAATACCATATAACGTTATACGTTATATCGTAATACCATATAACGTCATACGTTATATCGTCGACTACATAAGGTTATACTTTATATCGTAATACTACATAACGTTATACGTTATGTCGTAATACGATATAACGTTATACGTTATAACGTAATACTACATATCGTTATACGTTATGTCGTAATACTACATAACGATATACGTTATATCGTAATACTACATAACGTTATACGTTATGTCGTAATACTACATAACGTTATAAGTTATATCGTAATACTACATAACGTTATACGTTATATCGTAATACTACATAACGTTATACGTTATTTCGTAATACCATATAAAGTTATACGTTATAACGTAATACTACATATCGTTATACGTTATATCGTAATACTACATAACGTTATACGTTATATCGTAATACTACATAACGTTATACGTTATATCGTAATACTACATAACGTTATACGTTATATCGTAATACTACATAACGTTATACGTTATATTGTAATACTACATATCTCTATACGTTATATCGTAATACTACATATCGTTATACGTTATATCGTAATGCCATATAATGTTATACGTTATATCGTAATACCATATAACGTCATACGTTATATCGTCGACTACATAACGTTATACTTTATATCGTAATACTACATAACGTTATAGGTTATGTCGTAATACGATATAACGTTATACGTTATAACGTAATACTACATATCGTTATACGTTATGTCGTAATACTACATAACGTTATACGTTATATCGTAATACTACATAACGTTATACGTTATGTCGTAATACCATATAAAGTTATACGTTATAACGTAATACTACATATCGTTATACGCTATATCGTAATACTACATAACGTTATACGTTATATGGTAATAGTACATAACGTTATACGTTATATCGTAATACTACATAACGTTATACGTTATATTGTAAGACTACATAACTCTATACGTTATATCGTAATACTACATATCGTTATATGTTATGTCGTAATACTACATAACGTTATACGTTATATCGTAATAGTACATAAAGCTATACGTTATATCGTATTACTACATAACGTTATACGTTATATCGTAATACCATATAAAGTTATACGTTATATCGTAATACTACATATCGTTATGTGTTATATCGTAATACCACATAACGTTATACGTTACATCGTAATACTACATATCATTATACGTTATATCGTAATACCATATAACGTTATACGTTATATCGTAATACTACATATCGTTATACGTTATATCGTAATACCATATAACGTTATACTTTATATCGTAATACTACATAACGTTATACGTTATATCGTAATACTACATAACGTTATACGTTATGTCGTAATACCATATTACGTTTACCTTATATCGTAATACTACATAACGTTATACGTTATATCGTAATACTACAAGTCGTTATACGTTATATCGTAATACTACATAACGTTATACGTTATATCGTAATACTACATAACGTTATACGTTATATCGTAATACTACATAACGTTATACGTTATGTCGTAATACCATATAACGTTATACGTTATAACGTAATACTACATAACGTTATACGTTATATCGTAATACTAAATAACGTTATACGTTATGTCGTAATACCATATAACGTTATACGTTATAACGTAATACTACATATCGTTATACGTTATATCGCAATACTACATAACGTTATACGCTATATCGTAATACCATATAACGTTATACGTTATACGGTAATACTACATATCGTTATACGTTATATCGTAATACCATATAACGTTATACGTTATATCGTAATACTACATAACGTTATACGTTATATCGTAATACTACATATCGTTATACGTTATATCGTAATACCATATAACGTTATACGTTATGTCGTAATACTACATAACGTTATACGTTATATCGTAATACTACATAACGCTATACGTTATATCGTAATACTACATAACGTTATACGTTATATCGTAATACTACATAACGTTAAACGTTATATCGTAATACCATATAACGTTATACGTTATATCGTAATACTACATAACGTTATACGTTATATCGTAATACTACATAACGTTATACGTTATATTGTAGTACTACATAACTCTATACGTTATATCGTAATACTACATATCGTTATACGTTATATCGTAATACCATATAACGTTATACGTTATATCGTAATACCATATAACGTCATACGTTATATCGTCGACTACATAACGTTATACTTTATATCGTAATACCATATTACGTTTACCTTATATCGTAATACTACATAACGTTATACGTTATATCGTAATACTACAAGTCGTTATACGTTATATCGTAATACTACATAACGTTATACGTTATATCGTAATACTACATAACGTTATACGTTATATCGTAATACTACATAACGTTAAACGTTATATCGTAATACCATATAACGTTATACGTTATATCGTAATACTACATAACGTTATACGTTATATCGTAATACTACATAACGTTATACGTTATATTGTAGTACTACATAACTCTATACGTTATATCGTAATACTACATATCGTTATACGTTATATCGTAATACCATATAACGTTATACTTTATATCGTAATACTACATAACGTTATACGTTATATCGTAATACTACATAACGTTATACGTTATGTCGTAATACCATATTACGTTTACCTTATATCGTAATACTACATAACGTTATACGTTATATCGTAATACTACAAGTCGTTATACGTTATATCGTAATACTACATAACGTTATACGTTATATCGTAATACTACATAACGTTATACGTTATATCGTAATACTACATAACGTTATACGTTATGTCGTAATACCATATAACGTTATACGTTATAACGTAATACTACATAACGTTATACGTTATATCGTAATACTAAATAACGTTATACGTTATGTCGTAATACCATATAACGTTATACGTTATAACGTAATACTACATATCGTTATACGTTATATCGCAATACTACATAACGTTATACGCTATATCGTAATACCATATAACGTTATACGTTATACGGTAATACTACATATCGTTATACGTTATATCGTAATACCATATAACGTTATACGTTATATCGTAATACTACATAACGTTATACGTTATATCGTAATACTACATATCGTTATACGTTATATCGTAATACCATATAACGTTATACGTTATGTCGTAATACTACATAACGTTATACGTTATATCGTAATACTACATAACGCTATACGTTATATCGTAATACTACATAACGTTATACGTTATATCGTAATACTACATAACGTTATACGTTATGTCGTAATACCATATAACGTTATGCGTTATAACGTAATACTGCATATCGTTATACGTTATATCGTAATACTACATAACGTTATACGTTATATCGTAATACTACATAACGATATACGTTATATTGTAATACTACATAACTCTATACGTTATATCGTAATGCTACATAACGTTATACGTGATATCGTAATACTACATAACGTTATACGTTATATTGTAATACTACATAACTCTATACGTTATATCGTAATACTACATATCGTTATACGTTGTATCGTAATACCATATAACGTTAAACGTTATATCGTAATACCATATAACGTTATACGTTATATCGTAATACTACATAACGTTATACGTTATGTCGTAATACTACATAACGTTATACGTTATATCGTAATACTACATATCGTTATACGTTATATCGTAATACTACATAATGTTATACGTTATATCGTAATACCGTATAACGTTATTCGTTATATCGTAATACGACATAACGTTATACGTTATAGCGTGATACTACATAACGTTATACGTTATATCGTAATACTACATAACGTTATACGTTATGTCGTAATACCATATTACGTTACACCTTATATCGTAATACTACATAACGTTATACGTTATATCGTAATACTACAAGTCGTTATACGTTATATCGTAATACTACATAACGTTATACGTTATGTCGTAATACTACATAACGTTAGACGCTATATCGTAATACCATATAACGTTATACGTTATATCGTAATACTACATATCGTTATACGTTATATCGTAATACCATATAACGTTATACGTTACATCGTAATACTACATAACGTTATACGTTATATCGTAATACTACATAACGTTATACGTTATGTCGTAATACCATATTACGTTATACCTTATATCGTAATACTACATAACGTTATACGTTATATCGTAATACTACAAGTCGTTATACGTTATATCGTAATACTACATAACGTTATACGTTATATCGTAATACTACGTAACGTTATACGTTATATCGTAATACTACATAACGTTATACGTTATATTGTAATACTACATATCTCTATACGTTATATCGTAATACTACATATCGTTATACGTTATATCGTAATACCATATAACGTTATACGTTATATCGTAATACCATATAACGTCATACGTTATATCGTCGACTACATAAGGTTATACTTTATATCGTAATACTACATAACGTTATACGTTATGTCGTAATACGATATAACGTTATACGTTATAACGTAATACTACATATCGTTATACGTTATGTCGTAATACTACATAACGATATACGTTATATCGTAATACTACATAACGTTATACGTTATGTCGTAATACTACATAACGTTATAAGTTATATCGTAATACTACATAACGTTATACGTTATATCGTAATACTACATAACGTTATACGTTATTTCGTAATACCATATAAAGTTATACGTTATAACGTAATACTACATATCGTTATACGTTATATCGTAATACTACATAACGTTATACGTTATATCGTAATACTACATAACGTTATACGTTATATCGTAATACTACATAACGTTATACGTTATATCGTAATACTACATAACGTTATACGTTATATTGTAATACTACATATCTCTATACGTTATATCGTAATACTACATATCGTTATACGTTATATCGTAATGCCATATAATGTTATACGTTATATCGTAATACCATATAACGTCATACGTTATATCGTCGACTACATAACGTTATACTTTATATCGTAATACTACATAACGTTATAGGTTATGTCGTAATACGATATAACGTTATACGTTATAACGTAATACTACATATCGTTATACGTTATGTCGTAATACTACATAACGTTATACGTTATATCGTAATACTACATAACGTTATACGTTATGTCGTAATACCATATAAAGTTATACGTTATAACGTAATACTACATATCGTTATACGCTATATCGTAATACTACATAACGTTATACGTTATATCGTAATAGTACATAACGTTATACGTTATATCGTAATACTACATAACGTTATACGTTATATTGTAATACTACATAACTCTATACGTTATATCGTAATACTACATATCGTTATATGTTATGTCGTAATACTACATAACGTTATACGTTATATCGTAATAGTACATAAAGCTATACGTTATATCGTATTACTACATATCGTTATGTGTTATATCGTAATACCACATAACGTTATACGTTACATCGTAATACTACATATCATTATACGTTATATCGTAATACCATATAACGTTATACGTTATATCGTAATACTACATATCGTTATACGTTATATCGTAATACCATATAACGTTATACTTTATATCGTAATACTACATAACGTTATACGTTATATCATAATACTACATAACGTTATACGTTATGTCGTAATACCATATTACGTTTACCTTATATCGTAATACTACATAACGTTATACGTTATATCGTAATACTACAAGTCGTTATACGTTATATCGTAATACTACATAACGTTATACGTTATATCGTAATACTACATAACGTTATACGTTATATCGTAATACTACATAACGTTATACGTTATGTCGTAATACCATATAACGTTATACGTTATAACGTAATACTACATAACGTTATACGTTATATCGTAATACTAAATAACGTTATACGTTATGTCGTAATACCATATAACGTTATACGTTATAACGTAATACTACATATCGTTATACGTTATATCGCAATGCTACATAACGTTATACGCTATATCGTAATACCATATAACGTTATACGTTATACGGTAATACTACATATCGTTATACGTTATATCGTAATACCATATAACGTTATACGTTATATCGTAATACTACATAACGTTATACGTTATATCGTAATACTACATATCGTTATACGTTATATCGTAATACCATATAACGTTATACGTTATGTCGTAATACTACATAACGTTATACGTTATGTCGTAATACTACATAACGCTATACGTTATATCGTAATACTACATAACGTTGTACGTTATATCGTAATACTACATAACGTTAAACGTTATATCGTAATACCATATAACGTTATACGTTATATCGTAATACTACATAACGTTATACGTTATATCGTAATACTACATAACGTTATACGTTATATTGTAGTACTACATAACTCTATACGTTATATCGTAATACTACATATCGTTATACGTTATATCGTAATACCATATAACGTTATACGTTATATCGTAATACCATATAACGTCATACGTTATATCGTCGACTACATAACGTTATACTTTATATCGTAATACTACATAACGTTATACGTTATATCGTAATACCATATAAAGTTATACGTTATGTCGTAATACCATATTACGTTTACCTTATATCGTAATACTACATAACGTTATACGTTATATCGTAATACTACAAGTCGTTATACGTTATATCGTAATACTACATAACGTTATACGTTATGTCGTAATACTACATAACGTTATACGCTATATCGTAATACCATATAACGTTATACGTTATATCGTAATACTACATATCGCTATACGTTATATCGTAATACCATATAACGTTATACGTTATAACGTAATACTACATAACGTTATACGTTATATCGTAATACTACATAACGTTATACGTTATATCGTAATACCGTATAACGTTACACGTTATATCGTAATACTACATAACGTTATACGTTATGTCGTAATACCATATAACGTCAGACGTTATATCGTCGACTACATAACGTTATACTTTATATCGTAATACTAAATAACGTTATACGTTATGTCGTAATACCACATAAAGTTATACGTTATAACGTAATACTACATATCGTTATACGTTATATCGTAATACTACATAACGCTATACGTTATATCGTAATACCGTATAACGTTATACGTTATATCGTAATACTACATAACGTTATACGTTATATCGTAATACTACATAACGTTATACGTTATATCGTAATACTACATAACGTTATACGTTATATCGTAATACTACATAACGTTATACGTTATATCGTAATACTACATAACGTTATACGTTATATCGTAATACTACATAGCGTTATACGCTAAATCGTATTACCATATAACGTTATACGTTATATCGTAATACTACATAGCGTTATACGTTGTATCGTAATACCATATAACGTTAAACGTTATATCGTAATACCATATAACGTTATACGTTATATCGTAATACTACATAACGTTATACGTTATGTCGTAATACTACATAACGTTATACGTTATATCGTAATACCATATAACGTTATACGTTATATCGTAATACTACATATCATTATACGTTATATCGTAATACTACATAACGTTATACGTTATATCGTAATACTACATAACGTTATACGTTATGTCGTAATACCATATTACGTTACACCTTATATCGTAATACTACATAACGTTATACGTTATATCGTAATACTACAAGTCGTTATACGTTATATCGTAATACTACATAACGTTACACGTTATGTCGTAATACTACATAACGTTATACGTTATATCGAAATAGTACATAAAGCTATACGTTATATCGTAATACTACATATCGTTATACGTTATATCGTAATACCATATAACGTTATACGTTATATCGTAATACTACATAACGTTATACGTTATATCGTAATACTACATAACGTTATACGTTATATCGTAATACCATATAATGTTATACGTTATATCGTAATACCATATAACGTCATACGTTATATCGTCGACTACATAACGTTATACTTTATATCGTAATACTACATAACGTTATAGGTTATGTCGTAATACGATATAACGTTATACGTTATAACGTAATACTACATATCGTTATACGTTATGTCGTAATACTACATAACGTTATACGTTATATCGAAATACTACATAACGTTATACGTTATGTCGTAATACCATATAAAGTTATACATTATAACGTAATACTACATATCGTTATACGCTATATCGTAATACTACATAACGTTATACGTTATATCGTAATAGTACATAACGTTATACGTTATATCGTAATACTACATAACGTTATACGTTATATTGTAATACTACATAACTCTATACGTTATATCGTAATACTACATATCGTTATACGTTATGTCGTACTACTACATAACGTTATACGTTATATCGTAATAGTACATAAAGCTATACGTTATATCGTATTACTACATAACGTTATACGTTATATCGTAATACCATATAAAGTTATACGTTATACGGTAATACTACATATCGTTATACGTTATATCGTAATACCATATAACGTTATACGTTATATCGTAATACTACATAACGTTATACGTTATATCGTAATACTACATATCGTTATACGTTATATCGTAATACCATATAACGTTATACGTTATATCGTAATACTACATAACGTTATACGTTATATCGTAATACTACATAACGCTATACGTTATATCGTAATACTACATAACGTTATACGTTATATCGTAATACTACATAACGTTAAACGTTATATCGTAATACCATATAACGTTATACGTTATATCGTAATACTACATAACGTTATACGTTATATCGTAATACTACATAACGTTATACGTTATATTGTAGTACTACATAACTCTATACGTTATATCGTAATACTACATATCGTTATACGTTATATCGTAATACCATATAACGTTATACGTTATATCGTAATACCATATAACGTCATACGTTATATCGTCGACTACATAACGTTATACTTTATATCGTAATACTACATAACGTTATACGTTATATCGTAATACCATATAAAGTTATACGTTATGTCGTAATACCATATTACGTTTACCTTATATCGTAATACTACATAACTTTATACGTTATATCGTAATACTACAAGTCGTTATACGTTATATCGTAATACTACATAACGTTATACGTTATGTCGTAATACTACATAACGTTATACGCTATATCGTAATACCATATAACGTTATACGTTATATCGTAATACTACATATCGCTATACGTTATATCGTAATACCATATAACGTTATACGTTATATCGTAATACTACATAACGTTATACGTTATGTCGTAATACCATATAACGTTATGCGTTATAACGTAATACTGCATATCGTTATACGTTATATCGTAATACTACATAACGTTATACGTTATATCGTAATACTACATAACGATATACGTTATATTGTAATACTACATAACTCTATACGTTATATCGTAATGCTACATAACGTTATACGTGATATCGTAATACTACATAACGTTATACGTTATATTGTAATACTACATAACTCTATACGTTATATCGTAATACTACATATCGTTATACGTTGTATCGTAATACCATATAACGTTAAACGTTATATCGTAATACCATATAACGTTATACGTTATATCGTAATACTACATAACGTTATACGTTATGTCGTAATACTACATAACGTTATACGTTATATCGTAATACTACATAACGTTATACGTTATATAGTAATACTACATAACGTTATACGTTATATCGTAATACCATATAACCTTATACGTTATAACGTAATACTACATATCGTTATACGTTATATCGTAATACTACATAATGTTATACGTTATATCGTAATACCGTATAACGTTATTCGTTATATCGTAATACGACATAACGTTATACGTTATAGCGTGATACTACATAACGTTATACGTTATATCGTATTACTACATAACGTTATACGTTATGTCGTAATACCATATTACGTTACACCTTATATCGTAATACTACATAACGTTATACGTTATATCGTAATACTACAAGTCGTTATACGTTATATCGTAATACTACATAACGTTATACGTTATGTCGTAATACTACATAACGTTAGACGCTATATCGTAATACCATATAACGTTATACGTTATATCGTAATACTACATATCGTTATACGTTATATCGTAATACCATATAACGTTATACGTTACATCGTAATACTACATAACGTTATACGTTATATCGTAATACTACATAACGTTATACGTTATGTCGTAATACCATATTACGTTATACCTTATATCGTAATACTACATAACGTTATACGTTATATCGTAATACTACAAGTCGTTATACGTTATATCGTAATACTACATAACGTTATACGTTATATCGTAATACTACATAACGTTATACGTTATATCGTAATACTACATAACGTTCTACGTTATATTGTAATACTACATATCTCTATACGTTATATCGTAATACTACATATCGTTATACGTTATATCGTAATACCATATAACGTTATACGTTATATCGTAATACCATATAACGTCATACGTTATATCGTCGACTACATAACGTTATACTTTATATCGTAATACTACATAACGTTATACGTTATGTCGTAATACGATATAACGTTATACGTTATAACGTAATACTACATATCGTTATACGTTATGTCGTAATACTACATAACGATATACGTTATATCGTAATACTACATAACGTTATACGTTATGTCGTAATACTACATAACGTTATAAGTTATATCGTAATACTACATAACGTTATACGTTATATCGTAATACTACATAACGTTATACGTTATTTCGTAATACCATATAAAGTTATACGTTATAACGTAATACTACATATCGTTATACGTTATATCGTAATACTACATAACGTTATACGTTATATCGTAATACTACATAACGTTATACGTTATATCGTAATACTACATAACGTTATACGTTATATCGTAATACTACATAACGTTATACGTTATATTGTAATACTACATATCTCTATACGTTATATCGTAATACTACATATCGTTATACGTTATATCGTAATGCCATATAATGTTATACGTTATATCGTAATACCATATAACGTCATACGTTATATCGTCGACTACATAACGTTATACTTTATATCGTAATACTACATAACGTTATAGGTTATGTCGTAATACGATATAACGTTATACGTTATAACGTAATACTACATATCGTTATACGTTATGTCGTAATACTACATAACGTTATACGTTATATCGTAATACTACATAACGTTATACGTTATGTCGTAATACCATATAAAGTTATACGTTATAACGTAATACTACATATCGTTATACGCTATATCGTAATACTACATAACGTTATACGTTATATCGTAATAGTACATAACGTTATACGTTATATCGTAATACTACATAACGTTATACGTTATATTGTAATACTACATAACTCTATACGTTATATCGTAATACTACATATCGTTATATGTTATGTCATAATACTACATAACGTTATACGTTTTATCGTAATAGTACATAAAGCTATACGTTATATCGTATTACTACATAACGTTATACGTTATATCGTAATACCATATAAAGTTATACGTTATATCGTAATACTACATATCGTTATGTGTTATATCGTAATACCACATAACGTTATACGTTACATCGTAATACTACATATCATTATACGTTATATCGTAATACCATATAACGTTATACGTTATATCGTAATACTACATATCGTTATACGTTATATCGTAATACCATATAACGTTATACTTTATATCGTAATACTACATAACGTTATACGTTATATCGTAATACTACATAACGTTATACGTTATGTCGTAATACCATATTACGTTTACCTTATATCGTAATACTACATAACGTTATACGTTATATCGTAATACTACAAGTCGTTATACGTTATATCGTAATACTACATAACGTTATACGTTATATCGTAATACTACATAACGTTATACGTTATATCGTAATACTACATAACGTTATACGTTATGTCGTAATACCATATAACGTTATACGTTATAACGTAATACTACATAACGTTATACGTTATATCGTAATACTAAATAACGTCATACGTTATGTCGTAATACCATATAACGATATACGTTATAACGTAATACTACATATCGTTATACGTTATATCGCAATACTACATAACGTTATACGCTATATCGTAATACCATATAACGTTATACGTTATACGGTAATACTACATATCGTTATACGTTATATCGTAATACCATATAACGTTATACGTTATATCGTAATACTACATAACGTTATACGTTATATCGTAATACTACATATCGTTATACGTTATATCGTAATACCATATAACGTTATACGTTATATCGTAATACTACATAACGTTATACGTTATATCGTAATACTACATAACGCTATACGTTATATCGTAATACTACATAACGTTATACGTTATATCGTAATACTACATAACGCTATACGTTATATCGTAATACTACATAACGTTATACGTTATATCGTAATGCCATATAATGTTATACGTTATATCGTAATACCATATAACGTCATACGTTATATCGTCGACTACATAACGTTATACTTTATATCGTAATACTACATAACGTTATAGGTTATGTCGTAATACGATATAACGTTATACGTTATAACGTAATACTACATATCGTTATACGTTATGTCGTAATACTACATAACGTTATACGTTATATCGTAATACTACATAACGTTATACGTTATGTCGTAATACCATATAAAGTTATACGTTATAACGTAATACTACATATCGTTATACGCTATATCGTAATACTACATAACGTTATACGTTATATCGTAATAGTACATAACGTTATACGTTATATCGTAATACTACATAACGTTATACGTTATATTGTAATACTACATAACTCTATACGTTATATCGTAATACTACATATCGTTATATGTTATGTCATAATACTACATAACGTTATACGTTTTATCGTAATAGTACATAAAGCTATACGTTATATCGTATTACTACATAACGTTATACGTTATATCGTAATACCATATAAAGTTATACGTTATATCGTAATACTACATATCGTTATGTGTTATATCGTAATACCACATAACGTTATACGTTACATCGTAATACTACATATCATTATACGTTATATCGTAATACCATATAACGTTATACGTTATATCGTAATACTACATATCGTTATACGTTATATCGTAATACCATATAACGTTATACTTTATATCGTAATACTACATAACGTTATACGTTATATCGTAATACTACATAACGTTATACGTTATGTCGTAATACCATATTACGTTTACCTTATATCGTAATACTACATAACGTTATACGTTATATCGTAATACTACAAGTCGTTATACGTTATATCGTAATACTACATAACGTTATACGTTATATCGTAATACTACATAACGTTATACGTTATATCGTAATACTACATAACGTTATACGTTATGTCGTAATACCATATAACGTTATACGTTATAACGTAATACTACATAACGTTATACGTTATATCGTAATACTAAATAACGTCATACGTTATGTCGTAATACCATATAACGATATACGTTATAACGTAATACTACATATCGTTATACGTTATATCGCAATACTACATAACGTTATACGCTATATCGTAATACCATATAACGTTATACGTTATACGGTAATACTACATATCGTTATACGTTATATCGTAATACCATATAACGTTATACGTTATATCGTAATACTACATAACGTTATACGTTATATCGTAATACTACATATCGTTATACGTTATATCGTAATACCATATAACGTTATACGTTATATCGTAATACTACATAACGTTATACGTTATATCGTAATACTACATAACGCTATACGTTATATCGTAATACTACATAACGTTATACGTTATATCGTAATACTACATAACGTTAAACGTTATATCGTAATACCATATAACGTTATACGTTATATCGTAATACTACATAACGTTATACGTTATATCGTAATACTACATAACGTTATACGTTATATTGTAGTACTACATAACTCTATACGTTATATCGTAATACTACATATCGTTATACGTTATATCGTAATACCATATAACGTTATACGTTATATCGTAATACCATATAACGTCATACGTTATATCGTCGACTACATAACGTTATACTTTATATCGTAATACTACATAACGTTATACGTTATATCGTAATACCATATAAAGTTATACGTTATGTCGTAATACCATATTACGTTTACCTTATATCGTAATACTACATAACGTTATACGTTATATCGTAATACTACAAGTCGTTATACGTTATATCGTAATACTACATAACGTTATACGTTATGTCGTAATACTACATAACGTTATACGCTATATCGTAATACCATATAACGTTATACGTTATATCGTAATACTACATATCGCTATACGTTATATCGTAATACCATATAACGTTATACGTTATAACGTAATACTACATAACGTTATACGTTATATCGTAATACTACATAACGTTATACGTTATATCGTAATACCGTATAACGTTACACCTTATATCGTAATACTACATAACGTTATACGTTATGTCGTAATACCATATAACGTCAGACGTTATATCGTCGACTACATAACGTTATACTTTATATCGTAATACTAAATAACGTTATACGTTATGTCGTAATACCACATAAAGTTATACGTTATAACGTAATACTACATATCGTTATACGTTATATCGTAATACTACATAACGCTATACGTTATATCGTAATACCGTATAACGTTATACGTTATATCGTAATACTACATAACGTTATACGTTATATCGTAATACTACATAACGTTATACGTTATATCGTAATACTACATAACGTTATACGTTATATCGTAATACTACATAACGTTATACGTTATATCGTAATACTACATAACGTTATACGTTATATCGTAATACTACATAGCGTTATACGCTAAATCGTATTACCATATAACGTTATACGTTATATCGTAATACTACATATCGTTATACGTTGTATCGTAATACCATATAACGTTAAACGTTATATCGTAATACCATATAACGTTATACGTTATATCGTAATACTACATAACGTTATACGTTATGTCGTAATACTACATAACGTTATACGTTATATCGTAATACCATATAACGTTATACGTTATATCGTAATACTACATATCATTATACGTTATATCGTAATACTACATAACGTTATACGTTATAGCGTGATACTACATAACGTTATACGTTATATCGTAATACTACATAACGTTATACGTTATGTCGTAATACCATATTACGTTACACCTTATATCGTAATACTACATAACGTTATACGTTATATCGTAATACTACAAGTCGTTATACGTTATATCGTAATACTACATAACGTTATACGTTATGTCGTAATACTACATAACGTTATACGTTATATCGAAATAGTACATAAAGCTATACGTTATATCGTAATACTACATATCGTTATACGTTATATCGTAATACCATATAACGTTATACGTTATATCGTAATACTACATAACGTTATACGTTATATCGTAATACTACATAACGTTATACGTTATATCGTAATACCATATAATGTTATACGTTATATCGTAATACCATATAACGTCATACGTTATATCGTCGACTACATAACGTTATACTTTATATCGTAATACTACATAACGTTATAGGTTATGTCGTAATACGATATAACGTTATACGTTATAACGTAATACTACATATCGTTATACGTTATGTCGTAATACTACATAACGTTATACGTTATATCGAAATACTACATAACGTTATACGTTATGTCGTAATACCATATAAAGTTATACATTATAACGTAATACTACATATCGTTATACGCTATATCGTAATACTACATAACGTTATACGTTATATCGTAATAGTACATAACGTTATACGTTATATCGTAATACTACATAACGTTATACGTTATATTGTAATACTACATAACTCTATACGTTATATCGTAATACTACATATCGTTATACGTTATGTCGTACTACTACATAACGTTATACGTTATATCGTAATAGTACATAAAGCTATACGTTATATCGTATTACTACATAACGTTATACGTTATATCGTAATACCATATAAAGTTATACGTTATACGGTAATACTACATATCGTTATACGTTATATCGTAATACCATATAACGTTATACGTTATATCGTAATACTACATAACGTTATACGTTATATCGTAATACTACATATCGTTATACGTTATATCGTAATACCATATAACGTTATACGTTATATCGTAATACTACATAACGTTATACGTTATATCGTAATACTACATAACGCTATACGTTATATCGTAATACTACATAACGTTATACGTTATATCGTAATACTACATAACGTTAAACGTTATATCGTAATACCATATAACGTTATACGTTATATCGTAATACTACATAACGTTATACGTTATATCGTAATACTACATAACGTTATACGTTATATTGTAGTACTACATAACTCTATACGTTATATCGTAATACTACATATCGTTATACGTTATATCGTAATACCATATAACGTTATACGTTATATCGTAATACCATATAACGTCATACGTTATATCGTCGACTACATAACGTTATACTTTATATCGTAATACTACATAACGTTATACGTTATATCGTAATACCATATAAAGTTATACGTTATGTCGTAATACCATATTACGTTTACCTTATATCGTAATACTACATAACTTTATACGTTATATCGTAATACTACAAGTCGTTATACGTTATATCGTAATACTACATAACGTTATACGTTATGTCGTAATACTACATAACGTTATACGCTATATCGTAATACCATATAACGTTATACGTTATATCGTAATACTACATATCGCTATACGTTATATCGTAATACCATATAACGTTATACGTTATAACGTAATACTACATAACGTTATACGTTATATCGTAATACTACATAACGTTATACGTTATATCGTAATACCGTATAACGTTACACGTTATATCGTAATACTACATAACGTTATACGTTATGTCGTAATACCATATAACGTCAGACGTTATATCGTCGACTACATAACGTTATACTTTATATCGTAATACTAAATAACGTTATACGTTATGTCGTAATACCACATAAAGTTATACGTTATAACGTAATACTACATATCGTTATACGTTATATCGTAATACTACATAACGCTATACGTTATATCGTAATACCGTATAACGTTATACGTTATATCGTAATACTACATAACGTTATACGTTATATCGTAATACTACATAACGTTATACGTTATATCGTAATACTACATAACGTTATACGTTATATCGTAATACTACATAACGTTATACGTTATATCGTAATACTACATAGCGTTATACGCTATGTCGTATTACCATATAACGTTATACGTTATATCGTAATACTACATATCGTTATACGTTATATCGTAATACTACATAACGTTATACGTTATATCGTAATACTACATAGCGTTATACGCTATGTCGTATTACCATATAACGTTATACGTTATATCGTAATACTACATATCGTTATACGTTGTATCGTAATACCATATAACGTTAAACGTTATATCGTAATACCATATAACGTTATACGTTATATCGTAATACTACATAACGTTATACGTTATGTCGTAATACTACATAACGTTATACGTTATATCGTAATACCATATAACGTTATACGTTATATCGTAATACTACATATCATTATACGTTATATCGTAATACTACATAACGTTATACGTTATAGCGTGATACTACATAACGTTATACGTTATATCGTAATACTACATAACGTTATACGTTATGTCGTAATACCATATTACGTTACACCTTATATCGTAATACTACATAACGTTATACCTTATATCGTAATACTACAAGTCGTTATACGTTATATCGTAATACTACATAACGTTATACGTTATGTCGTAATACTACATAACGTTATACGTTATATCGCAATAGTACATAAAGCTATACGTTATATCGTAATACTACATATCGTTATACGTTATATCGTAATACCATATAACGTCATACGTTATATCGTCGACTACATAACGTTATACTTTATATCGTAATACTACATAACGTTATAGGTTATGTCGTAATACGATATAACGTTATACGTTATAACGTAATACTACATATCGTTATACGTTATGTCGTAATACTACATAACGTTATACGTTATATCGAAATACTACATAACGTTATACGTTATGTCGTAATACCATATAAAGTTATACGTTATAACGTAATACTACATATCGTTATACGCTATATCGTAATACTACATAACGTTATACGTTATATCGTAATAGTACATAACGTTATACGTTATATCGTAATACTACATAACGTTATACGTTATATTGTAATACTACATAACTCTATACGTTATATCGTAATACTACATATCGTTATACGTTATGTCGTACTACTACATAACGTTATACGTTATATCGTAATAGTACATAAAGCTATACGTTATATCGTATTACTACATAACGTTATACGTTATATCGTAATACCATATAAAGTTATACGTTGTATCGTAATACTACATATCGTTATGTGTTATATCGTAATACCACATAACGTTATACGTTACATCGTAATACTACATATCATTATACGTTATATCGTAATACCATATAACGTTATACGTTATATCGTAATACTACATATCGTTATACGTTATATCGTAATACCATATAACGTTATACGTTATATCGTAATACTACATAACGTTATACGTTATATCGTAATACTACATAACGTTATACGTTATGTCGTAATACCATATTACGTTTACCTTATATCGTAATACTACATAACGTTATACGTTATATCGTAATACTACAAGTCGTTATACGTTATATCGTAATACTACATAACGTTATACGTTATATCGTAATACTACATAACGTTATACGTTATATCGTAATACTACATAACGTTATACGTTATGTCGTAATACCATATAACGTTATACGTTATCACGTAATACTACATAACGTTATACGTTATATCGTAATACTAAATAACGTTATACGTTATGTCGTAATACCATATAACGTTATACGTTATAACGTAATACTACATATCGTTATACGTTATATCGCAATACTACATAACGTTATACGCTATATCGTAATACCATATAACGTTATACGTTATATGGTAATACTACATATCGTTATACGTTATATCGTAATACCATATAACGTTATACGTTATATCGTAATACTACATAACGTTATACGTTATATCGTAATACTACATATCGTTATACGTTATATCGTAATACCATATAACGTTATACGTTATATCGTAATACTACATAACGTTATACGTTATATCGTAATACTACATAACGCTATACGTTATATCGTAATACTACATAACGTTATACGTTATATCGTAATACTACATAACGTTAAACGTTATATCGTAATGCCATATAACGTTATACGTTATATCGTAATACTACATAACGTTATACGTTATATCGCAATACTACATAACGTTATACGCTATATCGTAATACCATATAACGTTATACGTTATATGGTAATACTACATATCGTTATACGTTATATCGTAATACCATATAACGTTATACGTTATATCGTAATACTACATAACGTTATACGTTATATCGTAATACTACATATCGTTATACGTTATATCGTAATACCATATAACGTTATACGTTATATCGTAATACTACATAACGTTATACGTTATATCGTAATACTACATAACGTTATACGTTATGTCGTAATACCATATTACGTTTACCTTATATCGTAATACTACATAACGTTATACGTTATATCGTAATACTACAAGTCGTTATACGTTATATCGTAATACTACATAACGTTATACGTTATATCGTAATACTACATAACGTTATACGTTATATCGTAATACTACATAACGTTATACGTTATGTCGTAATACCATATAACGTTATACGTTATCACGTAATACTACATAACGTTATACGTTATATCGTAATACTAAATAACGTTATACGTTATGTCGTAATACCATATAACGTTATACGTTATAACGTAATACTACATATCGTTATACGTTATATCGCAATACTACATAACGTTATACGCTATATCGTAATACCATATAACGTTATACGTTATATGGTAATACTACATATCGTTATACGTTATATCGTAATACCATATAACGTTATACGTTATATCGTAATACTACATAACGTTATACGTTATATCGTAATACTACATATCGTTATACGTTATATCGTAATACCATATAACGTTATACGTTATATCGTAATACTACATAACGTTATACGTTATATCGTAATACTACATAACGCTATACGTTATATCGTAATACTACATAACGTTATACGTTATATCGTAATACTACATAACGTTAAACGTTATATCGTAATGCCATATAACGTTATACGTTATATCGTAATACTACATAACGTTATACGTTATAACGTAATACTACATAACGTTATACGTTATATCGTAATACTACAAGTCGTTGTACGTTATATCGTAATACTACATAACGTTATACGTTATGTCGTAATACTACATAACGTTATACGCTATATCGTAATACCATATAACGTTATACGTTATATCGTAATACTACATATCGTTATACGTTATATCGTAATACCATATAACGTTATACGTTATATCGTAATACTACATAACGTTATACGTTATATCGTAATACTACATAACGTTATACGTTATATCGTAATACTACATAACGTTATACGTTATGTCGTAATACCATATAACGTTATACGTTATAAGGTAATACTACATAACGTTATACGTTATATCGTAATACTACATAACGTTATACGTTATATCGTAATACCGTATAACGTTACACGTTATATCGTAATACTACATAACGTTATACGTTATGTCGTAATACCATATAACGTCAGACGTTATATCGTCGACTACATAACGTTATACTTTATATCGTAATACTAAATAACGTTATACGTTATGTCGTAATACCACATAAAGTTATACGTTATAACGTAATACTACATATCGTTATACGTTATATCGTAATACTACATAACGCTATACGTTATATCGTAATACCGTATAACGTTATACGTTATATCGTAATACTACATAACGTTATACGTTATATCGTAATACTACATAACGTTATACGTTATATCGTAATACTACATAACGTTATACGTTATATCGTAATACTACATAACGTTATACGTTATATCGTAATACTACATAGCGTTATACGCTATATCGTAATACCACATAAAGTTATACGTTATAACGTAATACTACATATCGTTATACGTTATATCGTAATACTACATAACGCTATACGTTATATCGTAATACCGTATAACGTTATACGTTATATCGTAATACTACATAACGTTATACGTTATATCGTAATACTACATATCATTATACGTTATATCGTAATACTACTTAACGTTATACGTTATAGCGTGATACTACATAACGTTATACGTTATATCGTAATACTACATAACGTTATACGTTATGTCGTAATACCATATTACGTTACACCTTATATCGTAATACTACATAACGTTATACGTTATATCGTAATACTACAAGTCGTTATACGTTATATCGTAATACTACATAACGTTATACGTTATGTCGTAATACTACATAACGTTATACGTTATGTCGTAATACTACATAACGTTAGACGCTATATCGTAATACCATATAACGTTATACGTTATATCGTAATACTACATATCGTTATACGTTATATCGTAATACCATATAACTTTATACGTTATATCGTAATACTACATAACGTTATACGTTATATCGTAATACTACATAACGTTATACGTTATGTCGTAATACCATATTACGTTATACCTTATATCGTAATACTACATAACGTTATACGTTATATCGTAATACTACAAGTCGTTATACGTTATATCGTAATACTACATAACGTTATACGTTATGTCGTAATACTACATAACGTTATACGCTATATCGTAATACCATATAACGTTATACGTTATATCGTAATACTACATATCGTTATACGTTATATCGTAATACCATATAACGTTATACGTTATATCGTAATACTACATAACGTTATACGTTATATCGTAATACTACATAACGTTATACGTTATATCGTAATACTACATAACGTTTTACGTTATGTCGTAATACCATATAACGTTATACGTTATATCGTAATACTGCATATCGTTATACGTTATATCGTAATACCATATAACGTTATACGTTATATCGTAATACTACATAACGTTATACGTTATATCGTAATACTACATATCGTTATACGTTATATCGTAATACCATATAACGTTATACGTTATATCGTAATACTACATAACGTTATACGTTATATCGTAATACTACATAACGCTATACGTTATATCGTAATACCGTATAACGTTATACGTTATAACGTAATACTACATAACGTTATACGTTATATCGTAATACTACATAACGTTATACGTTATATCGTAATACTACATAACGTTATACGTTATACCGTAATACTACATAACGTTATACGTTATATCGTAATACTACATAACGTTATACGTTATGTCGTAATATCATATAACGTTATACGTTAAAACGTAATACTACATATCGTTATACGTTATATCGTAATACTACATAACGTTATACGTTATATCGTAATACTACATAACGTTATACGGTATATCGTAATACCATATAACGTTATAGGTTATATCGTAATACTACATAACGTTATACGTTATGTCGTAATACCATATAACGTCAGACGTTATATCGTCGACTACATAACGTTATACTTTATATCGTAATACTAAATAACGTTATACGTTATGTCGTAATACCATATAAAGTTATACGTTATAACGTAATACTACATATCGTTATACGTAATATCGTAATACTACATAACGCTATACGTTATATCGTAATACCGTATAACGTTATACGTTATATCGTAATACTACATAGCGTTATACGCTATATCGTAGTACCATATAACGTTATACGTTATATCGTAATACTACATAACGTTTTACGTTATGTCGTAATACCATATAACGTTATACGTTATATCGTAATACTGCATATCGTTATACGTTATATCGTAATACCATATAACGTTATACGTTATATCGTAATACTACATAACGTTATACGTTATATCGTAATACTACATATCGTTATACGTTATATCGTAATACCATATAACGTTATACGTTATATCGTAATACTACATAACGTTATACGTTATATCGTAATACTACATAACGCTATACGTTATATCGTAATACCGTATAACGTTATACGTTATAACGTAATACTACATAACGTTATACGTTATATCGTAATACTACATAACGTTATACGTTATATCGTAATACTACATAACGTTATACGTTATACCGTAATACTACATAACGTTATACGTTATATCGTAATACTACATAACGTTATACGATATGTCGTAATATCATATAACGTTATACGTTAAAACGTAATACTACATATCGTTATACGTTATATCGTAATACTACATAACGTTATACGTTATGTCGTAATACCATATTACGTTATACCTTATATCGTAATACTACATAACGTTATACGTTATATCGTAATACTACAAGTCGTTATACGTTATATCGTAATACTACATAACGTTATACGCTATATCGTAATACCATATAATGTTATACGTTATATCGTAATACTACATATCGTTATACGTTATATCGTAATACCATATAACGTTATACGTTATATCGTAATACTATATAACGTTATACGTTATATCGTAATACTACATAACGTTATACGTTATATCGTAATACTACATAACGTTATACGTTATGTCGTAATACCATATAACTTTATACGTTAAATCGTAATACTACATAACGTTATACGTTATATCGTAATACTACATAACGTTATATGTTATGTCGTAATACCATATTACGTTATACCTTATATCGTAATACTACATAACGTTATACGTTATATCGTAATACTACAAGTCGTTATACGTTATATCGTAATACTACATAACGTTATACGTTATGTCGTAATACTACATAACGTTATACGCTATATCGTAATACCATATAACGTTATACGTTATATCGTAATACTACATATCGTTATACGTTATATCGTAATACCATATAACGTTATACGTTATATCGTAATACTACATAACGTTATACGTTATATCGTAATACTACATAACGTTATACGTTATATCGTAATACTACATAACGTTATACGTTATGTCGTAATACCATATAACGTTATACGTTATAACGTAATACTACATAACGTTATACGTTATATCGTAATACTACATAATGTTATACGTTATATCGTAATACCGTATAACGTTATTCGTTATATCGTAATACTACATAACGTTATACGCTATATCGTAATACTACATAACGTTATACATTATATCGTAATAATACATAACGCTATACGTTATATCGTAATACTACATAACGTTATACGTTATATCGTAATACCATATAAAGTTATACGTTATATCGTAATACTACATATCGTTATGTGTTATATCGTAATACCATAACGTTATACGTTATATCGTAATACTACATATCATTATACGTTATATCGTAATTCTACATAACGTTATACGTTATAGCGTGATACTACATAACGTTATACGTTATATCGTAATACTACATAACGTTATACGTTATATCGTAATACTAAATAACGTTATACGTTATAACGTAATACTACATATCGTTATACGTTATATCGTAATACTACATAACGTTATACGTTATATCGTAATACTACATAACGTTATACGTTATATCGTAATACTACATAGCGTTATACGCTATATCGTAGTACCATATAACGTTATACGTTATATCGTAATACTACATATCGTTATACGTTATATCGTAATACTACATATCGTTATACGTTATATCGTAATACCATATAACGTTATACGTTATATCGTAATACTACATAACGTTATACGTTATATCGTAATACTACATAACGTTATACGTTATATCGTAATACTACATAACGTTATACGTTATGTCGTAATACTACATAACGTTATACGTTATATCGTAATACTACAAGTCGTTATACGTTATATCGTAATACTACATAACGTTATACGTTATGTCGTAATGCTACATAACGTTAGACGCTATATCGTAATACCATATAACGTTATACGTTATATCGTAATACTACATATCGTTATACGTTATATCGTAATACCATATAACTTTATACGTTATATCGTAATACTACATAACGTTATACGTTATATCGTAATACTACATAACGTTATACGTTATGTCGTAATACCATATTACGTTATACCTTATATCGTAATACTACATAACGTTATACGTTATATCGTAATACTACAAGTCGTTATACGTTATATCGTAATACTACATAACGTTATACGTTATGTCGTAATACTACATAACGTTATACGCTATATCGTAATACCATATAACGTTATACGTTATATCGTAATACTACATATCGTTATACGTTATATCGTAATACCATATAACGTTATACGTTATATCGTAATACCATATAACTTTATACGTTATATCGTAATACTACATAACGTTATACGTTATATCGTAATACTACATAACGTTATACGTTATGTCGTAATACCATATAACTTTATACGTTATATCGTAATACTACATATCGTTATACGTTATATCGTAATACCATATAACGTTATACGTTATATCGTAATACTACATATCGTTATACGTTATATCGTAATACCATATAACGTTATACGTTATATCGTAATACTACATAACGTTATACGTTATATCGTAATACTACATAACGTTATACGTTATATCGTAATACTACATAACGTTATACGTTATGTCGTAATACCATATAACGTTATACGTTATATCGTAATACTACATATCGTTATACGTTATATCGTAATACCATATAACGTTATACGTTATATCGTAATACTACATAACGTTATACGTTATATCGTAATACTACATATCGTTATACGTTATATCGTAATACCATATAACGTTATACGTTATATCGTAATACTACATAACGTTATACGTTATATCGTAATACTACATAACGCTATACGTTATATCGTAATACCGTATAACGTTATACGTTATAACGTAATACTACATAACGTTATACGTTATATCGTAATACTACATAACGTTATACGTTATATCGTAATACTACATAACGTTATACGTTATATCGTAATACTACATAACGTTATACGTTATACCGTAATACTACATAACGTTATACGTTATGTCGTAATATCATATAACGTTATACGTTAAAACGTAATACTACATATCGTTATACGTTATATCGTAATACTACATAACGTTATACGTTATATCGTAATACTACATAACGTTATACGTTATATCGTAATACTACATATCGTTTTACGTTATATCGTAATACCATATAACGTTATACGTTATATCGTAATACTACATAACGTTATACGTTATGTGGTAATACCATATAACGTCAGACGTTATATCGTCGACTACATAACGTTATACTTTATATCGTAATACTAAATAACGTTATACGTTATGTCGTAATACCATATAAAGTTATACGTTATAACGTAATACTACATATCGTTATACGTTATATCGTAATACTACATAACGCTATACGTTATATCGTAATACCGTATAACGTTATACGTTATATCGAAATACTACATAACGTTATACGTTATATCGTAATACTACATAACGTTATACGTTATATCGTAATACTACATAGCGTTATACGCTATATCGTAATACCATATAACGTTATACGTTATATCGTAATACTACATATCGCTATACGTTATATCGTAATACTACATATCGTTATACGTTATATCGTAATACCATATAACGTTATACGTTATATCGTAATACTAAAAGTCGTTATACGTTATATCGTAATACTACATAACGTTATACGTTATGTCGTAATGCTACATAACGTTAGACGCTATATCGTAATACCATATAACGTTATACGTTATATCGTAATACTACATATCGTTATACGTTATATCGTAATACTACATAACGTCAGACGTTATATCGTCGACTACATAACGTTATACTTTATATCGTAATACTAAATAACGTTATACGTTATGTCGTAATACCATATTACGTTATACCTTATATCGTAATACTACATAACGTTATACGTTATATCGTAATACTACAAGTCGTTATACGTTATATCGTAATACTACATAACGTTATACGTTATGTCGTAATACTACATAACGCTATACGTTATATCGTAATACCGTATAACGTTATACGTTATATCGTAATACTACATAACGTTATACGTTATATCGTAATACTACATGACGTTATACGTTATATCGTAATACTACATAACGTTATACGTTATATCGTAATACTACATAACGTTATACGTTATATCGATAATACTACATAGCGTTATACGCTATATCGTAATACCATATAACGTTATACGTTATATCGTAATACTACATATCGTTATACGTTATATCGTAATACTACATATCGTTATACGTTATATCGTAATACCATATAACGTTATACGTTATATCGTAATACTACATAACGTTATACGTTATATCGTAATACTACATAACGTTATACGTTATATCGTAATACTACATAACGTTATACGTTATGTCGTAATACTACATAACGTTATACGTTATATCGTAATACTACATATCGTTATACGTTATATCGTAATACCATATAACGTTATACGTTATATCGTAATGCTACATAACGTTACACGCTATATCGTAATACCATATAACGTTATACGTTATATCGTAATACTACATAGCGTTATACGCTATATCGTAGTACCATATAACGTTATACGTTATATCGTAATACTACATATCGTTATACGTTATATCGTAATACTACATATCGTTATACGTTATATCGTAATACCATATAACGTTATACGTTATATCGTAATACTACATAACGTTATACGTTATATCGTAATACTACATAACGTTATACGTTATATCGTAATACTACATAACGTTATACGTTATGTCGTAATACTACATAACGTTATACGCTATATCGTAATACCATATAACGTTATACATTATATCGTAATACTACATATCGTTATACGTTATATCGTAATACCATATAACGCTATACGTTATATCGTAATACTACATAACGTTATACGTTATATCGTAATACTACATAACGTTATATGTTATATCGTAATACTACATAACGTTATACGTTATGTCGTAAACCATATAACTTTATACGTTACATCGTAATACTACATAACGTTATACGTTATATCGTAATACTACATAACGTTATACGTTATGTCGTAATACCATATTACGTTATACCTTATATCGTAATACTACATAACGTTATACGTTATATCGTAATACTACAAGTCGTTATACGTTATATCGTAATACTACATAACGTTATACGTTATGTCGTAGTACTACATAACGTTATACGCTATATCGTAATACCATATAAAGTTATACGTTATAACGTAATACTACATATCGTTATACGTAATATCGTAATACTACATAACGCTATACGTTATATCGTAATACCGTATAACGTTATACGTTATATCGTAATACTACATAGCGTTATACGCTATATCGTAGTACCATATAACGTTATACGTTATATCGTAATACTACATATCGTTATACGTTATATCGTAATACTACATATCGTTATACGTTATATCGTAATACCATATAACGTTATACGTTATATCGTAATACTACATAACGTTATACGTTATATCGTAATACTACATAACGTTATACGTTATATCGTAATACTACATAACGTTATACGTTATGTCGTAATACTACATAACGTTATACGTTATATCGTAATACTACAAGTCGTTATACGTTATATCGTAATACTACATAACGTTATACGTTATGTCGTAATGCTACATAACGTTAGACGCTATATCGTAATACCATATAACGTTATACGTTATATCGTAATACTACATAACATTATACGTTATATCGTAATACTACATAACGTTATACGTTATAGCGTGATACTACATAACGTTATACGTTATATCGTAATACTACATAACGTTATACGTTATGTCGTAATACCATATTACGTTACACCTTATATCGTAATACTACATAACGTTATACGTTATATCGTAATACTACATAACGTTATACGTTATATCGTAATACTACATATCGTTATACGTTATATCGTAATACCATATAACGTTATACGTTATATCGTAATACTACATAACGTTATACGTTATGTCGTAATACCCTATAACGTTATACGTTATATCGTAATACTACATATCGTTATACGTTATATCGTAATACCATATAACGTTATACGTTATATCGTAATACTACATATCGTTATACGTTATATCGTAATACCATATAACGTTATACGTTATATCGTAATACTACATAACGTTATACGTTATATCGTAATACTACATAACGTTATACGTTATATCGTAATACTACATAACGTTATACGTTATGTCGTAATACCATATAACGTTATACGTTATATCGTAATACTACATATCGTTATACGTTATATCGTAATACCATATAACGTTATACGTTATATCGTAATACTACATAACGTTATACGTTATATCGTAATACTACATATCGTTATACGTTATATCGTAATACCATATAACGTTATACGTTATATCGTAATACTACATAACGTTATACGTTATATCGTAATACTACATAACGCTATACGTTATATCGTAATACCGTATAACGTTATACGTTATAACGTAATACTACATAACGTTATACGTTATATCGTAATACTACATAACGTTATACGTTATATCGTAATACTACATAACGTTATACGTTATATCGTAATACTACATAACGTTATACGTTATACCGTAATACTACATAACGTTATACGTTATGTCGTAATATCATATAACGTTATACGTTAAAACGTAATACTACATATCGTTATACGTTATATCGTAATACTACATAACGTTATACGTTATATCGTAATACTACATAACGTTATACGTTATATCGTAATACTACATATCGTTTTACGTTATATCGTAATACCATATAACGTTATACGTTATATCGTAATACTACATAACGTTATACGTTATGTCGTAATACCATATAACGTCAGACGTTATATCGTCGACTACATAACGTTATACTTTATATCGTAATACTACATGACGTTATACGTTATATCGTAATACTACATAACGTTATACGTTATATCGTAATACTACATAACGTTATACGTTATATCGTAATACTACATAGCGTTATACGCTGTATCGTAATACCATATAACGTTATACGTTATATCGTAATACTACATATCGTTATACGTTATATCGTAATACTACATATCGTTATACGTTATATCGTAATACCATATAACGTTATACGTTATATCGTAATACTACATAACGTTATACGTTATATCGTAATACTACATAACGTTATACGTTATATCGTAATACTACATAACGTTATACGTTATGTCGTAATACTACATAACGTTATACGTTATATCGTAATACTACATATCGTTATACGTTATATCGTAATACCATATAACGTTATACGTTATATCGTAATGCTACATAACGTTACACGCTATATCGTAATACCATATAACGTTATACGTTATATCGTAATACTACATATCGTTATACGTTATATCGTAATACCATATAACTTTATACGTTATATCGTAATACTACATAACGTTATACGTTATATCGTAATACTACATAACGTTATACGTTATGTCGTAATACCATATTACGTTATACCTTATATCGTAATACTACATAACGTTATACGTTATATCGTAATACTACAAGTCGTTATACGTTATATCGTAATACTACATAACGTTATACGTTATGTCGTAATACTACATAACGTTATACGCTATATCGTAATACCATATAACGTTATACATTATATCGTAATACTACATATCGTTATACGTTATATCGTAATACCATATAACGTTATACGTTATATCGTAATACTACATAACGTTATATGTTATATCGTAATACTACATAACGTTATACGTTATGTCGTAAACCATATAACTTTATACGTTACATCGTAATACTACATAACGTTATACGTTATATCGTAATACTACATAACGTTATACGTTATGTCGTAATACCATATTACGTTATACCTTATATCGTAATACTACATAACGTTATACGTTATATCGTAATACTACAAGTCGTTATACGTTATATCGTAATACTACATAACGTTATACGTTATGTCGTAGTACTACATAACGTTATACGCTATATCGTAATACCATATAACGTTATACGTTATATCGTAATACTACATATCGTTATACGTTATATCGTAATACCATATAACGTTATACGTTATATCGTAATACTACATAACGTTATACGTTATATCGTAATACTACATAACGTTATACGTTATATCGTAATACTACATAACGTTATACGTTATATCGTAATACTACATAACGTTATACGTTATGTCGTAATACCATATTACGTTATACCTTATATCGTAATACTACATAACGTTATACGTTATATCGTAATACTACATAGCGTTATACGCTATATCGTAATACCATATAACGTTATACGTTATATCGTAATACTACATATCGCTATACGTTATATCGTAATACTACATATCGTTATACGTTATATCGTAATACCATATAACGTTATACGTTATATCGTAATACTAAAAGTCGTTATACGTTATATCGTAATACTACATAACGTTATACGTTATGTCGTAATGCTACATAACGTTAGACGCTATATCGTAATACCATATAACGTTATACGTTATATCGTAATACTACATATCGTTATACGTTATATCGTAATACTACATAACGTTATACGTTATGTCGTAATACCATATTACGTTATACCTTATATCGTAATACTACATAACGTTATACGTTATATCGTAATACTACAAGTCGTTATACGTTATATCGTAATACTACATAACGTTATACGTTATGTCGTAATACTACATAACGCTATACGTTATATCGTAATACCATATAACGTTATACGTTATATCGTAATACTACATAACGTTATACGTTATATCGTAATACTACATGACGTTATACGTTATATCGTAATACTACATAACGTTATACGTTATATCGTAATACTACATAACGTTATACGTTATATCGATAATACTACATAGCGTTATACGCTATATCGTAATACCATATAACGTTATACGTTATATCGTAATACTACATATCGTTATACGTTATATCGTAATACTACATATCGTTATACGTTATATCGTAATACCATATAACGTTATACGTTATATCGTAATACTACATAACGTTATACGTTATATCGTAATACTACATAACGTTATACGTTATATCGTAATACTACATAACGTTATACGTTATGTCGTAATACTACATAACGTTATACGTTATATCGTAATACTACATATCGTTATACGTTATATCGTAATACCATATAACGTTATACGTTATATCGTAATGCTACATAACGTTACACGCTATATCGTAATACCATATAACGTTATACGTTATATCGTAATACTACATAGCGTTATACGCTATATCGTAGTACCATATAACGTTATACGTTATATCGTAATACTACATATCGTTATACGTTATATCGTAATACTACATATCGTTATACGTTATATCGTAATACCATATAACGTTATACGTTATATCGTAATACTACATAACGTTATACGTTATATCGTAATACTACATAACGTTATACGTTATATCGTAATACTACATAACGTTATACGTTATGTCGTAATACTACATAACGTTATACGCTATATCGTAATACCATATAACGTTATACATTATATCGTAATACTACATATCGTTATACGTTATATCGTAATACTATATAACGTTATACGTTATATCGTAATACTACATAACGTTATACGTTATATCGTAATACTACATAACGTTATATGTTATATCGTAATACTACATAACGTTATACGTTATGTCGTAAACCATATAACTTTATACGTTACATCGTAATACTACATAACGTTATACGTTATATCGTAATACTACATAACGTTATACGTTATGTCGTAATACCATATTACGTTATACCTTATATCGTAATACTACATAACGTTATACGTTATATCGTAATACTACAAGTCGTTATACGTTATATCGTAATACTACATAACGTTATACGTTATGTCGTAGTACTACATAACGTTATACGCTATATCGTAATACCATATAAAGTTATACGTTATAACGTAATACTACATATCGTTATACGTAATATCGTAATACTACATAACGCTATACGTTATATCGTAATACCGTATAACGTTATACGTTATATCGTAATACTACATAGCGTTATACGCTATATCGTAGTACCATATAACGTTATACGTTATATCGTAATACTACATATCGTTATACGTTATATCGTAATACTACATATCGTTATACGTTATATCGTAATACCATATAACGTTATACGTTATATCGTAATACTACATAACGTTATACGTTATATCGTAATACTACATAACGTTATACGTTATATCGTAATACTACATAACGTTATACGTTATGTCGTAATACTACATAACGTTATACGTTATATCGTAATACTACAAGTCGTTATACGTTATATCGTAATACTACATAACGTTATACGTTATGTCGTAATGCTACATAACGTTAGACGCTATATCGTAATACCATATAACGTTATACGTTATATCGTAATACTACATAACATTATACGTTATATCGTAATACTACATAACGTTATACGTTATAGCGTGATACTACATAACGTTATACGTTATATCGTAATACTACATAACGTTATACGTTATGTCGTAATACCATATTACGTTACACCTTATATCGTAATACTACATAACGTTATACGTTATATCGTAATACTACATAACGTTATACGTTATATCGTAATACTACATATCGTTATACGTTATATCGTAATACCATATAACGTTATACGTTATATCGTAATACTACATAACGTTATACGTTATGTCGTAATACCCTATAACGTTATACGTTATATCGTAATACTACATATCGTTATACGTTATATCGTAATACCATATAACGTTATACGTTATATCGTAATACTACATATCGTTATACGTTATATCGTAATACCATATAACGTTATACGTTATATCGTAATACTACATAACGTTATACGTTATATCGTAATACTACATAACGTTATACGTTATATCGTAATACTACATAACGTTATACGTTATGTCGTAATACCATATAACGTTATACGTTATATCGTAATACTACATAACGTTATACGTTATACCGTAATACTACATAACGTTATACGTTATGTCGTAATATCATATAACGTTATACGTTAAAACGTAATACTACATATCGTTATACGTTATATCGTAATACTACATAACGTTATACGTTATATCGTAATACTACATAACGTTATACGTTATATCGTAATACTACATATCGTTTTACGTTATATCGTAATACCATATAACGTTATACGTTATATCGTAATACTACATAACGTTATACGTTATGTCGTAATACCATATAACGTCAGACGTTATATCGTCGACTACATAACGTTATACTTTATATCGTAATACTAAATAACGTTATACGTTATGTCGTAATACCATATAAAGTTATACGTTATAACGTAATACTACATATCGTTATACGTTATATCGTAATACTACATAACGCTATACGTTATATCGTAATACCGTATAACGTTATACGTTATATCGAAATACTACATAACGTTATACGTTATATCGTAATACTACATGACGTTATACGTTATATCGTAATACTACATAACGTTATACGTTATATCGTAATACTACATAACGTTATACGTTATATCGTAATACTACATAGCGTTATACGCTATATCGTAATACCATATAACGTTATACGTTATATCGTAATACTACATATCGTTATACGTTATATCGTAATACTACATATCGTTATACGTTATATCGTAATACCATATAACGTTATACGTTATATCGTAATACTAAAAGTCGTTATACGTTATATCGTAATACTACATAACGTTATACGTTATGTCGTAATGCTACATAACGTTAGACGCTATATCGTAATACCATATAACGTTATACGTTATATCGTAATACTACATATCGTTATACGTTATATCGTAATACTACATAACGTTATACGTTATGTCGTAATACCATATTACGTTATACCTTATATCGTAATACTACATAACGTTATACGTTATATCGTAATACTACAAGTCGTTATACGTTATATCGTAATACTACATAACGTTATACGTTATGTCATAATACTACATAACGCTATACGTTATATCGTAATACCGTATAACGTTATACGTTATATCGTAATACTACATAACGTTATACGTTATATCGTAATACTACATGACGTTATACGTTATATCGTAATACTACATAACGTTATACGTTATATCGTAATACTACATAACGTTATACGTTATATCGTAATACTACATAGCGTTATACGCTGTATCGTAATACCATATAACGTTATACGTTATATCGTAATACTACATATCGTTATACGTTATATCGTAATACTACATATCGTTATACGTTATATCGTAATACCATATAACGTTATACGTTATATCGTAATACTACATAACGTTATACGTTATATCGTAATACTACATAACGTTATACGTTATATCGTAATACTACATAACGTTATACGTTATGTCTTAATACTACATAACGTTATACGTTATATCGTAATACTACATATCGTTATACGTTATATCGTAATACCATATAACGTTATACGTTATATCGTAATGCTACATAACGTTACACGCTATATCGTAATACCATATAACGTTATACGTTATATCGTAATACTACATATCGTTATACGTTATATCGTAATACCATATAACTTTATACGTTATATCGTAATACTACATAACGTTATACGTTATATCGTAATACTACATAACGTTATACGTTATGTCGTAATACCATATTACGTTATACCTTATATCGTAATACTACATAACGTTATACGTTATATCGTAATACTACAAGTCGTTATACGTTATATCGTAATACTACATAACGTTATACGTTATGTCGTAATACTACATAACGTTATACGTTACGGCGTGATACTACATAACGTTATACGTTATATCGTAATACTACATAACGTTATACGTTATGTCGTAATACCATATTACGTTACACCTTATATCGTAATACTACATAACGTTATACGTTATATCGTAATACTACAAGTCGTTATACGTTATATCGTAATACTACATAACGTTATACGTTATGTCGTAATACTACATAACGTTATACCCTATATCGTAATACCATATAACGTTATACGTTATATCGTAATACTACATATCGTTATACGTTATATCGTAATACCATATAACGTTATATGTTATATCGTAATACTACATAACGTTATACGTTATATCGTAATACTACATAACGTTATACGTTATATCGTAATACTACATAACGTTATACGTTATGTCGTAATACCATATAACGTTATACGTTATAACGTAATACTACATAACGTTATACGTTATATCGTAATACTACATAACGTTATACGTTATGTCGTAATACCATATAACGTTATACGTTATAACATAATACTACATATCGTTATACGTTATATCGTAATACTACATAACGTTATACGCTATATCGTAATACCATATAACGTTATACGTTATATCGCAATACTACATATCGTTATACGTTATATCGTAATACCATATAACGTTATACGTTATATCGTAATACTACATAACGTTATACGTTATATCGTAATACTACATAACGGTATACGTTATATCGTAATACTACATAACGCTATACGTTATATCGTAATACTACATAACGTTATACGTTATATCGTAATACTACATAACGTTATACGTTATATCGTAATACTACATAACGTTATACGTTATGTCGTAATACTACATATCGTTATACGTTGTATCGTAATACCATATAACGTTAAACGTTATATCGTAATACCATATAACGTTATACGTTATATCGTAATACTACATAACGTTATACGTTATGTCGTAATACTACATAACGTTATACGTTATATCGTAATACTACATAACGTTATATGTTATATCGTAATACTACATAACGTTATACGTTATATCGTAATACCATATAACGTTATACGTTATAAGGTAATACTACATATCGTTATACGTTATATCGTAATACTACATAATGTTATACGTTATATCGTAATACCGTATAACGTTATTCGTTATATCGTAATACTACATAACGTTATACGCTATATCGTAATACTACATAACGTTATACGTTATATCGTAATAATACATAACGCGATACGTTGTATCGTAATACTACATAACGTTATACGTTATATCGTAATACCATATAAAGTTATACGTTATATCGTAATACTACATATCGTTATGTGTTATATCGTAATACCATATAACGTTATACGTTATATCGTAATACTACATATCATTATACGTTATATCGTAATACTACATAACGTTATACGTTACAGCGTGATACTACATAACATTATACGTTATATCGTAATACTACATAACGTTATACGTTATATCGTAATACTACATAACGTTATACGTTATGTCGTAATACCATATTACGTTACACATTATATCGTAATACTACATAACGTTATACGTTATATCGTAATACTACAAGTCGTTATACGTTATATCGTAATACTACATAACGTTATACGTTATGTCGTAATACTACATAACGTTAGACGCTATATCGTAATACCATATAACGTTATACGTTATATCGTAATACTACATATCGTTATACGTTATATCGTAATACCATATAACTTTATACGTTATATCGTAATACTACATAACGTTATACGTTATATCGTAATACTACATAATGTTATACGTTATGTCGTAATACCATATTACGTTATACCTTATATCGTAATACTACATAACGTTTTACGTTATATCGTAATTCTACAAGTCGTTATACGTTATATCGTAATACTACATAACGTTATACGTTATGTCGTAATACTACATAACGTTATACCCTATATCGTAATACCATATAACTTTATACGTTATATCGTAATACTACATATCGTTATACGTTATATCGTAATACCATATAACGTTATACGTTATATCGTAATACTACATAACGTTATACGTTATATCGTAATACTACATAACGTAATACGTTATATCGTAATACTACATAACGTTATACGTTATGTCGTAATACCATATAACGTTATACGTTATAACGTAATACTACATAACGTTATACGTTATATCGTAATACTACATAACGTTATACGTTATGTCGTAATACCATATAACGTTATACGTTATAACATAATACTACATATCGTTATACGTTATATCGTAATACTACATAACGTTATACGCTATATCGTAATACCATATAACGTTATACGTTATATCGCAATACTACATATCGTTATACGTTATATCGTATTACTACATATCGTTATACGTTATATCGTAATACCATATAACGTTATACGTTATATCGTAATACTACATAACGTTATACGTTATATCGTAATACTACATAACGGTATACGTTATATCGTAATACTACATAACGCTATACGTTATATCGTAATACTACATAACGTTATACGTTATATCGTAATACTACATAACGTTATACGTTATGTCGTAATACTACATAACGTTATACGTTATGTCGTAATACTACATAACGTTATACGCTATATCGTAATACCATATAACGTTATACGTTATATCGTAATACTACATAACGTTATACGTTATAGCGTGATACTACATAACGTTATACGTTATATCGTAATACTACATAACGTTATACGTTATGTCGTAATACCATATTACGTTACACCTTATATCGTAATACTACATAACGTTATACGTTATATCGTAATACTACAAGTCGTTATACGTTATATCGTAATACTACATAACGTTATACGTTATATCGTAATACTACATAACGTTATACGTTATATCATAATACTACATAACGTTATACGTTATATCGTAATACTATATAACGTTATACGTTATATCGTAATACTACATAACGTTATACGCTACATCGTAATACCATATAACGTTATACGTTATATCGTAATACTACATAACGTTATACGTTATATCGTAATACTACATAACGTTATACGTTATGTCGTAATACCATATTACGTTATACCTTATATCGTAATACTACATAACGTTATACGTTATATCGTAATACTACAAGTCGTTATACGTTATATCGTAATACTACATAACGTTATACGTTATGTCGTAATACTACATAACGATATACGCTATATCGTAATACCATATAACGTTATACGTTATATCGTAATACTACATATCGTTATACGTTATATCGTAATACCATATAACGTTATACGTTATATCGTAATACTACATAACGTTATACGTTATATCGTAATACTACATAACGTTATACGTTATATCGTAATACTACATAACGTTATACGTTATATCGTAATACTACATAACGTTATACGTTATATCGTAATACTACATAACGTTATACGTTATGTCGTAATACCATATTACGTTACACATTATATCGTAATACTACATAACGTTATACGTTATATCGTAATACTACATAATGTTATACGTTATATCGTAATACCGTATAACGTTATTCGTTATATCGTAATACTACATAACGTTATACGCTATATCGTAATACTACATAACGTTATACGTTATATCGTAATAATACATAACGCGATACGTTGTATCGTAATACTACATAACGTTATACGTTATATCGTAATACCATATAAAGTTATACGTTATATCGTAATACTACATATCGTTATGTGTTATATCGTAATACCATATAACGTTAGACGCTATATCGTAATACCATATAACGTTATACGTTATATCGTAATACTACATATCGTTATACGTTATATCGTAATACCATATAACTTTATACGTTATATCGTAATACTACATAACGTTATACGTTATATCGTAATACTACATATTGTTATACGTTATGTCGTAATACCATATTACGTTATACCTTATATCGTAATACTACATAACGTTTTACGTTATATCGTAATTCTACAAGTCGTTATACGTTATATCGTAATACTACATAACGTTATACGTTATGTCGTAATACTACATAACGTTATACCCTATATCGTAATACCATATAACTTTATACGTTATATCGTAATACTACATATCGTTATACGTTATATCGTAATACCATATAACGTTATACGTTATATCGTAATACTACATAACGTTATACGTTATATCGTAATACTACATAACGTTATACGTTATATCGTAAGACTACATAACGTTATACGTTATGTCGTAATACCATATAACGTTATACGTTATAACGTAATACTACATAACGTTATACGTTATATCGTAATACTACATAACGTTATACGTTATGTCGTAATACCATATAACGTTATACGTTATAACATAATACTACATATCGTTATACGTTATATCGTAATACTACATAACGTTATACGCTATATCGTAATACCATATAACGTTATACGTTATATCGTAATACTACATAACGGTATACGTTATATCGTAATACTACATAACGCTATACGTTATATCGTAATACTACATAACGTTATACGTTATATCGTAATACTACATAACGTTATACGTTATGTCGTAATACTACATAACGTTATACGTTATGTCGTAATACTACATAACGTTATACGCTATATCGTAATACCATATAACGTTATACGTTATATCGTAATACTACATAACGTTATACGTTATAGCGTGATACTACATAACGTTCTACGTTATATCGTAATACTACATAACGTTATACGTTATGTCGTAATACCATATTACGTTACACCTTATATCGTAATACTACATAACGTTATACGTTATATCGTAATACTACAAGTCGTTATACGTTATATCGTAATACTACATAACGTTATACGTTATATCGTAATACTACATAACGTTATACGTTATATCATAATACTACATAACGTTATACGTTATATCGTAATACTATATAACGTTATACGTTATATCGTAATACTACATAACGTTATACGCTACATCGTAATACCATATAACGTTATACGTTATATCGTAATACTACATAACGTTATACGTTATATCGTAATACTACATAACGTTATACGTTATGTCGTAATACCATATTACGTTATACCTTATATCGTAATACTACATAACGTTATACGTTATATCGTAATACTACAAGTCGTTATACGTTATATCGTAATACTACATAACGTTATACGTTATGTCGTAATACTACATAACGATATACGCTATATCGTAATACCATATAACGTTATACGTTATATCGTAATACTACATATCGTTATACGTTATATCGTAATACCATATAACGTTATACGTTATATCGTAATACTACATAACGTTATACGTTATATCGTAATACTACATAACGTTATACGTTATATCGTAATACTACATAACGTTATACGTTATATCGTAATACTACATAACGTTATACGTTATGTCGTAATACCATATAACGTTATACGATATAACGTAATACTACATAACGTTATACGTTATATCGTAATACTACATAACGTTATACGTTATGTCGTAATACCATATAACGTTATACGTTATAACATAATACTACATATCGTTATACGTTATATCGTAATACTACATAACGTCATACGCTATATCGTAATACTACATATCGTTATACGTTATATCGTAATACCATATAACGTTATACGTTATATCGTAATACTACATAACGTTATACGTTATATCGTAATACTACATGACGCTATACGTTATATCGTAATACTACATAACGTTATACGTTATATCGTAATACTACATAACGTTATACGTTATATCGTAATACTACATAACGTTATACGTTATATCGTAATACTACATATCGTTATACGTTATATCGTAATACTACATAACGTTATACGTTATGTCGTAATATCATATAACGTTATACGTTAAAACGTAATACTACATATCGTTATACGTTATATCGTAATACTACATAACGTTATACGTTATATCGTAATACTACATAACGTTATACGTTATATCGTAATACTACATAACGTTATACGTTATATCGTAATACTACATAACGTTATACGTTATGTCGTAATACCATATAACGTTATACGTTATAACGTAATACTACATATCGTTATACGTTATATCGTAATACTACATAACTCTATACGTTATATCGTAATACCGTATAACATTATACGTTATATCGTAATACTACATAACGTTATACGTTATATCGTAATACTACATAACGTTGTACGCTATATCGTAATACTACATAACGTTATACGTTATATCATAATACTACATAACGTTATACGTTATATCGTAATACTATATAACGTTATACGTTATATCGTAATACTACATAACGTTATACGTTATATCGTAATACTACATAACGTTATACGTTATGTCGTAATACCATATAACGTTATACGTTATAACGTAATACTACATATCGTTATACGTTATATCGTAATACTACATAATGTTATACGTTATATCGTAATACCGTATAACGTTATTCGTTATATCGTAATACTACATATCGTTATGTGTTATATCGTAATACCATATAACGTTATACGTTATATCGTAATACTACATATCATTATACGTTATATCGTAATACTACATAACGTTATACGTTACAGCGTGATACTACATAACGTTATACGTTATATCGTAATACTACATAACGTTATACGTTATATCGTAATACTACATAACGTTATACGTTATGTCGTAATACCATATTACGTTACACCTTATATCGTAATACTACATAACGTTATACGTTATATCGTAATACTACAAGTCGTTATACGTTATATCGTAATACTACATAACGTTATACGTTATGTCGTAATACTACATAACGTTAGACGCTATATCGTAATACCATATAACGTTATCCGTTATATCGTAATACTACATAACGTTATACGTTATATCGTAATACTACATAACGTTATCCGTTATATCGTAATACTACATAACGTTATACGTTATATCGTAATACTACATAACGTTATACGTTATATCGTAATACCGTATAACGTTATTCGTTATATCGTAATACTACATAACGTTATACGCTATATCGTAATACTACATAACGTTATACGTTATATCGTAATAATACATAACGCGATACGTTGTATCGTAATACTACATAACGTTATACGTTATATCGTAATACCATATAAAGTTATACGTTATATCGTAATACTACATATCGTTATGTGTTATATCGTAATACCATATAACGTTATACGTTATATCGTAATACTACATATCATTATACGTTATATCGTAATACTACATAACGTTATACGTTACAGCGTGATACTACATAACGTTATACGTTATATCGTAATACTACATAACGTTATACGTTATATCGTAATACTACATAACGTTATACGTTATGTCGTAATACCATATTACGTTACACCTTATATCGTAATACTACATAACGTTATACGTTATATCGTAATACTACAAGTCGTTATACGTTATATCGTAATACTACATAACGTTATACGTTATGTCGTAATACTACATAACGTTAGACGCTATATCGTAATACCATATAACGTTATACGTTATATCGTAATACTACATATCGTTATACGTTATATCGTAATACCATATAACTTTATACGTTATATCGTAATACTACATAACGTTATACGTTATATCGTAATACTACATAATGTTATACGTTATGTCGTAATACCATATTACGTTATACCTTATATCGTAATACTACATAACGTTTTACGTTATATCGTAATTCTACAAGTCGTTATACGTTATATCGTAATACTACATAACGTTATACGTTATGTCGTAATACTACATAACGTTATACCCTATATCGTAATACCATATAACGTTATACGTTATATCGTAATACTACATATCGTTATACGTTATATCGTAATACCATATAACGTTATACGTTATATCGTAATACTACATAACGTTATACGTTATATCGTAATACTACATAACGTTATACGTTATATCGTAATACTACATAACGTTATACGTTATATCGTAGTACTACATAACGTTATACGTTATGTCGTAATACCATATAACGTTATACGTTATAACGTAATACTACATAACGTTATACGTTATATCGTAATACTACATAACGTTATACGTTATGTCGTAATACCATATAACGTTATACGTTATAACATAATACTACATATCGTTATACGTTATATCGTAATACTACATAACGTTATCCGCTATATCGTAATACCATATAACGTTATACGTTATATCGCAATACTACATATCGTTATACGTTATATCGTAATACTACATATCGTTATACGTTATATCGTAATACCATATAACGTTATACGTTATATCGTAATACTACATAACGTTATACGTTATATCGTAATACTACATAACGGTATACGTTATATCGTAATACTACATAACGCTATACGTTATATCGTAATACTACATAACGTTATACGTTATATCGTAATACTACATAACGTTATACGTTATATCGTAATACTACATAACGTTATACGTTATGTCGTAATACTACATAACGTTATACGCTATATCGTAATACCATATAACGTTATACGTTATATCGTAATACTACATAACGTTATACGTTATAGCGTGATACTACATAACGTTATACGTTATATCGTAATACTACATAACGTTATACGTTATGTCGTAATACCATATTACGTTACACCTTATATCGTAATACTACATAACGTTATACGTTATATCGTAATACCATATAACGTTATACGTTATATCGTAATACTACATAACGTTATACGTTATATCGTAATACTACATAACGTTATACGTTATGTCGTAATACCATATTACGTTATACCTTATATCGTAATACTACATAACGTTATACGTTATATCGTAATACTACAAGTCGTTATACGTTATATCGTAATACTACATAACGTTATACGTTATGTCGTAATACTACATAACGTTATACGCTATATCGTAATACCATATAACGTTATACGTTATATCGTAATACTACATATCGTTATACGTTATATCGTAATACCATATAACGTTATACGTTATATCGTAATACTACATATCGTTATACGTTATATCGTAATACCATATAACGTTATACGTTATATCGTAATACTACATAACGTTATACGTTATATCGTAATACTACATATCGTTATACGTTATATCGTAATACCATATAACGTTATACGTTATATCGTAATACTGCATAACGTTATACGTTATATCGTAATACTACAAGTCGTTATACGTTATATCGTAATACTACATAACGTTATACGTTATGTCGTAATACTACATAACGTTATACCCTATATCGTAATACCATATAACGTTATACGTTATATCGTAATACTACATATCGTTATACGTTATATCGTAATACCATATAACGTTATACGTTATATCGTAATACTACATAACGTTATACGTTATATCGTAATACTACATAACGTTATACGTTATATCGTAGTACTACATAACGTTATACGTTATGTCGTAATACCATATAACGTTATACGTTATAACGTAATACTACATAACGTTATACGTTATATCGTAATACTACATAACGTTATACGTTATGTCGTAATACCATATAACGTTATACGTTATAACATAATACTACATATCGTTATACGTTATATCGTAATACTACATAACGTTATACGTTATGTCGTAATACCATATTACGTTACACCTTATATCGTAATACTACATAACGTTATACGTTATATCGTAATACTACAAGTCGTTATACGTTATATCGTAATACTACATAACGTTATACGTTATGTCGTAATACTACATAACGTTAGACGCTATATCGTAATACCATATAACGTTATACGTTATATCGTAATACTACATATCGTTATACGTTATATCGTAATACCATATAACTTTATACGTTATATCGTAATACTACATAACGTTATACGTTATATCGTAATACTACATAATGTTATACGTTATGTCGTAATACCATATTACGTTATACCTTATATCGTAATACTACATAACGTTTTACGTTATATCGTAATTCTACAAGTCGTTATACGTTATATCGTAATACTACATAACGTTATACGTTATGTCGTAATACTACATAACGTTATACCCTATATCGTAATACCACATAACGTTATACGTTATATCGTAATACTACATATCGTTATACGTTATATCGTAATACCATATAACGTTATACGTTATATCGTAATACTACATAACGTTATACGTTATATCGTAATACTACATAACGTTATACGTTATATCGTAGTACTACATAACGTTATACGTTATGTCGTAATACCATATAACGTTATACGTTATAACGTAATACTACATAACGTTATACGTTATATCGTAATACTACATAACGTTATACGTTATGTCGTAATACCATATAACGTTATACGTTATAACATAATACTACATATCGTTATACGTTATATCGTAATACTACATAACGTTATCCGCTATATCGTAATACCATATAACGTTATACGTTATATCGCAATACTACATATCGTTATACGTTATATCGTAATACTACATATCGTTATACGTTATATCGTAATACCATATAACGTTATACGTTATATCGTAATACTACATAACGTTATACGTTATATCGTAATACTACATAACGGTATACGTTATATCGTAATACTACATAACGCTATACGTTATATCGTAATACTACATAACGTTATACGTTATATCGTAATACTACATAACGTTATACGTTATATCGTAATACTACATAACGTTATACGTTATGTCGTAATACTACATAACGTTATACGCTATATCGTAATACCATATAACGTTATACGTTATATCGTAATACTACATAACGTTATACGTTATAGCGTGATACTACATAACGTTATACGTTATATCGTAATACTACATAACGTTATACGTTATGTCGTAATACCATATTACGTTACACCTTATATCGTAATACTACATAACGTTATACGTTATATCGTAATACCATATAACGTTATACGTTATATCGTAATACTACATAACGTTATACGTTATATCGTAATACTACATAACGTTATACGTTATGTCGTAATACCATATTACGTTATACCTTATATCGTAATACTACATAACGTTATACGTTATATCGTAATACTACAAGTCGTTATACGTTATATCGTAATACTACATAACGTTATACGTTATGTCGTAATACTACATAACGTTATACGCTATATCGTAATACCATATAACGTTATACGTTATATCGTAATACTACATATCGTTATACGTTATATCGTAATACCATATAACGTTATACGTTATATCGTAATACTACATATCGTTATACGTTATATCGTAATACCATATAACGTTATACGTTATATCGTAATACTACATAACGTTATACGTTATATCGTAATACTACATATCGTTATACGTTATATCGTAATACCATATAACGTTATACGTTATATCGTAATACTGCATAACGTTATACGTTATATCGTAATACTACATGACGCTATACGTTATATCGTAATACTACATAACGTTATACGTTATATCGTAATACTACATAACGTTATACGTTATATCGTAATACTACATAACGTTATACGTTATATCGTAATACTACATATCGTTATACGTTATATCGTAATACTACATAACATTATACGTTATGTCGTAATATCATATAACGTTATACGTTAAAACGTAATACTACATATCGTTATACGTTATATCGTAATACTACATAACGTTATACGTTATATCGTAATACTACATAACGTTATACGTTATATCGTAACACTACATAACGTTATACGTTATATCGTAATACTACATAACGTTATACGTTATGTCGTAATACTACATAACGTTATACGTTATATCGTAATACTACATAACGTTATACCCTATATCGTAATACTACATAACGTTATACGTTATATCATAATACTACATAACGTTATACGTTATATCGTAATACTATATAACGTTATACGTTATATCGTAATACTACATAACGTTATACGCTACATCGTAATACCATATATCGTTATACGCTATATCGTAATACTACATATCGTTATACGTTATATCGTTATACCATATAACGTTAAACGTTATATCGTAATACCATATAACGTTATACGTTATATCGTAATACTACATAACGTTATACGTTCTGTCGTAATACTACATAACGTTATACGTTATATCGTAATACTACATAACGTTATACGTTATATCGTAATACTACATAACGTTATACGTTATGTCGTAATACCATATAACGTTATACGTTATAACGTAATACTACATATCGTTATACGTTATATCGTAATACTACATAACGTTATACGTTATATCGTAATACCGTATAACGTTATTCGTTATATCGTAATACTACATAACGTTATACGCTATATCGTAATACTACAAAACGTTATACGTTATATCGTAATACCGTATAACGTTATTCGTTATATCGTAATACTACATAACGTTATACGCTATATCGTAATACTACAAAACGTTATACGTTATATCGTAATACTACATAACGTTATACGTTATATCGTAATACTACATAGCGTTATACGTTATGTCGTAATGCTACATAACGTTATACGTTACATCGTTATGCTACATAACGTTATACGTTATATCGTAATGTCACATATCGTTATACGTTATAAAGTATTACCATATAACGTTATACGTTATATCGTAATGCTACATAACGTTATACGTTATAACGTATTACCATATAACGTTATGAGTTATATGGTAATGCTACATAACGTTATACGTTACATGGTAATGCTACATAACGTTATACGTTATAACGTATTAGCATATAACGTTATACGTTATATCGTAATGCTACATAACGTTATACGTTATAACGTATTACCATATAACGTTATACGTTATATGGTAATGCTACATGACGTTATACGTTATATCGTAATACTACATAACGTTATACGTTATATCGTAATACTACATAACGTTATATGTTATGTCGTAATACCATATTACGTTATACCTTATATCGTAATACTACATAACGTTATACGTTATATCGTAATACTACAAGTCGTTATACGTTATATCGTAATACTACATAACGTTATACGTTATGTCGTAATACTACATAACGTTATACGCTATATCGTAATACCATATAACGTTATACGTTATATCGTAATACTACATATCGTTATACGTTATATCGTAATACCATATAACGTTATACGTTATATCGTAATACTACATAACGTTATACGTTATATCGTAATACTACATAACGTTATACGTTATATCGTAATACTACATAACGTTATACGTTATGTCGTAATACCATATAACGTTATACGATATAACGTAATACTACATAACGTTATACGTTATATCGTAACACTACATAACGTTATACGTTATGTCGTAATACCATATAACGTTATACGTTATAACATAATACTACATATCGTTATACGTTATATCGTAATACTACATAACGTTATACGCTATATCGTAATACCATATAACGTTATACGTTATATCGTAATACTACATATCGTTATACGTTATATCGTAATACCATATAACGTTATACGTTATATCGTAATACTACATAACGTTATACGTTATATCGTAATACTATGTAACGTTATACGTTATATCGTAATACTATATAACGTTATACGTTATATCGTAATACTACATAACGTTATACGCTACATCGTAATTCCATATAACGTTACACGCTATATCGTAATACTACATATCGTTATACGTTATATCGTTATACCATATAACGTTAAACGTTATATCGTAATACCATATAACGTTATACGTTATATCGTAATACTACATAACGTTATACGTTATGTCGTAATACTACATAACGTTATACGTTATATCGTAATACTACACAACGTTATACGTTATATCGTAATACTACATAACGTTATACGTTATGTCGTAATACCATATAACGTTATACGTTATAACGTAATACTACATATCGTTATACGTTATATCGTAATACTACATAACGTTATACGTTATATCGTAATACCGTATAACGTTATTCGTTATATCGTAATACTACATAACGTTATACGCTATATCGTAATACTACAAAACGTTATACGTTATATCGTAATACTACATAACGTTATACGTTATATCGTAATACTACATAGCGTTATACGTTATGTCGTAATGCTACATAACGTTATACGTTACATCGTTATGCTACATAACGTTATACGTTATATCGTAATGTCACATATCGTTATACGTTATAAAGTATTACCATATAACGTTATACGTTATATCGTAATGCTACATAACGTTATACGTTATAACGTATTACCATATAACGTTATGAGTTATATGGTAATGCTACATAACGTTATACGTTACATGGTAATGCTACATAACGTTATACGTTATAACGTATTAGCATATAACGTTATACGTTATATCGTAATGCTACATAACGTTATACGTTATAACGTATTACCATATAACGTTATAAGTTATATGGTAATGCTACATGACGTTATACGTTATATCGTAATGTTACATAACGTTATACGTTATAACGAATTACCATATAACGTTATACGTTATAAAGTATTACCATATAACGTTATACGTTATATCGTAGTGCTACATAACGTTATACGTTATAACGTATTACCATATAACGTTATACGTTATAACGTATTACCATATAACGTTATACGTTATATGGTAATGCAACATAACGTTATACGTTACATGGTAATGCTACATAACGTTATACGCTATAACGTATTAGCATATAACGTTATACGTTATATCGCAATGCTACATAACGTCATACGTTATATCGTAATGCTGCATAACTTTATACGTTATATCGTAATGTCACATAACGTTATACGTTATAACGTATTACCATATAACGTTATACGTTATATCGAAATGCTACATAACGTTATACGTTACATCGTAATGCTACATAACGTTATACGTTATAACGTATTACCATATAACGTTATACGTTATATCGTAATGCTACATAATGTTATACGTTATATCGTAATGTTACATAACGTTATACGTTATAACGTATTACCATATAACGTTATACGTTATATCGTAATACTACCTAACTTTATACGTTATATCGTAATGTCACATAACGTTATACGTTATATCGTAATGCTACATAACGTTATACGTTATAACGTATTACCATATAACGTTATACGTTATATCGTAATGCTACATAACGTTATACGTTATATCGTAGTGCTACATAACGATATACGTTATAACGTATTACCATATAACGTTATACATTATGACGTATTACCATATAACGTTATACGTTATATCGTAGTGCTACATAACGTTATACGTTACATGGTAATGCTACATAACGTTATACGCTATAACGTATTAGCATATAACGTTATACGTTATATCGTAATGCTACATAACGTTATACGTTATAACGTATTAGCATATAACGTTATACGTTATATCGTAATGCTACGTAACGTTATACGTTATAACGTAAGACTACATAACGTTATACGTTATAACGTATTACCATATAACGTTATACGTTATATCGTAATGCTACATAACGTTATACGTTATATCGTAATGTTACATAACGTTATACGTTATAACGTATTACCATATAACGTTATACGTTATATCGTAATACTACCTAACGTTATACGTTATATCGTAATGTCACATAACGTTATACGTTATATCGTAATGCTACATAACGTTATACGTTATAACGTATTACCATATAACGTTATACGTTATATCGTAATGCTACGTAACGTTATACGTTATAACGTATTACCATATAACGTTATACGTTATATCGTAATACTACCTAACGTTATACGTTATATCGTAATGTCGCATAACGTTATACGTTATATCGTAATGCTACATAACGTTATACGTTATATCGTAATGCTACATAACGTTATACGTTATAACGTATTACCATATAACGTTATACGTTATATCGTAATGCTACATAACGTTATACGTTATATCGTAATGTTACATAACGTTATACGTTATATCGTAATGCTACATAACGTTATACGTTATAACGTATTACCATATAACGTTATACGTTATATCGTAATGCTACATAACGTTATACGGTATATCGTAATGTTACATAACGTTATACGTTATACCGTATTACCATATAACGTTATACGTTATAACGTATTACCATATAACGTTATACGTTATATCGTAATGCTACACAACGTTATTCATTACATCGTAATGCTACATAACGTTATACGTTATATCGTAATGTCACATAACGTTATACGTTATACCGTATTACCATATAACGTTATACGTTATATGGTAATGCAACATAACGTTATACGTTACATGGTAATGCTACATAACGTTATACGCTATAACGTATTAGCATATAACGTTATACGTTATATCGCAATGCTACATAACGTCATACGTTATATCGTAATGCTGCATAACTTTATACGTTATATCGTAATGTCACATAACGTTATACGTTATAACGTATTACCATATAACGTTATACGTTATATCGAAATGCTACATAACGTTATACGTTACATCGTAATGCTACATAACGTTATACGTTATAACGTATTACCATATAACGTTATACGTTATATCGTAATGCTACATAATGTTATACGTTATATCGTAATGTTACATAACGTTATACGTTATAACGTATTACCATATAACGTTATACGTTATATCGTAATACTACCTAACTTTATACGTTATATCGTAATGTCACATAACGTTATTCGTTATATCGTAATGCTACATAACGTTATACGTTATAACGTATTACCATATAACGTTATACGTTATATCGTAATGCTACATAACGTTATACGTTATATCGTAGTGCTACATAACGATATACGTTATAACGTATTACCATATAACGTTATACGTTATGACGTATTACCATATAACGTTATACGTTATATCGTAGTGCTACATAACGTTATACGTTACATGGTAATGCTACATAACGTTATACGCTATAACGTATTAGCATATAACGTTATACGTTATATCGTAATGCTACATAACGTTATACGTTATAACGTATTAGCATATAAGGTTATACGTTATATCGTAATGCTACGTAACGTTATACGTTATAACGTAAGACTACATAACGTTATACGTTATAACATTATACCATATAACGTTATACGTTATATCGTAATGCTACATAACGTTATACGTTATATCGTAATGTTACATAACGTTATACGTTATAACGTATTACCATATAACGTTATACGTTATATCGTAATACTACCTAACGTTATACGTTATATCGTAATGTCACATAACGTTATACGTTATATCGTAATGCTACATAACGTTATACGTTATAACGTATTACCATATAACGTTATACGTAATATCGTAATGCTACGTAACGTTATACGTTATAACGTATTACCATATAACGTTATACGTTATATCGTAATACTACCTAACGTTATACGTTATATCGTAATGTCGCATAACGTTATACGTTATATCGTAATGCTACATAACGTTATACGTTATATCGTAATGCTACATAACGTTATACGTTATAACGTATTACCATATAACGTTATACGTTATATCGTAATGCTACATAACGTTATACGTTATATCGTAATGTTACATAACGTTATACGTTATATCGTAATGCTACATAACGTTATACGTTATAACGTATTACCATATAACGTTATACGTTATATCGTAATGCTACATAACGTTATACGGTATATCGTAATGTTACATAACGTTATACGTTATACCGTATTACCATATAACGTTATACGTTATATCGTAATGCTACATAACGTTATACGTTATATCGTAATGTTACATAACGTTATACGTTATAACGTATTGCCATATAACGTTATACGTTATATCGTAATGCTACACAACGTTATTCATTACATCGTAATGCTACATAACGTTATACGTTATATCGTAATGCTACATAACGTTATACGTTATAACGTATTACCTTATAACGTTATACGTTATATCGTAATTTTACATAACGTTATACGTTATATCGTAATATTACATATCATTATACGTTATAACGTATTACCATATAACGTTATACGTTATATCGTAATGCTACATAACGTTATATGTTACATCGTAATGCTACATGACGTTATACGTTATATCGTAATGTCACATAACGTTATACGTTATATCGTAATGCTACATAACGTTATACGTTATATCGTAATGTTACATAACGTTATACGTTATATCGTAATGCTACATAACGTTATACGTTATAACGTATTACCATATAACGTTATACGTTATATCGAAATGCTACATAACGTTATACGTTACATCGTAATGCTACATAACGTTATACGTTATAACGTATTACCATATAACGTTATACGTTATATCGTAATGCTACATAACGTTATACGTTATATCGTAATGTTACATAACGTTATACGTTATATCGTAATACTACCTAACTTTATACGTTATATCGTAATGTCACATAACGTTATACGTTATATCGTAATGCTACATGACGTTATACGTTATAACGTATTAGCATATAACGTTATACGTTATATCGTAATGCTACATAACGTTATACGTTATAACGTATTACCATATAACGTTATACGTTATATCGCAATGCTACATAACGTTATACGTTATATCGTAATGCTGCATAACGTTATACGTTATATCGTAGTGCTACATAACGTTATACGTTACATGGTAATGCTACATAACGTTATACGCTATAACGTATTAGCATATAACGTTATACGTTATATCGTAATGCTACATAACGTTATACGTTATATCGTAATGTTACATAACGTTATACGTTATAACGTATTACCATAGAACGTTATACGTTATATCGTAATGCTACACAACGTTATTCATTACATCGTAATGCTACATAACGTTATACGTTATATCGTAATGCTACATAACGTTATACGTTATAACGTATTACCTTATAACGTTATACGTTATATCGTAATTTTACATAACGTTATACGTTATATCGTAATATTACATATCATTATACGTTATAACGTATTACCATATAACGTTATACGTTATATCGTAATGCTACATAACGTTATATGTTACATCGTAATGCTACATGACGTTATACGTTATATCGTAATGTCACATAACGTTATACGTTATATCGTAATGCTACATAACGTTATACGTTATATCGTAATGTTACATAACGTTATACGTTATATCTTAATGCTACATAACGTTATACGTTATAACGTATTACCATATAACGTTATACGTTATATCGAAATGCTACATAACGTTATACGTTACATCGTAATGCTACATAACGTTATACGTTATAACGTATTACCATATAACGTTATACGTTATATCGTAATGCTACATAACGTTATACGTTATATCGTAATGTTACATAACGTTATACGTTATATCGTAATACTACCTAACTTTATACGTTATATCGTAATGTCACATAACGTTATACGTTATATCGTAATGCTACATGACGTTATACGTTATAACGTATTAGCATATAACGTTATACGTTATATCGTAATGCTACATAACGTTATACGTTATAACGTATTACCATATAACGTTATACGTTATATCGCAATGCTACATAACGTTATACGTTATATCGTAATGCTGCATAACGTTATACGTTATATCGTAGTGCTACATAACGTTATACGTTACATGGTAATGCTACATAACGTTATACGCTATAACGTATTAGCATATAACGTTATACGTTATATCGTAATGCTACATAACGTTATACGTTATAACGTATTAGCATATAACGTTATACGTTATATCGTAATGCTACGTAACGTTATACGTTATAACGTATTACCATATAACGTTATACGTTATATCGTAATACTACCTAACGTTATACGTTATATCGTAATGTCACATAACGTTATACGTTATATCGTAATGCTACATAACGTTATACGTTATATCGTAATGCTACATAACGTTATACGTTATAACGTATTACCATATAACGTTATACGTTATATCGTAATGCTACATAACGTTATACGTTATATCGTAATGTTACATAACGTTATACGTTATATCGTAATGCTACATAACGTTATACGTTATAACGTATTACCATATAACGTTATACGTTATATCGTAATGCTACATAACGTTATACGGTATATCGTAATGTTACATAACGTTATACGTTATACCGTATTACCATATAACGTTATACGTTATATCGTAATGCTACATAACGTTATACGTTATATCGTAATGTTACATAACGTTATACGTTATAACGTAATACCATATAACGATATACGTTATATCGTAATGCTACACAACGTTATTCATTACATCGTAATGCTACATAACGTTATACGTTATATCGTAATGCTACATAACGTTATACGTTATAACGTATTACCATATAACGTTATACGTTATATCGTAATGCTACATAACGTTATACGTTACATCGTAATGCTACATAACGTTATACGTTATAACGTATTACCATATAACGTTATACGTTATATCGTAATGCTACATAACGTTATACGTTATATCGTAATATTACATATCATTATACGTTATAACGTATTACCATATAACGTTATACGTTATATCGTAATGCTACATAACGTTATACGTTACATCGTAATGCTACATAACGTTATACGTTATAACGTATTACCATATAACGTTATACGTTATATCGTAATGCTACATAACGTTATACGTTATATCGTAATATTACATATCATTATACGTTATAACGTATTACCATATAACGTTATACGTTATATCGTAATGCTACATAACGTTATACGTTACATCGTAATGCTACATGACGTTATACGTTATATCGTAATGTCACATAACGTTATACCTTATATCGTAATGCTACATAACGTTATACGTTATATCGTAATGTTACATAACGTTATACGTTATATCTTAATGCTACATAACGTTATACGTTATAACGTATTACCATATAACGTTATACGTTATATCGAAATGCTACATAACGTTATACGTTACATCGTAATGCTACATAACGTTATACGTTATAACGTATTACCATATAACGTTATACGTTATATCGTAATGCTACATAACGTTATACGTTATATCATAATGTTACATAACGTTATACGTTATATCGTAATACTACCTAACTTTATACGTTATATCGTAATGTCACATAACGTTATACGTTATATCGTAATGCTACATGACGTTATACGTTATAACGTATTAGCATATAACGTTATACGTTATATCGTAATGCTACATAACATTATACGTTATAACGTATTACCATATAACGTTATACGTTATATCGCAATGCTACATAACGTTATACGTTATATCGTAATGCTGCATAACGTTATACGTTATATCGTAATGTCACATAACGTTATACGTTATAACGTATTACCATATAACGTTATACGTTATATCGAAATGCTACATAACGTTATACGTTACATCGTAATGCTACATAACGTTATACGTTATAACGTATTACCATATAACGTTATACGTTATATCGTAATGCTACATAACGTTATACGTTATATCGTAATGTTACATAACGTTATACGCTATATCGTAATGCTGCATAACGTTATACGTTATATCGTAATGTCACATAACGTTATACGTTATAACGTATTACCATATAACGTTATACGTTATATCGTAATGCTACATAACGTTATACGTTATATCGTAATGTCACATAACGTTATACGTTATATCGTAATGCTACATAACATTATACGTTATAACGTATTACCATATAATGTTATACGTTATATCGTAATGCTACATAACGTAATACGTTACATCGTAATGCTGCATAACGTTATACGTTATATCGTAATGTCACATAACGTTATACGTTATATCGTAATACTACCTAACTTTATACGTTATATCGTAATGTCACATAACGTTATACGTTATATCGTAATGCTACATGACGTTATACGTTATAACGTATTAGCATATAACGTTATACGTTATATCGTAATGCTACATAACGTTATACGTTATAACGTATTACCATATAACGTTATACGTTATATCGCAATGCTACATAACGTTATACGTTATATCGTAATGCTGCATATCGTTATACGTTATATCGTAATGTCACATAACGTTATACGTTATAACGTATTACCATATAACGTTATACGTTATATCGAAATGTTACATAACGTTATACGTTACATCGTAATGCTACATAACGTTATACGTTATAACGTATTACCATATAACGTTATACGTTGTATCGTAATGCTACATAACGTTATACGTTATATCGTAATGTTACATAACGTTATACGTTATAACGTATTACCATATAACGTTATACGTTATATCGTAATGCTGCATGACGTTATACGTTATATCGTAATGTCACATAACGTTATACGTTATAACGTATTACCATATAACGTTATACGTTATATCGTAATGCTAGATAACGTTATAAGCTACATCGTAATGCTACATAACGTTATACGTTATAACCTAATAGCATATAACGTTATACGTTACATCGTAATGCTACATAACGTTATACGTTATAACGTATTACCATATAACGTTATACGTTATATCGTAATGCTACATAACGTTATACGTTATATCGTAATGTTACATAACGTTATACGGTATGAAGTATTACCATATAACGTTATACGTTATATCGTAATGTCACATAACGTTATACGTTATGTCGTAATGCTACATAACGTTATACGTTATAACGTATTACCGTATAACGTTATACGTTATATCGTAATGCTACATAACGTAATACGTTACATCGTAATGCTGCATAACGTTATACGTTATATCGTAATGTCACATAACGTTATACGTTATATCGTAATACTACCTAACTTTATACGTTATATCGTAATGTCACATAACGTTATACGTTATATCGTAATGCTACATGACGTTATACGTTATAACGTATTAGCATATAACGTTATACGTTATATCGTAATGCTACATAACGTTATACGTTATGACGTATTACCATATAACGTTATACGTTATATCGCAATGCTACATAACGTTATACGTTATATCGTAATGCTGCATATCGTTATACGTTATATCGTAATGTCACATAACGTTATACGTTATAACGTATTACCATATAACGTTATACGTTATATCGAAATGTTACATAACGTTATACGTTACATCGTAATGCTACATAACGTTATACGTTATAACGTATTACCATATAACGTTATACGTTGTATCGTAATGCTACATAACGTTATACGTTATATCGTAATGTTACATAACGTTATACGTTATAACGTATTACCATATAACGTTATACGTTATATCGTAATGCTGCATAACGTTATACGTTATATCGTAATGTCACATAACGTTATACGTTATAACGTATTACCATATAACGTTATACGTTATATCGTAATGCTAGATAACGTTATAAGCTACATCGTAATGCTACATAACGTTATACGTTATAACCTAATAGCATATAACGTTATACGTTACATCGTAATGCTACATAACGTTATACGTTATAACGTATTACCATATAACGTTATTCGTTATATCGTAATGCTACATAACGTTATACGTTATATCGTAATGTTACATAACGTTATACGGTATGAAGTATTACCATATAACGTTATACGTTATATCGTAATGTCACATAACGTTATACGTTATGTCGTAATGCTACATAACGTTATACGTTATAACGTATTACCGTATAACGTTATACGTTATATCGTAATGCTACATAACGTTATACGCTATATCGTAATGTTACATAACGTTATACGTTATATCGTAATGCTACATAGCGTTATACGTTATAACGTATTACCATATAACGTTATACGTTATATCGTAATGCTACATAACGTTATACGTTATAACGTATTACCATATAACGTTATACGTTATATCGTAATGCTACATAACGTTGTACGTTATATCGTAATGTTACATAACGTTATACGTTATAACGTATTACCATATAACGTTATACGTTATATCGTAATGCTACATAACGTTATACGTTATAACGTAATACTACGTTACGTTATACGTTATAACGTAATACTACATAACGTTATACGTTATATCGTAATGCTACATAACGTTATACGTTATATCGTAATGTTACATAACGTTATACGTTATAACGTATTACCATATAACGTTATACGTTATATCGTAATGCTACGTAACGTTATACGTTATAACGTATTACCATATAACGTTATACGTTATATCGTAATACTACCTAACGTTATACGTTATATCGTAATGCTACATGACGTTATACGTTATAACGTATTAGCATATAACGTTATACGTTATATCGTAATGCTACATAACGTTATACGTTATATCGTAATGTCACATAACGTTATACGTTATATCGTAATGCTACATAACATTATACGTTATAACGTATTACCATATAATGTTATACGTTATATCGTAATGCTACATAACGTAATACGTTACATCGTAATGCTGCATAACGTTATACGTTATATCGTAATGTCACATAACGTTATACGTTATATCGTAATACTACCTAACTTTATACGTTATATCGTAATGTCACATAACGTTATACGTTATATCGTAATGCTACATGACGTTATACGTTATAACGTATTAGCATATAACGTTATACGTTATATCGTAATGCTACATAACGTTATACGTTATAACGTATTACCATATAACGTTATACGTTATATCGCAATGCTACATAACGTTATACGTTATATCGTAATGCTGCATAACGTTATACGTTATATCGTAATGTCACATAACGTTATACGTTATGTCGTAATACTACATAACGTTAGACGCTATATCGTAATACCATATAACGTTATACGTTATATCGTAATACTACATATCGTTATACGTTATATCGTAATACCATATAACTTTATACGTTATATCGTAATACTACATAACGTTATACGTTATATCGTAATACTACATAACGTTATACGTTATGTCGTAATACTACATAACGTTAGACGCTATATCGTAATACCATATAACGTTATACGTTATATCGTAATACTACATATCGTTATACGTTATATCGTAATACCATATAACTTTATACGTTATATCGTAATACTACATAACGTTATACGTTATATCGTAATACTACATAATGTTATACGTTATGTCGTAATACCATATTACGTTATACCTTATATCGTAATACTACATAACGTTTTACGTTATATCGTAATTCTACAAGTCGTTATACGTTATATCGTAATACTACATAACGTTATACGTTATGTCGTAATACTACATAACGTTATACCCTATATCGTAATACCATATAACGTTATACGTTATATCGTAATACTACATATCGTTATACGTTATATCGTAATACCATATAACGTTATACGTTATATCGTAATACTACATAACGTTATACGTTATATCGTAATACTACATAACGTTATACGTTATATCGTAGTACTACATAACGTTATACGTTATGTCGTAATACCATATAACGTTATACGTTATAACGTAATACTACATAACGTTATACGTTATATCGTAATACTACATAACGTTATACGTTATGTCGTAATACCATATAACGTTATACGTTATAACATAATACTACATATCGTTATACGTTATATCGTAATACTACATAACGTTATACGCTATATCGTAATACCATATAACGTTATACGTTATATCGCAATACTACATATCGTTATACGTTATATCGTAATACTACATATCGTTATACGTTATATCGTAATACCATATAACGTTATACGTTATATCGTAATACTACATAACGTTATACGTTATATCGTAATACTACATAACGGTATACGTTATATCGTAATACTACATAACGCTATACGTTATATCGTAATACTACATAACGTTATACGTTATATCGTAATACTACATAACGTTATACGTTATATCGTAATACTACATAACGTTATACGTTATGTCGTAATACTACATAACGTTATACGCTATATCGTAATACCATATAACGTTATACGTTATATCGTAATACTACATAACGTTATACGTTATAGCGTGATACTACATAACGTTATACGTTATATCGTAATACTACATAACGTTATACGTTATGTCGTAATACCATATTACGTTACACCTTATATCGTAATACTACATAACGTTATACGTTATATCGTAATACCATATAACGTTATACGTTATATCGTAATACTACATAACGTTATACGTTATATCGTAATACTACATAACGTTATACGTTATGTCGTAATACCATATTACGTTATACCTTATATCGTAATACTACATAACGTTATACGTTATATCGTAATACTACAAGTCGTTATACGTTATATCGTAATACTACATAACGTTATACGTTATGTCGTAATACTACATAACGTTATACACTATATCGTAATACCATATAACGTTATACGTTATATCGTAATACTACATATCGTTATACGTTATATCGTAATACCATATAACGTTATACGTTATATCGTAATACTACATATCGTTATACGTTATATCGTAATACCATATAACGTTATACGTTATATCGTAATACTACATAACGTTATACGTTATATCGTAATACTACATATCGTTATACGTTATATCGTAATACCATATAACGTTATACGTTATATCGTAATACTGCATAACGTTATACGTTATATCGTAATACTACATGACGCTATACGTTATATCGTAATACTACATAACGTTATACGTTATATCGTAATACTACATAACGTTATACGTTATATCGTAATACTACATAACGTTATACGTTATATCGTAATACTACATATCGTTATACGTTATATCGTAATACTACATAACATTATACGTTATGTCGTAATATCATATAACGTTATACGTTAAAACGTAATACTACATATCGTTATACGTTATATCGTAATACTACATATCGTTATACGTTATATCGTAATACTACATAACGTTATACGTTATATCGTAATACTACATAATGTTATACGTTATATCGTAACACTACATAACGTTATACGTTATATCGTAATACTACATAACGTTATACGTTATGTCGTAATACTACATAACGTTATACGTTATATCGTAATACTACATAACGTTATACGCTATATCGTAATACTACATAACGTTATACGTTATATCATAATACTACATAACGTTATACGTTATATCGTAATACTACAAAACGTTATACGTTATATCGTAATACCGTATAACGTTATTCGTTATATCGTAATACTACATAACGTTATACGCTATATCGTAATACTACAAAACGTTATACGTTATATCGTAATACTACATAACGTTATACGTTATATCGTAATACTACATAGCGTTATACGTTATGTCGTAATGCTACATAACGTTATACGTTACATCGTTATGCTACATAACGTTATACGTTATATCGTAATGTCACATATCGTTATACGTTATAAAGTATTACCATATAACGTTATACGTTATATCGTAATGCTACATAACGTTATACGTTATAACGTATTACCATATAACGTTATGAGTTATATGGTAATGCTACATAACGTTATACGTTACATGGTAATGCTACATAACGTTATACGTTATAACGTATTAGCATATAACGTTATACGTTATATCGTAATGCTACATAACGTTATACGTTATAACGTATTACCATATAACGTTATACGTTATATGGTAATGATACATGACGTTATACGTTATATCGTAATACTACATAACGTTATACGTTATATCGTAATACTACATAACGTTATATGTTATGTCGTAATACCATATTACGTTATACCTTATATCGTAATACTACATAACGTTATACGTTATATCGTAATACTACAAGTCGTTATACGTTATATCGTAATACTACATAACGTTATACGTTATGTCGTAATACTACATAACGTTATACGCTATATCGTAATACCATATAACGTTATACGTTATATCGTAATACTACATATCGTTATACGTTATATCGTAATACCATATAACGTTATACATTATATCGTAATACTACATAACGTTATACGTTATATCGTAATACTACATAACGTTATACGTTATATCGTAATACTACATAACGTTATACGTTATGTCGTAATACCATATAACGTTATACGATATAACGTAATACTACATAACGTTATACGTTATATCGTAACACTACATAACGTTATACGTTATGTCGTAATACCATATAACGTTATACGTTATAACATAATACTACATATCGTTATACGTTATATCGTAATACTACATAACGTTATACGCTATATCGTAATACCATATAACGTTATACGTTATATCGTAATACTACATATCGTTATACGTTATATCGTAATACCATATAACGTTATACGTTATATCGTAATACTACATAACGTTATACGTTATATCGTAATACTATGTAACGTTATACGTTATATCGTAATACTATATAACGTTATACGTTATATCGTAATACTACATAACGTTATACGCTACATCGTAATTCCATATAACGTTACACGCTATATCGTAATACTACATATCGTTATACGTTATATCGTTATACCATATAACGTTAAACGTTATATCGTAATACCATATAACGTTATACGTTATATCGTAATACTACATAACGTTATACGTTATGTCGTAATACTACATAACGTTATACGTTATATCGTAATACTACACAACGTTATACGTTATATCGTAATACTACATAACGTTATACGTTATGTCGTAATACCATATAACGTTATACGTTATAACGTAATACTACATATCGTTATACGTTATATCGTAATACTACATAACGTTATACGTTATATCGTAATACCGTATAACGTTATTCGTTATATCGTAATACTACATAACGTTATACGCTATATCGTAATAATACAAAACGTTATACGTTATATCGTAATACTACATAACGTTATACGTTATATCGTAATACTACATAGCGTTATACGTTATAACGTATTACCATATAACGTTATGAGTTATATGGTAATGCTACATAACGTTATACGTTACATGGTAATGCTACATAACGTTATACGTTATAACGTATTAGCATATAACGTTATACGTTATATCGTAATGCTACATAACGTTATACGTTATAACGTATTACCATATAACGTTATAAGTTATATGGTAATGCTACATGACGTTATACGTTATATCGTAATGTTACATAACGTTATACGTTATAACGAATTACCATATAACGTTATACGTTATAAAGTATTACCATATAACGTTATACGTTATATCGTAGTGCTACATAACGTTATACGTTATAACGAATTACCATATAACGTTATACGTTATAAAGTATTACCATATAACGTTATACGTTATATCGTAGTGCTACATAACGTTATACGCTATAACGTATTAGCATATAACGTTATACGTTATATCGCAATGCTACATAACGTCATACGTTATATCGTAATGCTGCATAACTTTATACGTTATATCGTAATGTCACATAACGTTATACGTTATAACGTATTACCATATAACGTTATACGTTATATCGAAATGCTACATAACGTTATACGTTATAACGTATTAGCATATAACGTTATACGTTATATCGTAATGCTACGTAACGTTATACGTTATAACGTAAGACTACATAACGTTATACGTTATAACGTATTACCATATAACGTTATACGTTATATCGTAATGCTACATAACGTTATACGTTATATCGTAATGTTACATAACGTTATACGTTATAACGTATTACCATATAACGTTATACGTTATATCGTAATACTACCTAACGTTATACGTTATATCGTAATGTCACATAACGTTATACGTTATATCGTAATGCTACATAACGTTATACGTTATAACGTATTACCATATAACGTTATACGTTATATCGTAATGCTACGTAACGTTATACGTTATAACGTATTACCATATAACGTTATGCGTTATATCGTAATACTACCTAACGTTATACGTTATATCGTAATGTCACATAACGTTATACGTTATATCGTAATGCTACATAACGTTATACGTTATATCGTAATGCTACATAACGTTATACGTTATAACGTATTACCATATAACGTTATACGTTATATCGTAATGCTACATAACGTTATACGTTATATCGTAATGTTACATAACGTTATACGTTATATCGTAATGCTACATAACGTTATACGTTATAACGTATTACCATATAACGTTATACGTTATATAGTAATGCTACATAACGTTATACGGTATATCGTAATGTTACATAACGTTATACGTTATACCGTATTACCATATAACGTTATACGTTATATCGTAATGCTACATAACGTTATACGTTATATCGTAATGTTACATAACGTTATACGTTATAACGTATTACCATATAACGTTATACGTTATATCGTAATGCTACACAACGTTATTCATTACATCGTAATGCTACATAACGTTATACGTTATATCGTAATGCTACATAACGTTATACGTTATAACGTATTACCATATAACGTTATACGTTATATCGTAATTTTACATAACGTTATACGTTATATCGTAATATTACATATCATTATACGTTATAACGTATTACCATATAACGTTATACGTTATATCGTAATGCTACATAACGTTATATGTTACATCGTAATGCTACATGACGTTATACGTTATATCGTAATGTCACATAACGTTATACGTTATATCGTAATGCTACATAACGTTATACGTTATATCGTAATGTTACATAACGTTATACGTTATATCTTAATGCTACATAACGTTATACGTTATAACGTATTACCATATAACGTTATACGTTATATCGAAATGCTACATAACGTTATACGTTACATCGTAATGCTACATAACGTTATACGTTATAACGTATTACCATATAACGTTATACGTTATATCGTAATGCTACATAACGTTATACGTTATATCGTAATGTTACATAACGTTATACGTTATATCGTAATACTACCTAACTTTATACGTTATATCGTAATGTCACATAACGTTATACGTTATATCGTAATGCTACATGACGTTATACGTTATAACGTATTAGCATATAACGTTATACGTTATATCGTAATGCTACATAACGTTATACGTTATAACGTATTACCATATAACGTTATACGTTATATCGCAATGCTACATAACGTTATACGTTATATCGTAATGCTGCATAACGTTATACGTTATATCGTAGTGCTACATAACGTTATACGTTACATGGTAATGCTACATAACGTTATACGCTATAACGTATTAGCATATAACGTTATAAGTTATATCGTAATGCTACATAACGTTATACGTTATAACGTATTAGCATATAACGTTATACGTTATATCGTAATGCTACGTAACGTTATACGTTATAACGTATTACCATATAACGTTATACGTTATATCGTAATACTACCTAACGTTATACGTTATATCGTAATGTCACATAACGTTATACGTTATATCGTAATGCTACATAACGTTATACGTTATATCGTAATGCTACATAACGTTATACGTTATAACGTATTACCATATAACGTTATACGTTATATCGTAATGCTACACAACGTTATACGTTATATCGTAATGTTACATAACGTTATACGTTATATCGTAATGCTACATAACGTTATACGTTATAACGTATTACCATATAACGTTATACGTTATATCGTAATGCTACATAACGTTATACGTTATAACGTATTACCATATAACGTTATACGTTATAACGTATTACCATATAACGTTATACGTTATATCGTAATGCTACATAACGTTATACGTTATATCGTAATGTTACATAACGTTATACGTTATAACGTATTACCATATAACGTTATACGTTATATCGTAATACTACCTAACGTTATACGTTATATCGTAATGTCACATAACGTTATACGTTATATCGTAATGCTACATAACGTTATACGTTATAACGTATTACCATATAACGTTATACGTTATATCGTAATGCTACGTAACGTTATACGTTATAACGTATTACCATATAACGTTATGCGTTATATCGTAATACTACCTAACGTTATACGTTATATCGTAATGTCACATAACGTTATACGTTATATCGTAATGCTACATAACGTTATACGTTATATCGTAATGCTACATAACGTTATACGTTATAACGTATTACCATATAACGTTATACGTTATATCGTAATGCTACATAACGTTATACGTTATATCGTAATGTTACATAACGTTATACGTTATATCGTAATGCTACATAACGTTATACGTTATAACGTATTACCATATAACGTTATACGTTATATAGTAATGCTACATAACGTTATACGGTATATCGTAATGTTACATAACGTTATACGTTATACCGTATTACCATATAACGTTATACGTTATATCGTAATGCTACATAACGTTATACGTTATATCGTAATGTTTCATAACGTTATACGTTATAACGTATTACCATATAACGTTATACGTTATATCGTAATGCTACACAACGTTATTCATTACATCGTAATGCTACATAACGTTATACGTTATATCGTAATGCTACATAACGTTATACGTTATAACGTATTACCATATAACGTTATACGTTATATCGTAATTTTACATAACGTTATACGTTATATCGTAATATTACATATCATTATACGTTATAACGTATTACCATATAACGTTATACGTTATATCGTAATGCTACATAACGTTATATGTTACATCGTAATGCTACATGACGTTATACGTTATATCGTAATGTCACATAACGTTATACGTTATATCGTAATGCTACATAACGTTATACGTTATATCGTAATGTTACATAACGTTATACGTTATATCTTAATGCTACATAACGTTATACGTTATAACGTATTACCATATAACGTTATACGTTATATCGAAATGCTACATAACGTTATACGTTACATCGTAATGCTACATAACGTTATACGTTATAACGTATTACCATATAACGTTATACGTTATATCGTAATGCTACATAACGTTATACGTTATATCGTAATGTTACATAACGTTATACGTTATATCGTAATACTACCTAACTTTATACGTTATATCGTAATGTCACATAACGTTATACGTTATATCGTAATGCTACATGACGTTATACGTTATAACGTATTAGCATATAACGTTATACGTTATATCGTAATGCTACATAACGTTATACGTTATAACGTATTACCATATAACGTTATACGTTATATCGCAATGCTACATAACGTTATACGTTATATCGTAATGCTGCATAACGTTATACGTTATATCGTAGTGCTACATAACGTTATACGTTACATGGTAATGCTACATAACGTTATACGCTAAAACGTATTAGCATATAACGTTATACGTTATATCGTAATGCTACATAACGTTATACGTTATAACGTATTAGCATATAACGTTATACGTTATATCGTAATGCTACGTAACGTTATACGTTATAACGTATTACCATATAACGTTATACGTTATATCGTAATACTACCTAACGTTATACGTTATATCGTAATGTCACATAACGTTATACGTTATATCGTAATGCTACATAACGTTATACGTTATATCGTAATGCTACATAACGTTATACGTTATAACGTATTACCATATAACGTTATACGTTATATCGTAATGCTACACAACGTTATACGTTATATCGTAATGTTACATAACGTTATACGTTATATCGTAATGCTACATAACGTTATACGTTATAACGTATTACCATATAACGTTATACGTTATATCGTAATGCTACATAACGTTATACGTTATAACGTATTACCATATAACATTATACGTTATATCGTAATGCTACATAACGTTATACGTTATAACGTATTACCATATAACGTTATACGTTATATCGTAATGCTACATAACGTTATACGGTATATCGTAATGTTACATAACGTTATACGTTATACCGTATTACCATATAACGTTATACGTTATATCGTAATGCTACATAACGTTATACGTTATATCGTAATGTTACATAACGTTATACGTTATAACGTATTACCATATAACGTTATACGTTATATCGTAATGCTACACAACGTTATTCATTACATCGTAATGCTACATAACGTTATACGTTATATCGTAATGCTACATAACGTTATACGTTATAACGTATTACCATATAACGTTATACGTTATATCGTAATTTTACATAACGTTATACGTTATATCGTAATATTACATATCATTATACGTTATAACGTATTACCATATAACGTTATACGTTATATCGTAATGCTACATAACGTTATACGTTACATCGTAATGCTACATGACGTTATACGTTATATCGTAATGTCACATAACGTTATACGTTATATCGTAATGCTACATAACGTTATACGTTATATCGTAATGTTACATAACGTTATACGTTATATCTTAATGCTACATAACGTTATACGTTATAACGTATTACCATATAACGTTATACGTTATATCGAAATGCTACATAACGTTATACGTTACATCGTAATGCTACATAACGTTATACGTTATAACGTATTACCATATAACGTTATACGTTATATCGTAATGCTACATAACGTTATACTTTATATCATAATGTTACATAACGTTATACGTTATATCGTAATACTACCTAACTTTATACGTTATATCGTAATGTCACATAACGTTATACGTTATATCGTTATGCTACATGACGTTATACGTTATAACGTATTAGCATATAACGTTATACGTTATATCGTAATGCTACATAACATTATACGTTATAACGTATTACCATATAACGTTATACGTTATATCGCAATGCTACATAACGTTATACGTTATATCGTAATGCTGCATAACGTTATACGTTATATCGTAATGTCACATAACGTTATACGTTATAACGTATTACCATATAACGTTATACGTTATATCGAAATGCTACATAACGTTATACGTTACATCGTAATGCTACATAACGTTATACGTTATAACGTATTACCATATAACGTTATACGTTATATCGTAATGCTACATAACGTTATACGTTATATCGTAATGTTACATAACGTTATACGTTATATCGTAATGCTGCATAACGTTATACGTTATATCGTAATGTCACATAACGTTATACGTTATAACGTATTACCATATAACGTTATACGTTATATCGTAATGCTACATAACGTTATACGTTATATCGTAATGTCACATAACGTTATACGTTATATCGTAATGCTACATAACATTATACGTTATAACGTATTACCATATAATGTTATACGTTATATCGTAATGCTACATAACGTAATACGTTACATCGTAATGCTGCGTAACGTTATACGTTATATCGTAATGTCACATAACGTTATACGTTATATCGTAATACTACCTAACTTTATACGTTATATCGTAATGTCACATAACGTTATACGTTATATCGTAATGCTACATGACGTTATACGTTATAACGTATTAGCATATAACGTTATACGTTATATCGTAATGCTACATAACGTTATACGTTATAACGTATTACCATATAACGTTATACGTTATATCGCAATGCTACATAACGTTATACGTTATATCGTAATGCTGCATATCGTTATACGTTATATCGTAATGTCACATAACGTTATACGTTATATCGTAATGCTACATAACATTATACGTTATAACGTATTACCATATAATGTTATACGTTATATCGTAATGCTACATAACGTAATACGTTACATCGTAATGCTGCGTAACGTTATACGTTATATCGTAATGTCACATAACGTTATACGTTATATCGTAATACTACCTAACTTTATACGTTATATCGTAATGTCACATAACGTTATACGTTATATCGTAATGCTACATGACGTTATACGTTATAACGTATTAGCATTAAACGTTATACGTTATATCGTAATGCTACATAACGTTATACGTTATAACGTATTACCATATAACGTTATACGTTATATCGTAATGCTACATGACGTTATACGTTATAACGTATTAGCATATAACGTTATACGTTATATCGTAATGCTACATAACGTTATACGTTATAACGTATTACCATATAACGTTATACGTTATATCGTAATGTCACATAACGTTATACGTTATAACGTATTACCATATAACGTTATACGTTATATCGAAATGTTACATAACGTTATACGTTACATGGTAATGCTACATAACGTTATACGCTATAACGTATTAGCATATAACGTTATACGTTATATCGTAATGCTACATAACGTTATACGTTATAACGTATTAGCATATAACGTTATACGTTATATCGTAATGCTACGTAACGTTATACGTTATAACGTATTACCATATAACGTTATACGTTATATCGTAATACTACCTAACGTTATACGTTATATCGTAATGTCACATAACGTTATACGTTATATCGTAATGCTACATAACGTTATACGTTATAACGTATTACCATATAACGTTATACGTTATATCGTAATGTCACATAACGTTATACGTTATAACGTATTACCATATAACGTTATACGTTATATCGAAATGCTACATAACGTTATACGTTACATCGTAATGCTACATAACGTTATACGTTATAACGTATTACCATATAACGTTATACGTTATATCGTAATGCTACATAACGTTATACGTTATATCGTAATGTTACATAACGTTATACGTTATATCGTAATGCTGCATAACGTTATACGTTATATCGTAATGTCACATAACGTTATACGTTATAACGTATTACCATATAACGTTATACGTTATATCGTAATGCTACATAACGTTATACGTTATATCGTAATGTCACATAACGTTATACGTTATATCGTAATGCTACATAACATTATACGTTATAACGTATTACCATATAATGTTATACGTTATATCGTAATGCTACATAACGTAATACGTTACATCGTAATGCTGCGTAACGTTATACGTTATATCGTAATGTCACATAACGTTATACGTTATATCGTAATACTACCTAACTTTATACGTTATATCGTAATGTCACATAACGTTATACGTTATATCGTAATGCTACATGACGTTATACGTTATAACGTATTAGCATATAACGTTATACGTTATATCGTAATGCTACATAACGTTATACGTTATAACGTATTACCATATAACGTTATACGTTATATCGCAATGCTACATAACGTTATACGTTATATCGTAATGCTGCATATCGTTATACGTTATATCGTAATGTCACATAACGTTATACGTTATATCGTAATGCTACATAACATTATACGTTATAACGTATTACCATATAATGTTATACGTTTAATCGTAATGCTACATAACGTAATACGTTACATCGTAATGCTGCGTAACGTTATACGTTATATCGTAATGTCACATAACGTTATACGTTATATCGTAATACTACCTAACTTTATACGTTATATCGTAATGTCACATAACGTTATACGTTATATCGTAATGCTACATGACGTTATACGTTATAACGTATTAGCATATAACGTTATACGTTATATCGTAATGCTACATAACGTTATACGTTATAACGTATTACCATATAACGTTATACGTTATATCGTAATGCTACATGACGTTATACGTTATAACGTATTAGCATATAACGTTATACGTTATATCGTAATGCTACATAACGTTATACGTTATAACGTATTACCATATAACGTTATACGTTATATCGTAATGTCACATAACGTTATACGTTATAACGTATTACCATATAACGTTATACGTTATATCGAAATGTTACATAACGTTATACGTTACATGGTAATGCTACATAACGTTATACGCTATAACGTATTAGCATATAACGTTATACGTTATATCGTAATGCTACATAACGTTATACGTTATAACGTATTAGCATATAACGTTATACGTTATATCGTAATGCTACGTAACGTTATACGTTATAACGTATTACCATATAACGTTATACGTTATATCGTAATACTACCTAACGTTATACGTTATATCGTAATGTCACATAACGTTATACGTTATATCGTAATGCTACATAACGTTATACGTTATATCGTAATGCTACATAACGTTATACGTTATAACGTATTACCATATAACGTTATACGTTATATCGTAATGCTACACAACGTTATACGTTATATCGTAATGTTACATAACGTTATACGTTATATCGTAATGCTACATAACGTTATACGTTATAACGTATTACCATATAACGTTATACGTTATATCGTAATGCTACGTAACGTTATACGTTATAACGTATTACCATATAACGTTATACGTTATATCGTAATACTACCTAACGTTATACGTTATATCGTAATGCTACATGACGTTATACGTTATAACGTATTAGCATATAACGTTATACGTTATATCGTAATGCTACATAACGTTATACGTTATATCGTAATGTCACATAACGTTATACGTTATATCGTAATGCTACATAACATTATACGTTATAACGTATTACCATATAATGTTATACGTTATATCGTAATGCTACATAACGTAATACGTTACATCGTAATGCTGCATAACGTTATACGTTATATCGTAATGTCACATAACGTTATACGTTATATCGTAATACTACCTAACTTTATACGTTATATCGTAATGTCACATAACGTTATACGTTATATCGTAATGCTACATGACGTTATACGTTATAACGTATTAGCATATAACGTTATACGTTATATCGTAATGCTACATAACGTTATACGTTATAACGTATTACCATATAACGTTATACGTTATATCGCAATGCTACATAACGTTATACGTTATATCGTAATGCTGCATAACGTTATACGTTATATCGTAATGTCACATAACGTTATACGTTATAACGTATTACCATATAACGTTATACGTTATATCGAAATGTTACATAACGTTATACGTTACATCGTAATGCTACATAACGTTATACGTTATAACGTATTACCATATAACGTTATACGTTGTATCGTAATGCTACATAACGTTATACGTTATATCGTAATGTTACATAACGTTATACGTTATAACGTATTACCATATAACGTTATACGTTATATCGTAATGCTACATAACGTTATACGCTACATCGTAATGCTACATAACGTTATACGTTATAACCTAATAGCATATAACGTTATACGTTACATCGTAATGCTACATAACGTTATACGTTATAACGTATTACCATATAACGTTATACGTTATAACGTATTACCATATAACGTTATACGTTATATCGTAATGCTACATAACGTTATACGTTATATCGTAATGTTACATAACGTTATACGGTATGAAGTATTACCATATAACGTTATACGTTATATCGTAATGTCACATAACGTTATACGTTATGTCGTAATGCTACATAACGTTATACGTTATAACGTATTACCGTATAACGTTATACGTTATATCGTAATGCTACATAACGTTATACGCTATATCGTAATGTTACATAACGTTATACGTTATATCGTAATGCTACATAGCGTTATACGTTATAACGTATTACCATATAACGTTATACGTTATATCGTAATGCTACATAACGTTATACGTTATAACGTATTACCATATAACGTTATACGTTATATCGTAATGCTACATAACGTTGTACGTTATATCGTAATGTTACATAACGTTATACGTTATAACGTATTACCATATAACGTTATACGTTATATCGTAATGCTACATAACGTTATACGTTATAACGTAATACTACGTTACGTTATACGTTATAACGTAATACTACATAACGTTATACGTTATATCGTAATGCTACATAACGTTATACGTTATATCGTAATGTTACATAACGTTATACGTTATAACGTATTACCATATAACGTTATACGTTATATCGTAATGCTACGTAACGTTATACGTTATAACGTATTACCATATAACGTTATACGTTATATCGTAATACTACCTAACGTTATACGTTATATCGTAATGCTACATGGCGTTATACGTTATAACGTATTAGCATATAACGTTATACGTTATATCGTAATGCTACATAACGTTATACGTTATAACGTATTACCATATAACGTTATACGTTATATCGCAATGCTACATAACGTTATACGTTATATCGTAATGCTGCATAACGTTATACGTTATATCGTAATGTCACATAACGTTATACGTTATAACGTATTACCATATAACGTTATACGTTATATCGAAATGCTACATAACGTTATACGTTACATCGTAATGCTACATAACGTTATACGTTATAACGTATTACCATATAACGTTATACGTTATATCGTAATGCTACATAACGTTATACGTTATATCGTAATGTTACATAACGTTATACGTTATATCGTAATGCTGCATAACGTTATACGTTATATCGTAATGTCACATAACGTTATACGTTATAACGTATTACCATATAACGTTATACGTTATATCGTAATGCTACATAACGTTATACGTTATATCGTAATGTCACATAACGTTATACGTTATATCGTAATGCTACATAACATTATACGTTATAACGTATTACCATATAATGTTATACGTTATATCGTAATGCTACATAACGTAATACGTTACATCGTAATGCTGCATAACGTTATACGTTATATCGTAATGTCACATAACGTTATACGTTATATCGTAATACTACCTAACTTTATACGTTATATCGTAATGTCACATAACGTTATACGTTATATCGTAATGCTACATGACGTTATACGTTATAACGTATTAGCATATAACGTTATACGTTATATCGTAATGCTACATAACGTTATACGTTATAACGTATTACCATATAACGTTATACGTTATATCGCAATGCTACATAACGTTATACGTTATATCGTAATGCTGCATTACGTTATACGTTATATCGTAATGTCACATAACGTTATACGTTATAACGTATTACCATATAACGTTATACGTTATATCGAAATGTTACATAACGTTATACGTTACATCGTAATGCTACATAACGTTATACGTTATAACGTATTACCATATAACGTTATACGTTGTATCGTAATGCTACATAACGTTATACGTTATATCGTAATGTTACATAACGTTATACGTTATAACGTATTACCATATAACGTTATACGTTATATCGTAATGCTGCATAACGTTATACGTTATATCGTAATGTTACATAACGTTATACGTTATAACGTATTACCATATAACGTTATACGTTATATCGTAATGCTACATAACGTTATACGCTACATCGTAATGCTACATAACGTTATACGTTATAACCTAATAGCATATAACGTTATACGTTACATCGTAATGCTACATAACGTTATACGTTATAACGTATTACCATATAACGTTATACGTTATATCGTAATGCTACATAACGTTATACGTTATATCGTAATGTTACATAACGTTATACGGTATAAAGTATTACCATATAACGTTATACGTTATATCGTAATGTCACATAACGTTATACGTTATGTCGTAATGCTACATAACGTTATACGTTATATCGTAATGCTACATAGCGTTATACGTTATAACGTATTACCATATAACGTTATACGTTATATCGTAATGCTACATAACGTTATACGTTATAACGTATTACCATATAACGTTATACGTTATATCGTAATGCTACATAACGTTGTACGTTATATCGTAATGTTACATAACGTTATACGTTATAACGTATTACCATATAACGTTATACGTTATATCGTAATGCTACATAACGTTATACGTTATAACGTAATACTACGTAACGTTATACGTTATAACGTAATACTACATAACGTTATACGTTATATCGTAATGCTACATAACGTTATACGTTATATCGTAATGTTACATAACGTTATACGTTATAACGTATTACCATATAACGTTATACGTTATATCGTAATGCTACGTAACGTTATACGTTATAACGTATTACCATATAACGTTATACATTATATCGTAATACTACCTAACGTTATACGTTATATCGTAATGTCACATAACGTTATACGTTATATCGTAATGTTACATAACGTTATACGTTATATCGTAATGCTACATAACGTTATACGTTATAACGTATTACCATATAACGTTATACGTTATATCGTAATGCTACATAACGTTATACGGTATATCGTAATGTTACATAACGTTATACGTTATACCGTATTACCATATAACGTTATACGTTATATCGTAATGCTACATAACGTTATACGTTATATCGTAATGTTACATAACGTTATACGTTATAACGTATTACCATATAACGTTATACGTTATATCGTAATGCTACACAACGTTATTCATTACATCGTAATGCTACATAACGTTATACGTTATATCGTAATGCTACATAACGTTATACGTTATAACGTATTACCATATAACGTTATACATTATATCGTAATACTACCTAACGTTATACGTTATATCGTAATGTCACATAACGTTATACGTTATATCGTAATGCTACATAACGTTATACGTTATATCGTAATGCTACATAACGTTATACGTTATAACGTATTACCATATAACGTTATACGTTATATCGTAAAGCTACATAACGTTATACGTTATATCGTAATGTTACATAACGTTATACGTTATATCGTAATGCTACATAACGTTATACGTTATAACGTATTACCATATAACGTTATACGTTATATCGTAATGCTACATAACGTTATACGGTATATCGTAATGTTACATAACGTTATACGTTATACCGTATTACCATATAACGTTATACGTTATATCGTAATGCTACATAACGTTATACGTTATATCGTAATGTTACATAACGTTATACGTTATAACGTATTACCATATAACGTTATACGTTATATCGTAATGCTACACAACGTTATTCATTACATCGTAATGCTACATAACGTTATACGTTATATCGTAATGCTACATAACGTTATACGTTATATCGTAATGCTACATGACGTTATACGTTATAACGTATTAGCATATAACGTTATACGTTATATCGTAATGCTACATAACGTTATACGTTATAACGTATTACCATATAACGTTATACGTTATATCGCAATGCTACATAACGTTATACGTTATATCGTAATGCTGCATAACGTTATACGTTATATCGTAATGTCACATAACGTTATGCGTTATAACGTATTACCATATAACGTTATACGTTATATCGTAATGCTACATAACGTTATACGGTATATCGTAATGTTACATAACGTTATACGTTATACCGTATTACCATATAACGTTATACGTTATATCGTAATGCTACATAACGTGATACGTTATAACGTAATACTACGTAACGTTATACGTTATAACGTAATACTACATAACGTTATACGTTATATCGTTATGCTACATAACGTTATACGTTATATCGTAATGTTACATAACGTTATACGTTATAACGTATTACCATATAACGTTATACGTTATATCGTAATGCTACGTAACGTTATACGTTATAACGTATTACCATATAACGTTATACGTTATATCGTAATACTACCTAACGTTATACGTTATATCGTAATGCTACATGACGTTATACGTTATAACGTATTAGCATATAACGTTATACGTTATATCGTAATGCTACATAACGTTATACGTTATAACGTATTACCATATAACGTTATACGTTATATCGCAATGCTACATAACGTTATACGTTATATCGTAATGCTGCATAACGTTATACGTTATATCGTAATGTCACATAACGTTATACGTTATAACGTATTACCATATAACGTTATACGTTATATCGTAATGCTACATAACGTTATACGTTACATCGTAATGCTACATAACGTTATACGTTATATCGTAATGCTACATAGCGTTATACGTTATAACGTATTACCATATAACGTTATACGTTATATCGTAATGCTACATAACGTTATACGTTATAACGTATTACCATATAACGTTATACGTTATATCGTAATGCTACATAACGTTGTACGTTATATCGTAATGTTACATAACGTTATACGTTATAACGTATTACCATATAACGTTATACGTTATATCGTAATGCTACATAACGTTATACGTTATAACGTAATACTACGTAACGTTATACGTTATATCGTAATGCTACACAACGTTATACGTTATATCGTAATGCTGCATAACGTTATACGTTATATCGTAATGTCACATAACGTTATACGTTATAACTTATTACCATATAACGTTATACGTTATATCGTAATGCTACATAACGTTATACGTTACATCGTAATGCTACATAACGTTATACGTTATATCGTAATGCTACATAGCGTTATACGTTATAACGTATTACCATATAACGTTATACGTTATATCGTAATGCTACATAACGTTATACGTTATAACGTATTACCATATAACGTTATACGTTATATCGTAATGCTACATAACGTTGTACGTTATATCGTAATGTTACATAACGTTATACGTTATAACGTATTACCATATAACGTTATACGTTATATCGTAATGCTACATAACGTTATACGTTATAACGTAATACTACGTAACGTTATACGTTATATCGTAATGCTACACAACGTTATACGTTATATCGTAATGTTACATAACGTTATACGTTATAACGTATTACCATATAACGTTATACGTTATATCGTAATGCTGCATAACGTTATACGTTATATCGTAATGTCACATAACGTTATACGTTATAACGTATTACCATATAACGTTATACGTTATATCGTAATGCTACATAACGTTATACGGTATATCGTAATGTTACATAACGTTATACGTTATACCGTATTACCATATAACGTTATACGTTATATCGTAATGCTACATAACGTTATACGTTATATCGTAATGCTACATAACGTTATACGTTATAACGTATTACCATATAACGTTATACGTTATATCGCAATGCTACATAACGTTATACGTTATATCGTAATGCTGCATAACGTTATACGTTATATCGTAATGTCACATAACGTTATACGTTATAACGTATTACCATATAACGTTATACGTTATATCGAAATGTTACATAACGTTATACGTTACATCGTAATGCTACATAACGTTATACGTTATAACGTATTACCATATAACGTTATACGTTGTATCGTAATGCTACATAACGTTATACGTTATATCGTAATGTTACATAACGTTATACGTTATAACGTATTACCATATAACGTTATACGTTATATCGTAATGCTGCATAACGTTATACGTTATATCGTAATGTCACATAACGTTATACGTTACAACGTATTACCATATAACGTTATACGTTATATCGTAATGCTACATAACGTTATACGCTACATCGTAATGCTACATAACGTTATACGTTATAACCTAACAGCATATAACGTTATACGTTACATCGTAATGCTACATAACGTTATACGTTATAACGTATTACCATATAACGTTATACGTTATATCGTAATGCTACATAACGTTATACGTTATATCGTAATGTTACATAACGTTATACGGTATAAAGTATTACCATATAACGTTATACGTTATATCGTAATGTCACATAACGTTATACGTTATGTCGTAATGCTACATAACGTTATACGTTATATCGTAATGCTACATAACGTTATACGCTATATCGTAATGTTACATAACGTTATACGTTATATCGTAATGCTACATAGCGTTATACGTTATAACGTATTACCATATAACGTTATACGTTATATCGTAATGCTACATAACGTTATACGTTATAACGTATTACCATATATCGTTATACGTTATATCGTAATGCTACATAACGTTGTACGTTATATCGTAATGTTACATAACGTTATACGTTATAACGTATTACCATATAACGTTATACGTTATATCGTAATGCTACATAACGTTATACGTTATAACGTAATACTACGTAACGTTATACGTTATAACGTAATACTACATAACGTTATACGTTATATCGTAATGCTACATAACGTTATACGTTATATCGTAATGTTACATAACGTTATACGTTATAACGTATTACCATATAACGTTATACGTTATATCGTAATGCTACGTAACGTTATACGTTATAACGTATTACCATATAACGTTATACGTTATATCGTAATACTACCTAACGTTATACGTTATATCGTAATGTCACATAACGTTATACGTTATATCGTAATGCTACATAACGTTATACGTTATATCGTAATGCTACATAACGTTATACGTTATAACGTATTACCATATAACGTTATACGTTATATCGTAAAGCTACATAACGTTATACGTTATATCGTAATGTTACATAACGTTATACGTTATATCGTAATGCTACATAACGTTATACGTTATAACGTATTACCATATAACGTTATACGTTATATCGTAATGCTACATAACGTTATACGGTATATCGTAATGTTACATAACGTTTTACGTTATACCGTATTACCATATAACGTTATACGTTATATCGTAATGCTACATAACGTTATACGTTATATCGTAATGTTACATAACGTTATACGTTATAACGTATTACCATATAACGTTATACGTTATATCGTAATGCTACACAACGTTATTCATTACATCGTAATGCTACATAACGTTATACGTTATATCGTAATGCTACATAACGTTATACGTTATATCGTAATGCTACATGACGTTATACGTTATAACGTATTAGCATATAACGTTATACGTTATATCGTAATGCTACGTAACGTTATAGCGTTATAACGTATTACCATATAACGTTATACGTTATATCGTAATACTACCTAACGTTATACGTTATATCGTAATGTCACATAACGTTATACGTTATATCGTAATGCTACATAACGTTATACGTTATATCGTAATGCTACATAACGTTATACGTTATAACGTATTACCATATAACGTTATACGTTATATCGTAAAGCTACATAACGTTATACGTTATATCGTAATGTTACATAACGTTATACGTTATATCGTAATGCTACATAACGTTATACGTTATAACGTATTACCATATAACGTTATACGTTATATCGTAATGCTACATAACGTTATACGGTATATCGTAATGTTACATAACGTTTTACGTTATACCGTATTACCATATAACGTTATACGTTATATCGTAATGCTACATAACGTTATACGTTATATCGTAATGTTACATAACGTTATACGTTATAACGTATTACCATATAACGTTATACGTTATATCGTAATGCTGCATAACGTTATACGTTATATCGTAATGTCACATAACGTTATACGTTACAACGTATTACCATATAACGTTATACGTTATATCGTAATGCTACATAACGTTATACGCTACATCGTAATGCTACATAACGTTATACGTTATAACCTAACAGCAAATAACGTTATACGTTACATCGTAATGCTACATAACGTTATACGTTATAACGTATTACCATATAACGTTATACGTTATATCGTAATGCTACATAACGTTATACGTTATATCGTAATGTTACATAACGTTATACGGTATAAAGTATTACCATATAACGTTATACGTTATATCGTAATGTCACATAACGTTATACGTTATGTCGTAATGCTACATAACGTTATACGTTATAACGTATTACCGTATAACGTTATACGTTATATCGTAATGCTACATAACGTTATACGCTATATCGTAATGTTACATAACGTTATACGTTATATCGTAATGCTACATAGCGTTATACGTTATAACGTATTACCATATAACGTTATACGTTATATCGTAATGCTACATAACGTTATACGTTATAACGTATTACCATATAACGTTATACGTTATATCGTAATGCTACATAACGTTGTACGTTATATCGTAATGTTACATAACGTTATACGTTATAACGTATTACCATATAACGTTATACGTTATATCGTAATGCTACATAACGTTATACGTTATAACGTAATACTACGTAACGTTATACGTTATAACGTAATACTACATAACGTTATACGTTATATCGTAATGCTACATAACGTTATACGTTATATCGTAATGTTACATAACGTTATACGTTATAACGTATTACCATATAACGTTATACGTTATATCGTAATGCTACGTAACGTTATACGTTATAACGTATTACCATATAACGTTATACGTTATATCGTAATACTACCTAACGTTATACGTTATATCGTAATGTCACATAACGTTATACGTTATATCGTAATGCTACATAACGTTATACGTTATATCGTAATGCTACATAACGTTATACGTTATAACGTATTACCATATAACGTTATACGTTATATCGTAAAGCTACATAACGTTATACGTTATATCGTAATGTTACATAACGTTATACGTTATATCGTAATGCTACATAACGTTATACGTTATAACGTATTACCATATAACGTTATACGTTATATCGTAATGCTACATAACGTTATACGGTATATCGTAATGTTACATAACGTTTTACGTTATACCGTATTACCATATAACGTTATACGTTATATCGTAATGCTACATAACGTTATACGTTATATCGTAATGTTACATAACGTTATACGTTATAACGTATTACCATATAACGTTATACGTTATATCGTAATGCTACACAACGTTATTCATTACATCGTAATGCTACATAACGTTATACGTTATATCGTAATGCTACATAACGTTATACGTTATATCGTAATGCTACATGACGTTATACGTTATAACGTATTAGCATATAACGTTATACGTTATATCGTAATGCTACATAACGTTATACGTTATAACGTATTACCATATAACGTTATACGTTATATCGTAATGCTACATAACGTTATACGTTATATCGTAATGCTGCATAACGTTATACGTTATATCGTAATGTCACATAACGTTATACGTTATAACGTATTACCATATAACGTTATACGTTATATCGTAATGCTACATAACGTTATACGGTATATCGTAATGTTACATAACGTTATACGTTATACCGTATTACCATATAACGTTATACGTTATATCGTAATGCTACATAACGTTATACGTTATAACGTAATACTACGTAACGTTATACGGTATAACGTAATACTACATAACGTTATACGTTATATCGTTATGCTACATAACGTTATACGTTATATCGTAATGTTACATAACGTTATACGTTATAACGTATTACCATATAACGTTATACGTTATATCGTAATGCTACGTAACGTTATACGTTATAACGTATTACCATATAACGTTATACGTTATATCGTAATACTACCTAACGTTATACGTTATATCGTAATGCTACATGACGTTATACGTTATAACGTATTAGCATATAACGTTATACGTTATATCGTAATGCTACATAACGTTATACGTTATAACGTATTACCATATAACGTTATACGTTATATCGCAATGCTACATAACGTTATACGTTATATCGTAATGCTGCATAACGTTATACGTTATATCGTAATGTCACATAACGTTATACGTTATAACGTATTACCATATAACGTTATACGTTATATCGAAATGCTACATAACGTTATACGTTACATCGTAATGCTACATAACGTTATACGTTATAACGTATTACCATATAACGTTATACGTTATATCGTAATGCTACATAACGTTATACGTTATATCGTAATGTTACATAACGTTATACGTTATATCGTAATGCTGCATAACGTTATACGTTATATCGTAATGTCACATAACGTTATACGTTATAACGTATTACCATATAACGTTATACGTTATATCGTAATGCTACATAACGTTATACGTTATATCGTAATGTCACATAACGTCATACGTTATATCGTAATGCTACATAACATTATACGTTATAACGTATTACCATATAATGTTATACGTTATATCGTAATGCTACATAACGTAATACGTTACATCGTAATGCTGCATAACGTTATACGTTATATCGTAATGTCACATAACGTTATACGTTATATCGTAATACTACCTAACTTTATACGTTATATCGTAATGTCACATAACGTTATACGTTATATCGTAATGCTACATGACGTTATACGTTATAACGTATTAGCATATAACGTTATACGTTATATCGTAATGCTACATAACGTTATACGTTATAACGTATTACCATATAACGTTATACGTTATATCGCAATGCTACATAACGTTATACGTTATATCGTAATGCTGCATAACGTTATACGTTATATCGTAATGTCACATTACGTTATACGTTATAACGTATTACCATATAACGTTATACGTTATATCGAAATGTTACATAACGTTATACGTTACATCGTAATGCTACATAACGTTATACGTTATAACGTATTACCATATAACGTTATACGTTGTATCGTAATGCTACATAACGTTATACGTTATATCGTAATGTTACATAACGTTATACGTTATAACGTATTACCATATAACGTTATACGTTATATCGTAATGCTGCATAACGTTATACGTTATATCGTAATGTCACATAACGTTATACGTTATAACGTATTACCATATAACGTTATACGTTATATCGTAATGCTACATAACGTTATACGCTACATCGTAATGCTTCATAACGTTATACGTTATAACCTAATAGCATATAACGTTATACGTTACATCGTAATGCTACATAACGTTATACGTTATAACGTATTACCATATAACGTTATACGTTATATCGTAATGCTACATAACGTTATACGATATATCGTAATGTTACATAACGTTATACGGTATAAAGTATTACCATATAACGTTATACGTTATATCGTAATGTCACATAACGTTATACGTTATGTCGTAATGCTACATAACGTTATATGTTATAACGTATTACCGTATAACGTTATACGTTATATCGTAATGCTACATAGCGTTATACGTTATAACGTATTACCATATAACGTTATACGTTATATCGTAATGCTACATAACGTTATACGTTATAACGTAATACTACGTAACGTTATACGTTATAACGTAATACTACATAACGTTATACGTTATATCGTAATGCTACATAACGTTATACGTTATATCGTAATGCTACATAACGTTATACGTTATAACGTATTACCATATAACGTTATACGTTATATCGTAATGCTACATAACGTTATACGTTATATCGTAATGCTACATAACGTTATACGTTATAACGTATTACCATATAACGTTATACGTTATATCGTAATTTTACATAACGTTATACGTTATATCGTAATATTACATAACATTATACGTTATAACGTATTACCATATAACGTTATACGTTATATCGTAATGCTACATAACGTTATACGTTACATCGTAATGCTACATGACGTTATACGTTATATCGTAATGTCACATAACGTTATACGTTATATCGTAATGCTACATAACGTTATACGTTATATCGTAATGTTACATAACGTTATACGTTATATCTTAATGCTACATAACGTTATACGTTATAACGTATTACCATATAACGTTATACGTTATATCGAAATGCTACATAACGTTATACGTTACATCGTAATGCTACATAACGTTATACGTTATAACGTATTACCATATAACGTTATACGTTATATCGTAATGCTACATAACGTTATACGTTATATCGTAATGTTACATAACGTTATACGTTATATCGTGATACTACCTAACTTTATACGTTATATCGTAATGTCACATAACGTTATACGTTATATCGTAATGCTACATGACGTTATACGTTATAACGTATTAGCATATAACGTTATACGTTATATCGTAATGCTACATAACGTTATACGTTATAACGTATTACCATATAACGTTATACGTTATATCGCAATGCTACATAACGTTATACGTTATATCGTAATGCTGCATAACGTTATACGTTATATCGTAATGTCACATAACGTTATACGTTATAACGTATTACCATATAACGTTATACGTTATATCGAAATGCTACATAACGTTATACGTTACATCGTAATGCTACATAACGTTATACGTTATAACGTAATACCATATAACGTTATACGTTATATCGTAATGCTACATAACGTTATACGTTATATCGTAATGTTACATAACGTTATACGTTATATCGTAATGCTGCATAACGTTATACGTTATATCGTAATGTCACATAACGTTATACGTTATAACGTATTACCATATAACGTTATACGTTATATCGTAATGCTACATAACGTTATACGTTACATCGTAATGCTACATAACGTTATACGTTATAAGGTATTACCATATAACGTTATACGTTATATCGTGATGCTACATAACGTTATACGTTATATCGTAATGTTACATAACGTTATACGTTATATCGTAATGCTGCATAACGTTATACGTTATATCGTAATGTCACATAACGTTATACGTTATAACGTATTACCATATAACGTTATACGTTATATCGTAATGCTACATAACGTTATACGTTACATCGTAATGCTACATAACGTTATACGTTATAACGTATTACCATATAACGTTATACGTTATATCGAAATGCTACATAACGTTATACGTTACATCGTAATGCTACATAACGTTATACGTTATAACGTATTACCATATAACGTTATACGTTATATCGTAATGCTACATAACGTTATACGTTATATCGTAATGTTACATAACGTTATACGTTATATCGTAATACTACCTAACTTTATACGTTATATCGTAATGTCACATAACGTTATACGTTATATCGAAATGCTACATAACGTTATACGTTACATCGTAATGCTACATAACGTTATACGTTATAACGTATTACCATATAACGTTATACGTTATATCGTAATGCTACATAACGTTATACGTTATATCGTAATGTTACATAACGTTATACGTTATATCGTAATGCTGCATAACGTTATACGTTATATCGTAATGTCACATAACGTTATACGTTATAACGTATTACCATATAACGTTATACGTTATATCGTAATGCTACATAACGTTATACGTTATAACGTATTACCATATAACGTTATACGTTATATCGTAATGCTACATAACGTTGTACGTTATATCGTAATGTTACGTAACTTTATACGTTATATCGTAATGCTACATAACGTTATACGTTACATGGTAATGCTACATAACGTTATACGCTATAACGTATTAGCATATAACGTTATACGTTATATCGTAATGCTACATAACGTTATACGTTATAACGTATTACCATATAACGTTATACGTTATATCGTAATGCTACATAACGTTGTACGTTATATCGTAATGTTACGTAACGTTATACGTTATATCGTAATGCTACATAACGTTATACGTTACATGGTAATGCTACATAACGTTATACGCTATAACGTATTAGCATATAACGTTATACGTTACATCGTAATGCTACATAACGTTATACGTTATAACGTATTACCATATAACGTTATACGTTATATCGTAATGCTACATAACGTTATACGTTATATCGTAATGTTACATAACGTTATACGTTATATCGTAATACTACCTAACTTTATACGTTATATCGTAATGTCACATAACGTTATACGTTATATCGTAATGCTACATGACGTTATACGTTATAACGTATTAGCATATAACGTTATACGTTATATCGTAATGCTACATAACGTTATACGTTATAACGTATTACCATATAACGTTATACGTTATATCGTAATGCTACATAACGTTATACGATATATCGTAATGTTACATAACGTTATACGGTATAAAGTATTACCATATAACGTTATACGTTATATCGTAATGTCACATAACGTTATACGTTATGTCGTAATGCTACATAACGTTATATGTTATAACGTATTACCGTATAACGTTATACGTTATATCGTAATGCTACATAGCGTTATACGTTATAACGTATTACCATATAACGTTATACGTTATATCGTAATGCTACATAACGTTATACGTTATAACGTAATACTACGTAACGTTATACGTTATAACGTAATACTACATAACGTTATACGTTATATCGTAATGCTACATAACGTTATACGTTATATCGTAATGCTACATAACGTTATACGTTATAACGTATTACCATATAACGTTATACGTTATATCGTAATGCTACATAACGTTATACGTTATATCGTAATGCTACATAACGTTATACGTTATAACGTATTACCATATAACGTTATACGTTATATCGTAATTTTACATAACGTTATACGTTATATCGTAATATTACATAACATTATACGTTATAACGTATTACCATATAACGTTATACGTTATATCGTAATGCTACATAACGTTATACATTACATCGTAATGCTACATGACGTTATACGTTATATCGTAATGTCACATAACGTTATACGTTATATCGTAATGCTACATAACGTTATACGTTATATCGTAATGTTACATAACGTTATACGTTATATCTTAATGCTACATAACGTTATACGTTATAACGTATTACCATATAACGTTATACGTTATATCGAAATGCTACATAACGTTATACGTTACATCGTAATGCTACATAACGTTATACGTTATAACGTATTACCATATAACGTTATACGTTATATCGTAATGCTACATAACGTTATACGTTATATCGTAATGTTACATAACGTTATACGTTATATCGTGATACTACCTAACTTTATACGTTATATCGTAATGTCACATAACGTTATACGTTATATCGTAATGCTACATGACGTTATACGTTATAACGTATTAGCATATAACGTTATACGTTATATCGTAATGCTACATAACGTTATACGTTATAACGTATTACCATATAACGTTATACGTTATATCGCAATGCTACATAACGTTATACGTTATATCGTAATGCTGCATAACGTTATACGTTATATCGTAATGTCACATAACGTTATACGTTATAACGTATTACCATATAACGTTATACGTTATATCGAAATGCTACATAACGTTATACGTTACATCGTAATGCTACATAACGTTATACGTTATAACGTAATACCATATAACGTTATACGTTATATCGTAATGCTACATAACGTTATACGTTATATCGTAATGTTACATAACGTTATACGTTATATCGTAATGCTGCATAACGTTATACGTTATATCGTAATGTCACATAACGTTATACGTTATAACGTATTACCATATAACGTTATACGTTATATCGTAATGCTACATAACGTTATACGTTACATCGTAATGCTACATAACGTTATACGTTATAAGGTATTACCATATAACGTTATACGTTATATCGTGATGCTACATAACGTTATACGTTATATCGTAATGTTACATAACGTTATACGTTATATCGTAATGCTGCATAACGTTATACGTTATATCGTAATGTCACATAACGTTATACGTTATAACGTATTACCATATAACGTTATACGTTATATCGTAATGCTACATAACGTTATACGTTACATCGTAATGCTACATAACGTTATACGTTATAACGTATTACCATATAACGTTATACGTTATATCGAAATGCTACATAACGTTATACGTTACATCGTAATGCTACATAACGTTATACGTTATAACGTATTACCATATAACGTTATACGTTATATCGTAATGCTACATAACGTTATACGTTATATCGTAATGTTACATAACGTTATACGTTATATCGTAATACTACCTAACTTTATACGTTATATCGTAATGTCACATAACGTTATACGTTATATCGAAATGCTACATAACGTTATACGTTACATCGTAATGCTACATAACGTTATACGTTATAACGTATTACCATATAACGTTATACGTTATATCGTAATGCTACATAACGTTATACGTTATATCGTAATGTTACATAACGTTATACGTTATATCGTAATGCTGCATAACGTTATACGTTATATCGTAATGTCACATAACGTTATACGTTATAACGTATTACCATATAACGTTATACGTTATATCGTAATGCTACATAACGTTATACGTTATAACGTATTACCATATAACGTTATACGTTATATCGTAATGCTACATAACGTTGTACGTTATATCGTAATGTTACGTAACTTTATACGTTATATCGTAATGCTACATAACGTTATACGTTACATGGTAATGCTACATAACGTTATACGCTATAACGTATTAGCATATAACGTTATACGTTATATCGTAATGCTACATAACGTTATACGTTATAACGTATTACCATATAACGTTATACGTTATATCGTAATGCTACATAACGTTGTACGTTATATCGTAATGTTACGTAACGTTATACGTTATATCGTAATGCTACATAACGTTATACGTTACATGGTAATGCTACATAACGTTATACGCTATAACGTATTAGCATATAACGTTATACGTTACATCGTAATGCTACATAACGTTATACGTTATAACGTATTACCATATAACGTTATACGTTATATCGTAATGCTACATAACGTTATACGTTATATCGTAATGTTACATAACGTTATACGTTATATCGTAATACTACCTAACTTTATACGTTATATCGTAATGTCACATAACGTTATACGTTATATCGTAATGCTACATGACGTTATACGTTATAACGTATTAGCATATAACGTTATACGTTATATCGTAATGCTACATAACGTTATACGTTATAACGTATTACCATATAACGTTATACGTTATATCGCCATGCTACATAACGTTATACGTTATATCGTAATGCTGCATAACGTTATACGTTATATCGTAATGTCACATAACGTTATACGTTATAACGTATTACCATATAACGTTATACGTTATATCGTAATTTTACATAACGTTATACGTTATATCGTAATATTACATAACATTATACGTTATAACGTATTACCATATAACGTTATACGTTATATCGTAATGCTACATAACGTTATACGTTACATCGTAATGCTACATGACGTTATACGTTATATCGTAATGTCACATAACGTTATACGTTATATCGTAATGCTACATAACGTTATACGTTATATCGTAATGTTACATAACGTTATACGTTATATCTTAATGCTACATAACGTTATACGTTATAACGTATTACCATATAACGTTATACGTTATATCGAAATGCTACATAACGTTATACGTTACATCGTAATGCTACATAACGTTATACGTTATAACGTATTACCATATAACGTTATACGTTATATCGTAATGCTACATAACGTTATACGTTATATCGTAATGTTACATAACGTTATACGTTATATCGTGATACTACCTAACTTTATACGTTATATCGTAATGTCACATAACGTTATACGTTATATCGTAATGCTACATGACGTTATACGTTATAACGTATTAGCATATAACGTTATACGTTATATCGTAATGCTACATAACGTTATACGTTATAACGTATTACCATATAACGTTATACGTTATATCGCAATGCTACATAACGTTATACGTTATATCGTAATGCTGCATAACGTTATACGTTATATCGTAATGTCACATAACGTTATACGTTATAACGTATTACCATATAACGTTATACGTTATATCGAAATGCTACATAACGTTATACGTTACATCGTAATGCTACATAACGTTATACGTTATAACGTAATACCATATAACGTTATACGTTATATCGTAATGCTACATAACGTTATACGTTATATCGTAATGTTACATAACGTTATACGTTATATCGTAATGCTGCATAACGTTATACGTTATATCGTAATGTCACATAACGTTATACGTTATAACGTATTACCATATAACGTTATACGTTATATCGTAATGCTACATAACGTTATACGTTACATCGTAATGCTACATAACGTTATACGTTATAAGGTATTACCATATAACGTTATACGTTATATCGTGATGCTACATAACGTTATACGTTATATCGTAATGTTACATAACGTTATACGTTATATCGTAATGCTGCATAACGTTATACGTTATATCGTAATGTCACATAACGTTATACGTTATAACGTATTACCATATAACGTTATACGTTATATCGTAATGCTACATAACGTTATACGTTACATCGTAATGCTACATAACGTTATACGTTATAACGTATTACCATATAACGTTATAAGTTATATCGAAATGCTACATAACGTTATACGTTACATCGTAATGCTACATAACGTTATACGTTATAACGTATTACCATATAACGTTATACGTTATATCGTAATGCTACATAACGTTATACGTTATATCGTAATGTTACATAACGTTATACGTTATATCGTAATACTACCTAACTTTATACGTTATATCGTAATGTCACATAACGTTATACGTTATATCGAAATGCTACATAACGTTATACGTTACATCGTAATGCTACATAACGTTATACGTTATAACGTATTACCATATAACGTTATACGTTATATCGTAATGCTACATAACGTTATACGTTATATCGTAATGTTACATAACGTTATACGTTATATCGTAATGCTGCATAACGTTATACGTTATATCGTAATGTCACATAACGTTATACGTTATAACGTATTACCATATAACGTTATACGTTATATCGTAATGCTACATAACGTTATACGTTATAACGTATTACCATATAACGTTATACGTTATATCGTAATGCTACATAACGTTGTACGTTATATCGTAATGTTACGTAACTTTATACGTTATATCGTAATGCTACATAACGTTATACGTTACATGGTAATGCTACATAACGTTATACGCTATAACGTATTAGCATATAACGTCATACGTTATATCGTAATGCTACATAACGTTATACGTTATAACGTATTACCATATAACGTTATACGTTATATCGTAATGCTACATAACGTTGTACGTTATATCGTAATGTTACGTAACGTTATACGTTATATCGTAATGCTACATAACGTTATACGTTACATGGTAATGCTACATAACGTTATACGCTATAACGTATTAGCATATAACGTTATACGTTACATCGTAATGCTACATAACGTTATACGTTATAACGTATTACCATATAACGTTATACGTTATATCGTAATGCTACATAACGTTATACGTTATATCGTAATGTTACATAACGTTATACGTTATATCGTAAAGCTGCATAACGTTATACGTTATATCGTAATGTCACATAACGTTATACGTTATAACGTATTACCATATAACGTTATACGTTATATCGTAATGCTACATAACGTTATACGTTACATCGTAATGCTACATAACGTTATACGTTATAACGTATTACCATATAACGTTATACGTTATATCGTAATGCTACATAACGTTATACGTTATAACGTATTACCATATAACGTTATACGTTATATCGTAATGCTACATAACGTTGTACGTTATATCGTAATGTTACGTAACGTTATACGTTATATCGTAATGCTACATAACGTTATACGTTACATGGTAATGCTACATAACGTTATACGCTATAACGTATTAGCATATAACGTTATACGTTATATCGTAATGCTACATAACGTTATACGTTATAACGTATTAGCATATAACGTTATACGTTATATCGTAATGCTTCGTAACGTTATACGTTATAACGTAAGACTACATAACGTTATACGTTATATCGTAATGCTACATAACGTTATACGTTATAACGTATTAGCATATAACGTTATACGTTATATCGTAATGCTACGTAACGTTATTCGTTATAACGTAATACTACATAACGTTATACGTTATATCGTAATGCTACATAACGTTATACGTTATATCGTAATGTCACATAACGTTATACGTTATATCGTAATGCTACATAACATTATACGTTATAACGTATTACCATATAATGTTATACGTTATATCGTAATGCTACATAACGTAATACGTTACATCGTAATGCTACATAACGTTATACGTTACAACGTATTACCATATAACGTTATACGTTATATCGTAATACTACCTAACTTTATACGTTATATCGTAATGACACATAACGTTATACGTTATATCGTAATGCTACATGACGTTATACGTTATAACGTATTAGCATATAACGTTATACGTTATATCGTAATGCTACATAACGTTATACGTTATAACGCATTACCATATAACGTTATACGTTATATCGCAATGCTACATAACGTTATACGTTATATCGTAATGCTGCATAACGTTATACGTTATATCGTAATGTCACATAACGTTATACGTTATAACGTATTACCATATAACGTTATACGTTATATCGAAATGTTACATAACGTTATACGTTACATCGTAATGCTACATAACGTTATACGTTATAACGTATTACCATATAACGTTATACGTTGTATCGTAATGCTACATAACGTTATACGTTATATCGTAATGTTACATAACGTTATACGTTATAACGTATTACCATATAACGTTATACGTTATATCGTAATGCTGCATAACGTTATACGTTATATCGTAATGTCACATAACGTTATACGTTATAACGTATTACCATATAACGTTATACGTTATATCGTAATGCTACATAACGTTATACGTTACATCGTAATGCTACATAACGTTATACGTTATAACGTATTACCATATAACGTTATACGTTATATCGTAATGCTTCATAACGTTGTACGTTATATCGTAATGTTACGTAACTTTATACGTTATATCGTAATGCTACATAACGTTATACGTTACATGGTAATGCTACATAACGTTATACGCTATAACGTATTAGCATATAACGTTATACGTTATATCGTAATGCTACATAACGTTATACGTTATAACGTATTACCATATAACGTTATACGTTATATCGTAATGCTACATAACGTTGTACGTTATATCGTAATGTTACGTAACGTTATACGTTATATCGTAATGCTACATAACGTTATACGTTACATGGTAATGCTACATAACGTTATACGCTATAACGTATTAGCATATAACGTTATACGTTACATCGTAATGCTACATAACGTTATACGTTATAACGTATTACCATATAACGTTATACGTTATATCGTAATGCTACATAACGTTATACGTTATATCGTAATGTTACATAACGTTATACGTTATATCGTAATACTACCTAACTTTATACGTTATATCGTAATGTCACATAACGTTATACGTTATATCGTAATGCTACATGACGTTATACGTTATAACGTATTAGCATATAACGTTATACGTTATATCGTAATGCTACATAACGTTATACGTTATAACGTATTACCATATAACGTTATACGTTATATCGCAATGCTACATAACTTTATACGTTATATCGTAATGCTGCATAACGTTATACGTTATATCGTAATGTCACATAACGTTATACGTTATAACGTATTACCATATAACGTTATACGTTATATCGAAATGCTACATAACGTTATACGTTACATCGTAATGCTACATAACGTTATACGTTATAACGTATTACCATATAACGTTATACGTTATATCGTAATGCTACATAACGTTATACGTTATATCGTAATGTTACATAACGTTATACGTTATATCGTAATGCTGCATAACGTTATACGTTATATCGTAATGTCACATAACGTTATACGTTATAACGTATTACCATATAACGTTATACGTTATATCGTAATGCTACATAACGTTATACGTTACATCGTAATGCTACATAACGTTATACGTTATAACGTATTACCATATAACGTTATACGTTATATCGTAATGCTACATAACGTTATACGTTATAACGTATTACCATATAACGTCATACGTTATATCGTAATGCTACATAACGTTGTACGTTATATCGTAATGTTACGTAACGTTATACGTTATATCGTAATGCTACATAACGTTATACGTTACATGGTAATGCTACATAACGTTATACGCTATAACGTATTAGCATATAACGTTATACGTTATATCGTAATGCTACATAACGTTATACGTTATAACGTATTAGCATATAGCGTTATACGTTATATCGTAATGCTACGTAACGTTATACGTTATAACGTAAGACTACATAACGTTATACGTTATATCGTAATGCTACATAACGTTATACGTTATAACGTATTAGCATATAACGTTATACGTTATATCGTAATGCTACGTAACGTTATTCGTTATAACGTAATACTACATAACGTTATACGTTATATCGTAATGCTACATAACGTTATACGTTATATCGTAATGTCACATAACGTTATACGTTATATCGTAATGCTACATAACATTATACGTTATAACGTATTTCCATATAATGTTATACGTTATATCGTAATGCTACATAACGTAATACGTTACATCGTAATGCTACATAACGTTATACGTTACAACGTATTACCATATAACGTTATACGTTATATCGTAATACTACCTAACTTTATACGTTATATCGTAATGTCACATAACGTTATACGTTATATCGTAATGCTACATAACGTTATACGTTATAACGTATTACCATATAACGTTATACGTTATATCGTAATGCTACATAACGTTATACGTTATATCGTGGTGCTACATAACGTTATACGTTATAACGTATTACCATATAACGTTATACGTTATGACGTATTACCATATAACGTTATACGTTATATCGTAATGTTACATAACGTTATACGTTATAACGAATTACCATATAACGTTATACGTTATAAAGTATTACCATATAACGTTATACGTTATATCGTAGTGCTACATAACGTTATACGTTATAACGTATTACCATATAACGTTATACGTTATAACGTATTACCATATAACGTTATACGTTATATGGTAATGCTACATAACGTTATACGTTACATGGTAATGCTACATAACGTTATACGCTATAACGTATTAGCATATAACGTTATACGTTATATCGTAATGCTACATAACGTTACACGTTATAACGTATTAGCATATAACGTTATACGTTATATCGTAATGCTACGTAACGTTATACGTTATAACGTAAGACTACATAACGTTATACGTTATATCGTAATGCTACATAACGTTATACGTTATATCGTAATGTTACATAACGTTATACGTTATATCGTAATGCTACATAACGTTATTCGTTATAACGTAATACTACATAACGTTATACGTTATATCGTAATACTATCTAACTTTATACGTTATATCGTAATGTCACATAACGTTATACGTTATATCGTAATGCTACATGACGTCATACGTTATAACGTATTAGCATATAACGTTATACGTTATATCGTAATGCTACATAACGTTATACGTTATAACGTATTACCATATAACGTTATACGTTATATCGCAATGCTACATAACGTTATACGTTATATCGTAATGCTGCATAACGTTATACGTTGTATCGTAATGTCACATAACGTTATACGTTATAACGTATTACCATATAACGTTATACGTTATATCGAAATGTTACATAACGTTATACGTTACATCGTAATGCTACATAACGTTATACGTTATAACGTATTACCATATAACGTTATACGTTGTATCGTAATGCTACATAACGTTATACGTTATATCGTAATGTTACATAACGTTATACGTTATAACGTATTACCATATAACGTTATACGTTATATCGTAATGCTGCATAACGTTATACGTTATATCGTAATGTCACATAACGTTATACGTTATAACGTATTACCATATAACGTTATACGTTATATCGTAATGCTACATAACGTTATACGCTACATCGTAATGCTACATAACGTTATACGTTATAACGTATTACCATATAACGTTATACGTTATATCGTAATGCTACATAACGTTATACGTTATATCGTAATGTTACATAACGTTATACGGTATAAAGTATTACCATATAACGTTATACGTTATATCGTAATGTCACATAACGTTATACGTTATGTCGTAATGCTACATAACGTTATACGTTATAACGTATTACCGTATAACGTTATACGTTATATCGTAATGCTACATAACGTTATACGCTATATCGTAATGTTACATAACGTTATACGTTATATCGTAATGCTACATAGCGTTATACGTTATAACGTATTACCATATAACGTTATACGTTATATCGTAATGCTACATAACGTTATACGTTATAACGTATTACCATATAACGTTATACGTTATATCGTAATGCTACATAACGTTGTACGTTATATCGTAATGTTACATAACGTTATACGTTATAACGTATTACCATATAACGTTATACGTTATATCGTAATGCTACATAACGTTATACGTTATAACGTAATACTACGTAACGTTATACGTTATAACGTAATACTACATAACGTTATACGTTATATCGTAATGCTACATAACGTTATACGTTATATCGTAATGTTACATAACGTTATACGTTATAACGTATTACCATATAACGTTATACGTTATATCGCAATGCTACATAACGTTATACGTTACATGGTAATGCTACATAACGTTATACGCTATAACGTATTAGCATATAACGTTATACGTTACATCGTAATGCTACATAACGTTATACGTTATAACGTATTACCATATAACGTTATACGTTATATCGTAATGCTACATAACGTTATACGTTATATCGTAATGTTACATAACGTTATACGTTATATCGTAATACTACCTAACTTTATACGTTATATCGTAATGTCACATAACGTTATACGTTATATCGTAATGCTACATGACGTTATACGTTATAACGTATTAGCATATAACGTTATACGTTATATCGTAATGCTACATAACGTTATACGTTATAACGTATTACCATATAACGTTATACGTTATATCGCAATGCTACATAACTTTATACGTTATATCGTAATGCTGCATAACGTTATACGTTATATCGTAATGTCACATAACGTTATACGTTATAACGTATTACCATATAACGTTATACGTTATATCGAAATGCTACATAACGTTATACGTTACATCGTAATGCTACATAACGTTATACGTTATAACGTATTACCATATAACGTTATACGTTATATCGTAATGCTACATAACGTTATACGTTATATCGTAATGTTACATAACGTTATACGTTATATCGTAATGCTGCATAACGTTATACGTTATATCGTAATGTCACATAACGTTATACGTTATAACGTATTACCATATAACGTTATACGTTACATCGTAATGCTACATAACGTTATACGTTACATCGTAATGCTACATAACGTTATACGTTATAACGTATTACCATATAACGTTATACGTTATATCGTAATGCTACGTAACGTTATACGTTATAACGTAAGACTACATAACGTTATACGTTATATCGTAATGCTACATAACGTTATACGTTATAACGTATTAGCATATAACGTTATACGTTATATCGTAATGCTACGTAACGTTATTCGTTATATCGTAATGCTACATAACGTTATACGTTACATGGTAATGCTACATAACGTTATACGCTATAACGTATTAGCATATAACGTTATACGTTATATCGTAATGCTACATAACGTTATACGTTATAACGTATTAGCATATAACGTTATACGTTATATCGTAATGCTACGTAACGTTATTCGTTATAACGTAATACTACATAACGTTATACGTTATATCGTAATGCTACATAACGTTATACGTTATATCGTAATGTCACATAACGTTATACGTTATATCGTAATGCTACATAACATTATACGTTATAACGTATTACCATATAATGTTATACGTTATATCGTAATGCTACATAACGTAATACGTTACATCGTAATGCTACATAACGTTATACGTTACAACGTATTACCATATAACGTTATACGTTATATCGTAATACTACCTAACTTTATACGTTATATCGTAATGTCACATAACGTTATACGTTATATCGTAATGCTACATAACGTTATACGTTATAACGTATTACCATATAACGTTATACGTTATATCGTAATGCTACATAACGTTATACGTTATATCGTGGTGCTACATAACGTTATACGTTATAACGTATTACCATATAACGTTATACGTTATGACGTATTACCATATAACGTTATACGTTATATGGTAATGCTACATAACGTTATACGTTATATCGTAATGTTACATAACGTTATACGTTATAACGAATTACCATATAACGTTATACGTTATAAAGTATTACCATATAACGTTATACGTTATATCGTAGTGCTACATAACGTTATACGTTATAACGTATTACCATATAACGTTATACGTTATAACGTATTACCATATAACGTTATACGTTATATGGTAATGCTACATAACGTTATACGTTACATGGTAATGCTACATAACGTTATACGCTATAACGTATTAGCATATAACGTTATACGTTATATCGTAAAGCTACATAACGTTACACGTTATAACGTATTAGCATATAACGTTATACGTTATATCGTAATGCTACGTAACGTTATACGTTATAACGTAAGACTACATAACGTTATACGTTATATCGTAATGCTACATAACGTTATACGTTATATCGTAATGTTACATAACGTTATACGTTATATCGTAATGCTACATAACGTTATTCGTTATAACGTAATACTACATAACGTTATACGTTATATCGTAATGCTACATAACGTTATACGTTATATCGTAATGTTACATAACGTTATACGTTATATCGTAATGCTACATAACATTATACGTTATAACGTATTACCATATAATGTTATACGTTATATCGTAATGCTACATAACGTAATACGTTATATCGTAATGTTACATAACGTTATACGTTATATCGTAATACTACCTAACATTATACGTTATAACGTATTAGCATATAACGTTATACGTTACATGGTAATGCTACATAACGTTATACGCTATAACGTATTAGCATATAACGTTATACGTTATATCGTAAAGCTACATAACGTTACACGTTATAACGTATTAGCATATAACGTTATACGTTATATCGTAATGCTACGTAACGTTATACGTTATAACGTAAGACTACATAACGTTATACGTTATATCGTAATGCTACATAACGTTATACGTTATATCGTAATGTTACATAACGTTATACGTTATATCGTAATGCTACATAACGTTATTCGTTATAACGTAATACTACATAACGTTATACGTTATATCGTAATGCTACATAACGTTATACGTTATATCGTAATGTTACATAACGTTATACGTTATATCGTAATGCTACATAACATTATACGTTATAACGTATTACCATATAATGTTATACGTTATATCGTAATGCTACATAACGTAATACGTTATATCGTAATGTTACATAACGTTATACGTTATATCGTAATACTACCTAACATTATACGTTATAACGTATTAGCATATAACGTTATACGTTATATCGTAATGCTACATAACGTTATACGTTATAACGTATTACCATATAACGTTATACGTTATATCGCAATGCTACATAACGTTATACGTTATATCGTAATGCTGCATAACGTTATACGTTATATCGTAATGTCACATAACGTTATACGTTATAACGTATTACCATATAACGTTATACGTTATATCGAAATGTTACATAACGTTATACGTTACATCGTAATGCTACATAACGTTATACGTTATAACGTATTACCATATAACGTTATACGTTGTATCGCAATGCTACATAACGTTATACGTTATATCGTAATGTTACATAACGTTATACGTTATAACGTATTACCATATAACGTTATACGTTATATCGTAATGCTGCATAACGTTATACGTTATATCGTAATGTCACATAACGTTATACGTTATAACGTATTACCATATAACGTTATACGTTATATCGTAATGCTACATAACGTTATACGCTACATCGTAATGCTACATAACGTTATACGTTATAACGTATTACCATATAACGTTATACGTTATATCGTAATGCTACATAACGTTATACGTTATATCGTAATGTTAAATAACGTTATACGGTATAAAGTATTACCATATAACGTTATACGTTATATCGTAATGTCACATAACGTTATACGTTATGTCGTAATGCTACATAACGTTATACGATATAACGTATTACCGTATAACGTTATACGTTATATCGTAATGCTACATAACGTTATACGCTATATCGTAATGTTACATAACGTTATACGTTATATCGTTATGCTACATAGCGTTATACGTTATAACGTATTACCATATAACGTTATACGTTATATCGTAATGCTACATAACGTTATACGTTATAACGTATTACCATATAACGTTATACGTTATATCGTAATGCTACATAACGTTGTACGTTATATCGTAATGTTACATAACGTTATACGTTATAACGTATTACCATATAACGTTATACGTTATATCGTAATGCTACATAACGTTATACGTTATAACGTAATACTACGTAACGTTATACGTTATAACGTAATACTACATAACGTTATACGTTATATCGTAATGATACATAACGTTATACGTTATATCGTAATGTTACATAACGTTATACGTTATAACGTATTACCATATAACGTTATACGTTATATCGCAATGCTACATAACGTTATACGTTACATCGTTATGCTACATAACGTTATACGTTATATCGTAATGTCACATATCGTTATACGTTATAAAGTATTACCATATAACGTTATACGTTATATCGTAATGCTACATAACGTTATACGTTATAACGTATTGCCATATAACGTTATACGTTATATGGTAATGCTACATAACGTTATACGTTATATCGTAATGTTACATAACGTTATACGTTATAACGAATTACCATATAACGTTATACGTTATAAAGTATTACCATATAACGTTATACGTTATATCGTAGTGCTACATAACGTTATACGTTATAACGTATTACCATATAACGTTATACGTTATAACGTATTACCATATAACGTTATACGTTATATGGTAATGCTACATAACGTTATACGTTACATGGTAATGCTACATAACGTTATACGCTATAACGTATTAGCATATAACGTTATACGTTATATCGTAATGCTACATAACGTTATACGTTATAACGTATTAGCATATAACGTTATACGTTATATCGTAATGCTACGTAACGTTATACGTTATAACGTAAGACTACATAACGTTATACGTTATATCGTAATGCTACATAACGTTATACGTTATATCGTAATGTTACATAACGTTATACGTTATATCGTAATGCTACATAACGTTATTCGTTATAACGTAATACTACATAACGTTATACGTTATATCGTAATGCTACATAACGTTATACGTTATATCGTAATGTCACATAACGTTATACGTTATATCGTAATGCTACATAACATTATACGTTATAACGTATTACCATATAATGTTATACGTTATATCGTAATGCTACATAACGTAATACGTTACATCGTAATGCTACATAACGTTATACGTTATAACGTATTACCATATAACGTTATACGTTATATCGTAATACTACCTAACTTTATACGTTATATCGTAATGTCACATAACGTTATACGTTATATCGTAATGCTACATAACGTTATACGTTATAACGTATTACCATATAACGTTATACGTTATATCGTAATGCTACATAACGTTATACGTTATATCGTGGTGCTACATAACGTTATACGTTATAACGTATTACCATATAACGTTATACGTTATGACGTATTACCATATAACGTTATACGTTATATGGTAATGCTACATAACGTTATACGTTATATCGTAATGTTACATAACGTTATACGTTATAACGAATTACCATATAACGTTATACGTTATATCGTAATGTCACATAACGTTATACGTTATGTCGTAATGCTACATAAGGTTATACGTTATAACGTATTACCGTATAACGTTATACGTTATATCGTAATGCTACATAACGTTATACGCTATATCGTAATGTTACATAACGTTATACGTTATATCGTAATGCTACATAGCGTTAAACGTTATAACGTATTACCATATAACGTTATACGTTATATCGTAATGCTACGTAACGTTATATGTTATATCGTAATGCTACATAACGTTATTCGTTATGACGTAATACTACATAACGTTATACGTTATATCGTAATGCTACATAACGTTATACGTTATATCGTAATGTTACATAACGTTATACGTTATATCGTAATGCTACATAACATTATACGTTATAACGTATTACCATATAATGTTATACGTTATATCGTAATGCTACATAACGTAATACGTTACATCGTAATGCTACATAACGTTATACGTTATATCGTAATGCTACATAACGTTATACGTTACATCGTAATGCTACATGACGTTATAAGATATAACGTATTAGCATATAACGTTATACGTTATATCGTAATGCTACATAACGTTATACGTTTTAACGTATTACCATATAACGTTATACGTTATATCGCAATGCTACATAACGTTATACGTTATATCGTAATGCTGCATAACGTTATACGTTATATCGTAATGTCACATACCGTTATACGTTATAACGTATTACCATATAACGTTATACGTTATATCGAAATGCTACATAACGTTATAGGTTACATCGTAATGCTACATAACGTTATACGTTATAACGTATTACCATATAACGTTATACGTTTTATCGTAATGCTTCATAACGTTATACGTTATATCGTAATGTTACATAACGTTATACGTTATAACGTATTACCATATAACGTTATACGTTATATCGTAATACTACCTAACGTTATACGTTATATCGTAATGTCACATAACGTTATACGTTATATCGTAATGCTACATAACGTTATACGTTATATCGTAATGTTACATAACGTTATACGTTATAACTTATTACCATATAACGTTATACGTTATATCGTAATACTACCTAACGCTATACGTTATATCGTAATGTCACGTAACGTTATACGTTATATCGTAATGCTACATAACGTTATACGTTATAACGTATTACCATGTAACGTTATACGTTATATCGTAATGCTACATAACGTTATACGTTATATCGTAATGTTACATAACGTTATACGTTATATCGTAATGCTACATAACGTTATACGTTATAACGTATTACCATATAACGTTATACGTTATATCGATATGCTACATAACGTTATACGTTACATCGTAATGCTACATAACGTTATACGTTATAACGTATTACCATATAACGTTATACGTTATATCGTAATGCTACATAACGTTATACGTTATATCGTAATGTTACATAACGTTATACGTTATAACGTATTACCATATAACGTTATACGTTATATCGTAATACTACCTAACGTTATACGTTATATCGTAATGTTACATAACGTTATACGTTATAACGTATTACCATATAACGTTATACGTTATATCGTAATACTACCTAACGTTATACGTTATATCGTAATGTCACATAACGTTATACGTTATATCGTAATGCTACATAACGTTATACGTTATAACGTATTACCATATAACGTTATACGTTATATCGTAATGCTACATAACGTTATACGTTATATCGTAATGTTACATAACGTTATATGTTATAACTTATTACCATATAACGTTATACGTTATATCGTAATACTACCTAACGTTATACGTTATATCGTAATGTCACATAACGTTATACGTTATATCGTAATGCTACATAACGTTATACGTTATAACGTATTACCATATAACGTTATACGTTATATCGTAATGCTACATAACGTTATACGTTATATCGTAATGTTACATAACGTTATACGTTATATCGTAATGCTACATAACGTTATACGTTATAACGTATTACCATATAACGTTATACGTTATATCGTAATGCTACATAACGTTATACGTTATATCGTAATGTTACATAACGTTATACGTTATACCCTATTACCATATAACGTTATACGTTATATCGTAGTGCTACATAACGTTATACGTTATATCGTAATGTTACATAACGTTATACGTTATAACGTATTACCATATAACGCTATACGTTATATCGTAATGCTACACAACGTTATACATTACATCGTAATGCTACATAACGTTATACGTTATATCGTAATGCTACATAACGTTATACGTTATAACGTATTACCATATAACGTTATACGTTATATCGCAATTTTACATAACGTTATACGTTATATCGTAATATTACATAACATTATACGTTATAACGTATTACCATATAACGTTATACGTTATATCGTAATGCTACATAACGTTATACGTTACATCGTAATGCTACATGACGTTATACGTTATATCGTAATGTCACATAACGTTATACGTTATATCGTAATGCTACATGACGTTATACGTTATAACGTATTACCATATAACGTTATACGTTATATCGTAATTTTACATAACGTTATACGTTATATCGTAATATTACATAACATTATACGTTATAACGTATTACCATATAACGTTATACGTTATATCGTAATGCTACATAACGTTATACGTTACATCGTAATGCTACATGACGTTATACGTTATATCGTAATGTCACATAACGTTATACGTTATATCGTAATGCTACATAACGTTATACGTTATATCGTAATGTTACATAACGTTATACGTTATATCTTAATGCTACATAACGTTATACGTTATAACGTATTACCATATAACGTTATACGTTATATCGAAATGCTACATAACGTTATACGTTACATCGTAATGCTACATAACGTTATACGTTATAACGTATTACCATATAACGTTATACGTTATATCGTAATGCTACATAACGTTATACGTTATATCGTAATGTTACATAACGTTATACGTTATAACGTATTACCATATAACGTTATACGTTATATCGTAATACTACCTATCTTTATACGTTATATCGTAATGTCACATAACGTTATACGTTACATCGTAATGCTACATAACGTTATACGTTATAACGTATTACCATATAACGTTATACGTTATATCGTAATGCTACATAACGTTATACGTTATATCGTAGTGCTACATAACGTTATACGTTATAACGTATTACCATATAACGTTATACGTTATATGGTAATGCTACATAACGTTATACGTTATATCGTAATGTTACATAACGTTATACGTTATATCGTAATGCTACATAACGTTATACGTTATATCGTAATGTTACATAACGTTATACGTTATAACGTATTACCATATAACGTTATACGTTATATCGTAATGCTACATAACGTTATACGTTACATCGTTATGCTACATAACGTTATACGTTATGTCGTAATGTCACATAACGTTATACGTTATAAGGTATTACCATATAACGCTATACGTTATATCGTAATGCTACATAACGTTATACGTTAGAACGTATTACCATATAACGTTATACGTTATATCGTAATGCTACATAACGTTATACGTTATAACGTAGTACTACGTAACGTTATACGTTATAACGTATTAGCATATAACGTTATACGTTATATCGTAATGCTACGTAACGTTATACGTTATAACGTAATGCTACATAACGTTATACGGTATATCGTAATGTTACATAACGTTATACGTTTTACCGTATTACCATATAACGTTATACGTTATATCGTAATGCTACATAACGTTATACGTTATATCGTAATGTTACATAACGTTATACGTTATAACGTATTACCATATAACGTTATAAGTTATATCGTAATGCTACACAACGTTATACATTATATCGTAATGCTACATAACGTTATACGTTATATCGAAATGCTACATAGCGTTATACGTTATATCGTAATGTCACATAACGTTATACGTTATATCGTAATGCTACATAACGTTATACGTTATAACGTATTACCATATAACGTTATACATTATATCGTAATGCTACATAACGTTATACGTTATATCGTAATGTTACATAACGTTATACGTTATATCGTAATGCTACATAGCGTTATACGTTATATCGTAATGCCACATAACGTTATACGTTATAACGTATTAGCATATAACGTTATACGTTATATCGTAATGCTAGGTAACGTTATACGTTATAACGTAATACTACATAACGTTATACGTTATATCGTAATGCTACATAACGTTATACGTTATATCGTAATGTTACATAACGTTATACGTTATAACGTATTACCATATAACGTTATACGTTATATCGTAATGCTACACAACGTTGTACATTATATCGTAATGCTACATAACGTTATACGTTATATCGTAATGCTACATAGCGTATTACGTTATATCGTAATGTCACATAACGTTATACGTTATATCGTAATGCTACATAACGTTATACGTTATATCGTAATGCTACAGAACGTTATACGTTATATCGTAATGCTACATAACGTTATACGTTATAACGTATTACCATATAACGTTATACGTTATATCGTAATGCAACATAACGTTATACGTTATATCGTAATGTTACATAACGTTATACGTTATATCGTAATGCTAGGTAACGTTATACGTTATAACGTAATACTACATAACGTTATACGTTATATCGTAATGCTACATAACGTTATACGTTATATCGTAATGTTACATAACGTTATACGTTATAACGTATTACCATATAACGTTATACGTTATATCGTAATGCTACACAACGTTGTACATTATATCGTAATGCTACATAACGTTATACGTTATATCGTAATGCTACATAGCGTATTACGTTATATCGTAATGTCACATAACGTTATACGTTATATCGTAATACTACATAACGTTATACGTTATATCGAAATGCTACATAACGTTATACGTTACATCGTAATGCTACATAACGTTATACGTTATAACGTATTACCATATAACGTTCTACGTTATATCGTAATGCTACATAACGTTATTCGTTATAACGTATTACCATATAACGTTATACGTTATATCGTAATGCAACATAACGTTATACGTTATATCGTAATGTTACATAACGTTATACGTTATAACGTAATGCTACATAACGTTATACGTTATAACGTATTACCATATAGCGTTATACGTTATATCGTAATGCTACATAACGTTATACGTTATATCGTAATGTTACATAACGTTATACGTTATATCGTAATGCTACATAACGTTATACGTTATAACGTATTACCATATAACGTTATACGTTATATCGAAATGCTACATAACGTTATACGTTACATCGTAATGCTACATAACGTTATACGTTATAACGTATTACCATATTACGTTATACGTAATATCGTAATGCTACATAATGTTATACGTTATATCGTAATGTTACATAACGTTATACGTTATAACTTATTACCATATAACGTTATACGTTATATCGTAATACTACCTAACGTTATACGTTATATCTTAATGTCACATAACGTTATACGTTATATCGTAATGCTACATAACGTTATACGTTATAACGTATTACCATATAACGTTATACGTTATATCGTAATGCTACATAACGTTATACGTTATATCGTAATGTTACATAACGTTATACGTTATATCGTAATGCTACATAACGTTATACGTTATAACGTATTACCATATAACGTTATACGTTATATCGAAATGCTACATAACGTTATACGTTACATCGTAATGCTACATAACGTTATACGTTATAACGTATTACCATATAACGTTATACGTTATATCGTAATGCTACATAACGTTATACGTTATATCGTAATGTTACATAACGTTATACGTTATAACGTATTACCATATAACGTTATACGTTATATCGTAATACTACCTAACTTTATACGTTATATCGTAATGTCACATAACGTTATACGTTATATCGTAATGCTACATAACGTTATACGTTATAACGTATTACCATATAACGTTATACGTTATATCGTAATGCTACATAACGTTATACGTTATATCGTAATGTTACATAACGTTATACGTTATATCGTAATGCTACATAACGTTATACGTTATAACGTATTACCATATAACGTTATACGTTATATCGTAATACTACCTAACGTTATACGTTATATCGTAATGTCACATAACGTTATACGTTATATCGTAATGCTACATAACGTTATACGTTATAACGTATTACCATATAACGTTATACGTTATATCGTAATGCTACATAACGTTATACGTTATATCGTAATGTTACATAACGTTATACGTTATAACTTATTACCATATAACGTTATACGTTATATCGTAATACTACCTAACGTTATACGTTATATCGTAATGTCACATAACGTTATACGTTATATCGTAATGCTACATAACGTTATACGTTATAACGTATTACCATATAACGTTATACGTTATATCGTAATGCTACATAACGTTATACGTTGTATCGTAATGTTACATAACGTTATACGTTATAACGTATTACCATATAACGCTATACGTTATATCGTAATGCTACACAACGTTATACATTACATCGTAATACTACATAACGTTATACGTTATATCGTAATGCTACATAACGTTATACGTTATAACGTATTACCATATAACGTTATACGTTATATCGTAATTTTACATAACGTTATACGTTATATCGTAATATTACATAACATTATACGTTATAACGTATTACCATATAACGTTATACGTTATATCGTAATGCTACATAACGTTATACGTTACATCGTAATGCTACATGACGTTATACGTTATATCGTAATGTCACATAACGTTATACGTTATATCGTAATGCTACATGACGTTATACGTTATAACGTATTACCATATAACGTTATACGTTATATCGTAATTTTACATAACGTTATACGTTATATCGTAATATTACATAACATTATACGTTATAACGTATTACCATATAACGTTATACGTTATATCGTAATGCTACATAACGTTATACGTTACATCGTAATGTTACATGACGTTATACGTTATATCGTAATGTCACATAACGTTATACGTTATATCGTAATGCTACATAACGTTATACGTTATATCGTAATGTTACATAACGTTATACGTTATATCTTAATGCTACATACCGTTATACGTTATAACGTATTACCATATAACGTTATACGTTATATCGAAATGCTACATAACGTTATACGTTACATCGTAATGCTACATAACGTTATACGTTATAACGTATTACCATATAACGTTATACGTTATATCGTAATGCTACATAACGTTATACGTTATATCGTAATGTTACATAACGTTATACGTTATAACGTATTACCATATAACGTTATACGTTATATCGTAATACTACCTAACTTTATACGTTATATCGTAATGTCACATAACGTTATACGTTACATCGTAATGCTACATAACGTTATACGTTATAACGTATTACCATATAACGTAATACGTTATATCGTAATGCTACATAACGTTATACGTTATATCGTAGTGCTACATAACGTTATACGTTATAACGTATTACCATATAACGTTATACGTTATAACGTATTACCATATAACGTTATACGTTATATGGTAATGCTACATAACGTTATACGTTATATCGTAATGTTACATAACGTTATACGTTATATCGTAATGCTACATAACGTTATACGTTATATCGTAATGTTACATAACGTTATACGTTATAACGTATTACCATATAACGTTATACGTTATATCGTAATGCTACATAACGTTATACGTTACATCGTTATGCTACATAACGTTATACTTTATATGGTAATGCTACATAACGTTATACGTTACATGATAATGCTACATAACGTTATACGTTATAACGTATTAGCATATAACGTTATACGTTATATCGTAATGCTACACTACGTTATACATTATATCGTAATGCTACATAACGTTATACGTTATAACGTATTACCATATAACGTTATACGTTATATCGTAATACTACCTAACGTTATACGTTATATCGTAATGTCACATAACGTTATACGTTATATCGTAATGCTACATAACGTTATACGTTATAACGCATTACCATATAACGTTATACGTTATATCGTAATGCTACATAACGTTATACGTTATATCGTAATGTTACATAACGTTATACGTTATATCGTAATGCTACATAGCGTTATACGTTATATCGTAATGCCACATAACGTTATACGTTATAACGTATTAGCATATAACGTTATACTTTATATCGTAATGCTACGTAACGTTATACGTTATAACGTAATACTACATAACGTTATACGTTATATCGTAATGCTACATAACGTTATACGTTATATCGTAATGTTACATAACGTTATACGTTATAACGTATTACCATATAACGTTATACGTTATATCGTAATGCTACACAACGTTATACATTATATCGTAATGCTACATAACGTTATACGTTATATCGTAATGCTACATAGCGTTATACGTTATATCGTAATGTCACATAACGATATACGTTATATCGTAATGCTACATAACGTTATACATTATGTCGTAATGCTACATAACGTTATACGTTATATCGTAATGTTACATGACGTTATACGTTATAACGTATTAGCATATAACGTTATACGTTATATCGTAATGCTACGTAACGTTATACGTTATAACGTAATGCTACATAACGTTATACGGTATATCGTAATGTTACATAACGTTATACGTTATACCGTATTACCATATAACGTTACACGTTATATCGTAATGCTACATAACGTTATACGTTATATCGTAATGCTACAGAACGTTATACGTTATATCGTAATGCTACATAACGTTATACGTTATAACGTATTACCATATAACGTTATACGTTATATCGTAATGCTACACAACGTTGTACATTATATCGTAATGCTACATAACGTTATACGTTATATCGTAATGCTACATAGCGTATTACGTTATATCGTAATGTCACATAACGTTATACGTTATATCGTAATGCTACATAACGTTATACGTTATAACGTATTACCATATAACGTTATACGTTATATGGTAATGCTACATAACGTTATACGTTATATCGTAATGTTACATAACGTTATACGTTATATCGTAATGCTACATAACGTTATACGTTATATCGTAATGTTACATAACGTTATACGTTATAACGTATTACCATATAACGTTATACGTTATATCGTAATGCTACATAACGTTATACGTTACATCGTTATGCTACATAACGTTATACTTTATATGGTAATGCTACATAACGTTATACGTTACATGATAATGCTACATAACGTTATACGTTATAACGTATTAGCATATAACGTTATACGTTATATCGTAATGCTACACTACGTTATACATTATATCGTAATGCTACATAACGTTATACGTTATAACGTATTACCATATAACGTTATACGTTATATCGTAATACTACCTAACGTTATACGTTATATCGTAATGTCACATAACGTTATACGTTATATCGTAATGCTACATAACGTTATACGTTATAACGCATTACCATATAACGTTATACGTTATATCGTAATGCTACATAACGTTATACGTTATATCGTAATGTTACATAACGTTATACGTTATATCGTAATGCTACATAGCGTTATACGTTATATCGTAATGCCACATAACGTTATACGTTATAACGTATTAGCATATAACGTTATACTTTATATCGTAATCCTACGTAACGTTATACGTTATAACGTAATACTACATAACGTTATACGTTATATCGTAATGCTACATAACGTTATACGTTATATCGTAATGTTACATAACGTTATACGTTATAACGTATTACCATATAACGTTATACGTTATATCGTAATGCTACACAACGTTATACATTATATCGTAATGCTACATAACGTTATACGTTATATCGTAATGCTACATAGCGTTATACGTTATATCGTAATGTCACATAACGATATACGTTATATCGTAATGCTACATAACGTTATACATTATGTCGTAATGCTACATAACGTTATACGTTATATCGTAATGTTACATGACGTTATACGTTATAACGTATTAGCATATAACGTTATACGTTATATCGTAATGCTACGTAACGTTATACGTTATAACGTAATGCTACATAACGTTATACGGTATATCGTAATGTTACATAACGTTATACGTTATACCGTATTACCATATAACGTTACACGTTATATCGTAATGCTACATAACGTTATACGTTATATCGTAATGCTACAGAACGTTATACGTTATATCGTAATGCTACATAACGTTATACGTTATAACGTATTACCATATAACGTTATACGTTATATCGTAATGCTACACAACGTTGTACATTATATCGTAATGCTACATAACGTTATACGTTATATCGTAATGCTACATAGCGTATTACGTTATATCGTAATGTCACATAACGTTATACGTTATATCGTAATGCTACATAACGTTATACGTTATATCGTAATGCTACAGAACGTTATACGTTATATCGTAATGCTACATAACGTTATACGTTATAACGTATTACCATATAACGTTATACGTTATATCGTAATGCAACATAACGTTATACGTTATATCGTAATGTTACATAACGTTATACGTTATATCGTAATGCTAGGTAACGTTATACGTTATAACGTAATACTACATAACGTTATACGTTATATCGTAATGCTACATAACGTTATACGTTATATCGTAATGTTACATAACGTTATACGTTATAACGTATTACCATATAACGTTATACGTTATATCGTAATGCTACACAACGTTGTACATTATATCGTAATGCTACATAACGTTATACGTTATATCGTAATGCTACATAGCGTATTACGTTATATCGTAATGTCACATAACGTTATACGTTATATCGTAATGCTACATAACGTTATACGTTATATCGAAATGCTACATAACGTTATACGTTACATCGTAATGCTACATAACGTTATACGTTATAACGTATTACCATATAACGTTCTACGTTATATCGTAATGCTACATAACGTTATTCGTTATAACGTATTACCATATAACGTTATACGTTATATCGTAATGCAACATAACGTTATACGTTATATCGTAATGTTACATAACGTTATACGTTATAACGTAATGCTACATAACGTTATACGTTATAACGTATTACCATATAGCGTTATACGTTATATCGTAATGCTACATAACGTTATACGTTATATCGTAATGTTACATAACGTTATACGTTATATCGTAATGCTACATAACGTTATACGTTATAACGTATTACCATATAACGTTATACGTTATATCGAAATGCTACATAACGTTATACGTTACATCGTAATGCTACATAACGTTATACGTTATAACGTATTACCATATTACGTTATACGTAATATCGTAATGCTACATAATGTTATACGTTATATCGTAATGTTACATAACGTTATACGTTATAACTTATTACCATATAACGTTATACGTTATATCGTAATACTACCTAACGTTATACGTTATATCTTAATGTCACATAACGTTATACGTTATATCGTAATGCTACATAACGTTATACGTTATAACGTATTACCATATAACGTTATACGTTATATCGTAATGCTACATAACGTTATACGTTATATCGTAATGTTACATAACGTTATACGTTATATCGTAATGCTACATAACGTTATACGTTATAACGTATTACCATATAACGTTATACGTTATATCGAAATGCTACATAACGTTATACGTTACATCGTAATGCTACATAACGTTATACGTTATAACGTATTACCATATAACGTTATACGTTATATCGTAATGCTACATAACGTTATACGTTATATCGTAATGTTACATAACGTTATACGTTATAACGTATTACCATATAACGTTATACGTTATATCGTAATGTTACATAACGTTATACGTTATATCGTAATGCTACATAACGTTATACGTTATAACGTATTACCATATAACGTTATACGTTATATCGTAATACTACCTAACGTTATACGTTATATCGTAATGTCACATAACGTTATACGTTATATCGTAATGCTACATAACGTTATACGTTATAACGTATTACCATATAACGTTATACGTTATATCGTAATGCTACATAACGTTATACGTTATATCGTAATGTTACATAACGTTATACGTTATATCGTAATGCTACATAACGTTATACGTTATAACGTATTACCATATAACGTTATACGTTATATCGTAATACTACCTAACGTTATACGTTATATCGTAATGTCACATAACGTTATACGTTATATCGTAATGCTACATAACGTTATACGTTATAACGTATTACCATATAACGTTATACGTTATATCGTAATGCTACATAACGTTATACGTTATATCGTAATGTTACATAACGTTATACGTTATAACTTATTACCATATAACGTTATACGTTATATCGTAATACTACCTAACGTTATACGTTATATCGTAATGTCACATAACGTTATACGTTATATCGTAATGCTACATAACGTTATACGTTATAACGTATTACCATGTAACGTTATACGTTATATCGTAATGCTACATAACGTTATACGTTGTATCGTAATGTTACATAACGTTATACGTTATAACGTATTACCATATAACGCTATACGTTATATCGTAATGCTACACAACGTTATACATTACATCGTAATACTACATAACGTTATACGTTATATCGTAATGCTACATAACGTTATACGTTATAACGTATTACCATATAACGTTATACGTTATATCGTAATTTTACATAACGTTATACGTTATATCGTAATATTACATAACATTATACGTTATAACGTATTACCATATAACGTTATACGTTATATCGTAATGCTACATAACGTTATACGTTACATCGTAATGCTACATGACGTTATACGTTATATCGTAATGTCACATAACGTTATACGTTATATCGTAATGCTACATGACGTTATACGTTATAACGTATTACCATATAACGTTATACGTTATATCGTAATTTTACATAACGTTATACGTTATATCGTAATATTACATAACATTATACGTTATAACGTATTACCATATAACGTTATACGTTATATCGTAATGCTACATAACGTTATACGTTACATCGTAATGTTACATGACGTTATACGTTATATCGTAATGTCACATAACGTTATACGTTATATCGTAATGCTACATAACGTTATACGTTATATCGTAATGTTACATAACGTTATACGTTATATCTTAATGCTACATACCGTTATACGTTATAACGTATTACCATATAACGTTATACGTTATATCGAAATGCTACATAACGTTATACGTTACATCGTAATGCTACATAACGTTATACGTTATAACGTATTACCATATAACGTTATACGTTATATCGTAATGCTACATAACGTTATACGTTATATCGTAATGTTACATAACGTTATACGTTATAACGTATTACCATATAACGTTATACGTTATATCGTAATACTACCTAACTTTATACGTTATATCGTAATGTCACATAACGTTATACGTTACATCGTAATGCTACATAACGTTATACGTTATAACGTATTACCATATAACGTAATACGTTATATCGTAATGCTACATAACGTTATACGTTATATCGTAGTGCTACATAACGTTATACGTTATAACGTATTACCATATAACGTTATACGTTATAACGTATTACCATATAACGTTATACGTTATATGGTAATGCTACATAACGTTATACGTTATATCGTAATGTTACATAACGTTATACGTTATATCGTAATGCTACATAACGTTATACGTTATATCGTAATGTTACATAACGTTATACGTTATAACGTATTACCATATAACGTTATACGTTATATCGTAATGCTACATAACGTTATACGTTACATCGTTATGCTACATAACGTTATACTTTATATGGTAATGCTACATAACGTTATACGTTACATGATAATGCTACATAACGTTATACGTTATAACGTATTAGCATATAACGTTATACGTTATATCGTAATGCTACACTACGTTATACATTATATCGTAATGCTACATAACGTTATACGTTATAACGTATTACCATATAACGTTATACGTTATATCGTAATACTACCTAACGTTATACGTTATATCGTAATGTCACATAACGTTATACGTTATATCGTAATGCTACATAACGTTATACGTTATAACGCATTACCATATAACGTTATACGTTATATCGTAATGCTACATAACGTTATACGTTATATCGTAATGTTACATAACGTTATACGTTATATCGTAATGCTACATAGCGTTATACGTTATATCGTAATGCCACATAACGTTATACGTTATAACGTATTAGCATATAACGTTATACGTTATATCGTAATGCTACGTAACGTTATACGTTATAACGTAATACTACATAACGTTATACGTTATATCGTAATGCTACATAACGTTATACGTTATATCGTAATGTTACATAACGTTATACGTTATAACGTATTACCATATAACGTTATACGTTATATCGTAATGCTACACAACGTTATACATTATATCGTAATGCTACATAACGTTATACGTTATATCGTAATGCTACATAGCGTTATACGTTATATCGTAATGTCACATAACGATATACGTTATATCGTAATGCTACATAACGTTATACATTATGTCGTAATGCTACATAACGTTATACGTTATATCGTAATGTTACATGACGTTATACGTTATAACGTATTAGCATATAACGTTATACGTTATATCGTAATGCTACGTAACGTTATACGTTATAACGTAATGCTACATAACGTTATACGGTATATCGTAATGTTACATAACGTTATACGTTATACCGTATTACCATATAACGTTACACGTTATATCGTAATGCTACATAACGTTATACGTTATATCGTAATGTTACATAACGTTATACGTTATAACGTATTACCATATAACGTTATACGTTATATCGTAATGCTACACAACGTTATACATTATATCGTAATGCTACATAACGTTATACGTTATATCGTAATGCTACATAGCGTTATACGTTATATCGTAATGTCACATAACGTTATACGTTATATCGTAATGCTATATAACGTTATACGTTATAACGTATTACCATATAACGTTATACGTTATATCGTAATGCTACATAGCGATATACGTTATATCGTAATGTTACATAACGTTATGCGTTATATCGTAATGCTACATAGCGTTATACGTTATATCGTAATGCCACATAACGTTATACGTTATAAAGTATTACCATATAACGTTATACGTTATATCGTAGTGCTACATAACGTTATACGTTATAACGTATTACCATATAACGTTATACGTTATATGGTAATGCTACATAACGTTATACGTTACATGGTAATGCTACATAACGTTATACGCTATAACGTATTAGCATATAACGTTATACGTTATATCGTAATGCTACATAACGTTATACGTTATAACGTATTAGCATATAACGTTATACGTTATATCGTAATGCTACGTAACGTTATACGTTATAACGTAAGACTACATAACGTTATACGTTATATCGTAATGCTACATAACGTTATACGTTATATCGTAATGTTACATAACGTTATACGTTATATCGTAATGCTACATAACGTTATTCGTTATAACGTAATACTACATAACGTTATACGTTATATCGTAATGCTACATAACGTTATACGTTATATCGTAATCTTACATAACGTTATACGTTATATCGTAATGCTACATAACATTATACGTTATAACGTATTGGCATATAACGTTATACGTTATATCGTAATGCTACATAACGTTATACGTTATAACGTATTACCATATAACGTTATACGTTATATCGCAATGCTACATAACGTTATACGTTATATCGTAATGCTGCATAACGTTATACGTTATATCGTAATGTCACATAACGTTATACGTTATAACGTATTACCATATAACGTTATACGTTATATCGAAATGCTACATAACGTTATACGTTACATCGTAATGCTACATAACGTTATACGTTATAACGTATTACCATATAACGTTATACGTTATATCGTAATGCTACATAACGTTATACGTTATATCGTAATGTTACATAACATTATACGTTATAACGTATTACCATATAACGTTATACGTTATATCGTAATACTGCCTAACTTTATACGTTATATCGTATTGTCACATAACGTTATACGTTATATCGTAATGCTACATAACGTTATACGTTATAACGTATTACCATATAACGTTATACGTTATATCGTAATGCTACATAACGTTATACGTTATATCGTAATGTTACATAACATTATACGTTATAACGTATTACCATATAACGTTATACGTTATATCGTAATACTACCTAACTTTATACGTTATATCGTATTGTCACATAACGTTATACGTTATATAGTAATGCTACACAACGTTATACATTATATCGTAATGCTACATAACGTTATACGTTATATCGTAATGCTACATAGCGTTATACGTTATATCGTTATGTCACATAACGATATACGTTATATCGTAATGCTACATAACGTTATACATTATATCGTAATGCTACATAACGTTATACGTTATATCGTAATGTTACATGACGTTATACGTTATAACGTATTAGCATATAACGTTATACGTTATATCGTAATGCTACGTAACGTTATACGTTATAACGTAATGCTACATAACGTTATACGGTATATCGTAATGTTACATAACGTTATACGTTATACCGTATTACCATATAACGTTACACGTTATATCGTAATGCTACATAACGTTATACGTTATATCGTAATGTTACATAACGTTATACGTTATAACGTATTACCATATAACGTTATACGTTATATCGTAATGCTACACAACGTTATACATTATATCGTAATGCTACATAACGTTATACGTTATATCGTAATGCTACATAGCGTTATACGTTATATCGTAATGTCACATAACGTTATACGTTATATCGTAATGCTATATAACGTTATACGTTATAACGTATTACCATATAACGTTATACGTTATATCGTAATGCTACATAGCGATATACGTTATATCGTAATGTTACATAACGTTATGCGTTATATCGTAATGCTACATAGCGTTATACGTTATATCGTAATGCCACATAACGTTATACGTTATAAAGTATTACCATATAACGTTATACGTTATATCGTAGTGCTACATAACGTTATACGTTATAACGTATTACCATATAACGTTATACGTTATAACGTATAACGTATTACCATATAACGTTATACGTTATAACGTATTACCATATAACGTTATACGTTATATGGTAATGCTACATAACGTTATACGTTACATGGTAATGCTACATAACGTTATACGCTATAACGTATTAGCATATAACGTTATACGTTATATCGTAATGCTACATAACGTTATACGTTATAACGTATTAGCATATAACGTTATACGTTATATCGTAATGCTACGTAACGTTATACGTTATAACGTAAGACTACATAACGTTATACGTTATATCGTAATGCTACATAACGTTATACGTTATATCGTAATGTTACATAACGTTATACGTTATATCGTAATGCTACATAACGTTATTCGTTATAACGTAATACTACATAACGTTATACGTTATATCGTAATGCTACATAACGTTATACGTTATATCGTAATCTTACATAACGTTATACGTTATATCGTAATGCTACATAACATTATACGTTATAACGTATTGGCATATAACGTTATACGTTATATCGTAATGCTACATAGCGTTATACGTTATAACGTATTACCATATAACGTTATACGTTATATCGCAATGCTACATAACGTTATACGTTATATCGTAATGCTGCATAACGTTATACGTTATATCGTACTGTCACATAACGTTATACGTTATAACGTATTACCATATAACGTTATACGTTATATCGAAATGCTACATAACGTTATACGTTACATCGTAATGCTACATAACGTTATACGTTATAACGTATTACCATATAACGTTATACGTTATATCGTAATGCTACATAACGTTATACGTTATATCGTAATGTTACATAACATTATACGTTATAACGTATTACCATATAACGTTATACGTTATATCGTAATACTACCTAACTTTATACGTTATATCGTATTGTCACATAACGTTATACGTTATATCGTAATGCTACATAACGTTATACGTTATAACGTATTACCATATAACGTTATACGTTATATCGTAATACTACCTAACGTTATACGTTATATCGTAATGTCACATAACGTTATACGTTATATCGTAATGCTACATAACGTTATACGTTATAGCGTATTACCATATAACGTTATACGTTATATCGTAATGCTACATAACGTTATACGTTATATCGTAATGTTGCATAACGTTATACGTTATATCGTAATGCTACATAACGTTATACGTTATAACGTATTACCATATAACGTTATACGTTATATCGTAATGCTACATAACGTTATACGGTATAGCGTAATGTTACATAATGTTATACGTTATACCGTATTACCATATAACGTTATACGTTATATCGTAATGCTACATAACGTTATACGTTATATCGTAATGTTACATAACGTTATACGTTATAACGTATTACCATATAACGTTATACGTTATATCGTAATGCTACACAACGTTATACATTACATCGTAGTGCTACATAACGTTATACGTTTTATCGTAATGCTACATAACGTTATACGTTATAACGTATTACCATATAACGTTATACGTTATATCGTAATTTTACATAACGTTATACGTTATATCGTAATATTACATAACATTATACGTTATAACGTATTACCATATAACGTTATACGTTATATCGTAATGCTACATAACGTTATACGTTACATCGTAATGCTACATAACGTTATACGTTATATCGTAATGTCACATAACGTTATACGTTATATCGTAATGCTACATAACGTTATACGTTATATCGTAATGTTACATAACGTTATACGTTATATCCTAATGCTACATAACGTTATACGTTATAACGTATTACCATATAACGTTATACGTTATATCGTAATGCTACATAACGTTATACATTATAACGTATTACCATATAACGTTATACGTTATATCGTAATGCTACATAACGTTATACGTTATATCGTAATGTCACATAACGTTATATGTTATATCGTAATGCTACATAACGTTATACGTTATAACGTATTACCATATAACGTTATACGTTATATCGTAATACTACCTAACGTTATACGTTATATCGTAATGTCACATAACGTTATACGTTATATCGTAATGCTACATAACGTTATACGTTATAGCGTATTACCATATAACGTTATACGTTATATCGTAATGCTACATAACGTTATACGTTATATCGTAATGTTGCATAACGTTATACGTTATATCGTAATGCTACATAACGTTATACGTTATAACGTATTACCATATAACGTTATACGTTATATCGTAATGCTACATAACGTTATACGGTATAGCGTAATGTTACATAACGTTATACGTTATAACGTATTACCATATAACGTTATACGTTATATCGCAATGCTACATAACGTTATACGTTATATCGTAATGCTGCATAACGTTATACGTTATATCGTAATGTCACATAACGTTATACGTTATAACGTATTACCATATAACGTTATACGTTATATCGAAATGCTACATAACGTTATACGTTACATCGTAATGCTACATAACGTTATACGTTATAACGTATTACCATATAACGTTATACGTTATATCGTAATGCTACATAACGTTATACGTTATATCGTAATGTTACATAACATTATACGTTATAACGTATTACCATATAACGTTATACGTTATATCGTAATGCTACATAACGTTATACGTTATAACGTAATACTACGTAACGTTATACGTTATAACGTAATACTACATAACGTTATACGTTATATCGTAATGATACATAACGTTATACGTTATATCGTAATGTTACATAACGTTATACGTTATAACGTATTACCATATAACGTTATACGTTATATCGTAATGCTACATAACGTTATACGTTACATCGTTATGCTACATAACGTTATACGTTATATCGTAATGTCACATAACGTTATACGTTATAAAGTATTACCATATAACGTTATACGTTATATCGTAATGCTACATGACGTTATACGTTATATCGTAATGTTACATAACGTTATACGTTATATCGTAATGCTACATAACGTCATACGTTACATCGTAATGCTACATAACGTTATACGTTATATCGTAATGTCACATAACGTTATACGTTATATCGTAATGCTACATAACGTTATACGTTATATCGTAATGTCACATAACGTTATACGTTATATCGTAATGCTACATAACGTTATACGTTATAACGTATTACCGTATAACGTTATACGTTATATCGTAATGCTACATAACGTTATACGTTATATCGTAATGCTACGTAACGTTATACGTTATAACGTAATACTACATAACGTTATACGTTATATCGTAGTGCTACATAACGTTATACGTTATATCGTAATGCTACATAACGTTATACGTTATAACGTATTACCATATAACGTTATACGTTATATCGTAATGCTACATAACGTTATACGTTATGACGTATTACCATATAACGTTATACGTTATAACGTATTACCATATAACGTTATACGTTATATCGTAATGCTACATAACGTTATACGTTATGACGTATTACCATATAACGTTATACGTTATATCGTAATACTACCTAACGTTATACGTTATAACGTAATACTACATGACGTTATACGTTATATCGTAATACTACGTAACGTTATACGTTATAACGTAATACTACATAACGTTATACGTTATATCGTAATGCTACATAACGTTATACGTTATATCGTAATGCTACATAACGTTATACGTTATAACGTATTACCATATAACGTTATACGTTATATCGTAATGCCACATAACGTTATACGGTATAACGTATTATCATATAACGTTATACGTTATATCGTAATGTTACATAACGTTATACGTTATAACGTATTACCATATAACGTTATACGTTATATCGTATTACTACCTAACGTTATACGTTATAACGTAATACTACATAACGTTATACGTTATATCGTAATGCTACATAACGTTATACGTTATATCGTAATGTCACATAACGTTATCCGTTATATCGTAATGCTACATAACGTTATACGTTATAACGTATTACCATATAACGTTATACGTTATATCGTAATACTACCTAACGTTATACGTTATAACGTAATACTACATAACGTTATACGTTATATCGTAATGTCACATAACGTTATACGTTATAACGTATTACCATATAACGTTATACGTTATAACGTATTACCATATAACGTTATACGTTATATCGTAATGTTACATAACGTTATACGTTATATCATAATGCTACATAACGTTATACGTTATATCGTAATGCTACATAACGTTATACGTTATAACGTAATACTACATAACGTTATACGTTATATCGTAATGCTACATAACGTTATACGTTATAACGTAATACTACATAACGTTATACGTTATATCGTAATGCTACGTAACGTTATACGTTATAACGTAATACTACATAACGTTATACGTTATATCGTAATGCTACATAACGTTATACGTTATATCGTAATGTTACATAACGTTATACGTTATAACGTATTACCATATAACGTTATACGTTATATCGTAATACTACCTAACGTTATACGTTATAACGTAATACTACATAACGTTATACGTTATATCGTAATGCTACATAACGTTATACGTTATATCGTAATGTCACATAACGTTATAGTTTATATCGTAATGCTACATAACGTTATACGTTATAACGTATTACCATATAACGTTATACGTTATATCGTAATGCCACATAACGTTATACGTTATAACGTATTATCATATAACGTTATACGTTATATCGTAATGCTACATAACGATATACGTTATAACGTATTACCATATAACGTTATACGTTATATCGTAATACTACCTAACGTTATACGTTATAACGTAATACTACATAACGTTATACGTTATATCGTAATGCTACATAACGTTATACGTTATATCGTAATGTCACATAACGTTATACGTTATATCGTAATGCTACATAACGTTATACGTTATAACGTATTACCATATAACGTTATACGTTATATCGTAATACTACCTAACGTTATACGTTATAACGTAATACTACATAACGTTATACGTTATATCGTAATGTCACATAACGTTATACGTTATAACGTATTACCATATAACGTTATACGTTATAACGTATTACCATATAACGTTATACGTTATATCGTAATGTTACATAACGTTATACGTTATATCATAATGCTACATAACGTTATACGTTATATCGTAATGCTACATAACGTTATACGTTATAACGTAATACTACATAACGTTATACGTTATATCGTAATGCTACATAACGTTATACGTTATATCGTAATGTTACATAACGTTATACGTTATAACGTATTACCATATAACGTTATACGTTATATCGTAATACTACCTAACGTTATACGTTATAACGTAATACTACATAACGTTATACGTTATATCGTAATGCTACATAACGTTATACGTTATATCGTAATGTCACATAACGTTATACGTTATACCGTAATGCTACATAACGTTATACGTTATAACGTATTACCATATAACGTTATACGTTATATCGTAATGCCACATAACGTTATACGTTATGACGTATTACCATATAACGTTATACGTTATATCGTAATGCTACATAACGTTATACGTTATATCGTAATGCTACATAACGTTATACGTTATATCGTAATGTCACATAACGTTATACGTTATATCGTAATGCTACATAACGTTATACGTTATAACGTATTACCATATAACGTTATACGTTATATCGTAATACTACCTAACGTTATACGTTATAACGTAATACTACATAACGTTATACGTTATATCGTAATGTCACATAACGTTATACGTTATAACGTATTACCATATAACGTTATACGTTATATCGTAATGCTACATAATGTTATACGTTACATCGTAATGCTACATAACGTTATTCGTTATAACGTATTAGCATATAACGTTATACCTTATATCGTAATGCTACCTAACGTTATACGTTATAACGTAATACTACATAACGTTATACGTTATATCGTAATGCTACATAACGTTATACGTTATATCGTTATGTCACATAACGTTATACGTTATATCGTAATGCTACATAACGTTATACGTTATAACGTATTACCATATAACGTTATACGTTATATCGTAATGCCACATAACGTTATGCGTTATAACGTATTACCATATAACGTTATACGTTATATCGTAATGCTACATGACGTTATACGTTATAACGTATTACCATATAACGTTATACGTTATATCGTAATACTACCTAACGTTATACGTTATAACGTAATACTACATAACGTTATACGTTATATCGTAATGCTACATAACGTTATACGTTATATCGTAATGTCACATAACGTTATACGTTATATCGTAATGCTACATAACGTTATACGTTATAACGTATTACCATATAACGTTATACGTTATATCGTAATACTACCTAACGTTATACGTTATAACGTAATACTACATAACGTTATACGTTATATCGTAATGTCACATAACGTTATACGTTATAACGTATTACCATATAACGTTATACGTTATATCGTAATGTTACATAACGTTATACGTTATATCATAATGCTACATAACGTTATACGTTATAACGTATAACCATATAACGTTATACGTTATATCGTATTACCATATAACGTTATACGTTATATCGTAATGCTACATAATGTTATACGTTACATCGTAATGCTACATAACGTTATTCGTTATAACGTATTAGCATATAACGTTATACCTTATATCGTAATGCTACATAACGTTATACGTTATAACGTATTACCATATAACGTTATACGTTATATCGTAATGCTACATAATGTTATACGTTACATCGTAATGCTACATAACGTTATTCGTTATAACGTATTAGCATATAACGTTATACCTTATGTCGTAATGCTACCTAACGTTATACGTTATAACGTAATACTACATAACGTTATACGTTATATCGTAATGCTACATAACGTTATACGTTATATCGTTATGTCACATAACGTTATACGTTATATCGTAATGCTACATAACGTTATACGTTATAACGTATTACCATATAACGTTATACGTTATATCGTAATGCCACATAACGTTATGCGTTATAACGTATTACCATATAACGTTATACGTTATATCGTAATGCTACATGACGTTATACGTTATAACGTATTACCATATAACGTTATACGTTATATCGTAATACTACCTAACGTTATACGTTATAACGTAATACTACATAACGTTATACGTTATATCGTAATGCTACATAACGTTATACGTTATATCGTAATGTCACATAACGTTATACGTTATATCGTAATGCTACATAACGTTATACGTTATAACGTATTACCATATAACGTTATACGTTATATCGTAATACTACCTAACGTTATACGTTATAACGTAATACTACATAACGTTATACGTTATATCGTAATGTCACATAACGTTATACGTTATAACGTATTACCATATAACGTTATACGTTATAACGTATTACCATATAACGTTATACGTTATATCGTAATGTTACATAACGTTATACGTTATATCATAATGCTACATAACGTTATACGTTATAACGTATAACCATATAACGTTATACGTTATATCGTATTACCATATAACGTTATACGTTATATCGTAATGCTACATAGCGTTATACGTTATATCGTAATGTCACATAACGTTATACGTTATAACGTATTACCATATAACGTTATACGTTATATCGTAATGCTACATAATGTTATACGTTACATCGTAATGCTACATAACGTTATTCGTTATAACGTATTAGCATATAACGTTATACCTTATATCGTAATGCTACATAACGTTATACGTTATAACGTATTACCATATAACGTTATACGTTATATCGTAATTTTACATAACGTTATACGTTATATCGTAATATTACATAACATTATACGTTATAACGTATTACCATATAACGTTATACGTTATATCGTAATGCTACATAACGTCATACGTTACATCGTAATGCTACATAACGTTATACGTTATATCGTAATGTCACATAACGTTATACGTTATATCGTAATGCTACATAACGTTATACGTTATATCGTAATGTCACATGACGTTATACGTTATATCGTAATGCTACATAACGTTATACGTTATAACGTATTACCGTATAACGTTATACGTTATATCGTAATGCTACATAACGTTATACGTTATATCGTAATGTTACATAACGTTATACGTTATATCGTAATGCTACATAACGTTATACGTTATAACGTATTACCATATAACGTTATACGTTATATCGCAATGCTACATAACGTTATACGTTATATCCTAATGTTGCATAACGTTGTACGTTATAACGTATTACCATATAACGTTATACGTTATATCGTAATGCTACATAACGTTATACGTTATAACGTAATACTACGTAACGTTATACGTTATAACGTGATACTACATAACGTTATACGTTATATCGTAATGCTACATAACGTTATATGTTAGAACGTATTACCATATAACGTTATACGTTATATCGTAATACTACCTAACGTTATACGTTATAGCGTAATACTACATAACGTTATACGGTATATCGTAATGTTACATAACGTTATACGTTATACCGTATTACCATATAACGTTATACGTTATATCGTAATGCTACACAACGTTATACGTTATATCGTAATGTTACATAACGTTATACGTTATAACGTATTACCATATAAAGTTATACGTTATATCGCAATGCTACATAACGTTATACGTTATATCGTAATGCTGCATAACGTTATACGTTATATCGTAATGTCACATAACGTTATACGTTATAACGTATTACCATATAACGTTATGCGTTATATCGAAATGCTACATAACGTTATACGTTACATCGTAATGCTACATAACGTTATACGTTATAACGTATTACCATATAACGTTATACGTTATATTGTAATGCTACATAACGTTATACGTTATATCGTAATGTTACAAAACGTTATACGTTATAACGTATTACCATATAACGTTATACGTTATATCGTAATACTACCTAACTTTATACGTTATTTCGTAATGTCACATAACGTTATACGTTATATCGTAATGCTACATAACGTTATACGTTATAACGTATTACCATATAACGTTATACGTTATATCGTAATGCTACATAACGTTATACGTTATATCGTAATGTTACATAACGTTATACGTTATAACTTATTACCATATAACGTTATACGTTATATCGTAATACTACCTAACGTTATACGTTATATCGTAATGTCACATAACGTTATACGTTATATCGTAATGTCACATAACGTTATACGTTATATCGTAATGCTACATAACGTTATACGTTATATCGAAATGTCACATAACGTTATACGTTATATCGTAATGCTACATAACGTTATACGTTATAACGTATTACCGTATAACGTTATACGTTATATCGTAATGCTACATAACGTTATACGTTATATCGTAATGTTACATAACGTCATACGTTATATCGTAATGCTACATAACGTTATACGTTATAACGTATTACCATATAACGTTATACGTTATATCGTAATGCTACATAACGTTATACGGTATGACGTATTACCATATAACGTTATACGTTATATCGTAATGCTACATAACGTTATACGTTATATCGTAATGTTGCATAACGTTATACGTTATAACGTATTACCATATAACGTTATACGTTATATCGTAATGCTACATAACGTTATACGTTATAACGTAATACTACGTAACGTTATACGTTATAACGTGATACTACATAACGTTATACGTTATATCGTAATGCTACATAACGTTATACGTTATATCGTAATGTTACATAACGTTATACGTTATAACGTATTACCATATAACGTTATACGTTATATCGTAATGCTACATAACGTTATACGTTACATCGTTATGCTACATAACGTTATACGTTATATCGTAATGTCACATAACGTTATACGTTATAACGTATTACCATATAACGTTATACGTTATATCGTAATGCTACATAACGTTATATGTTAGAACGTATTACCATATAACGTTATACGTTATATCGTAATACTACCTAACGTTATACGTTATAACGTAATACTACATAACGTTATACGGTATATCGTAATGTTACATAACGTCATACGTTATACCGTATTACCATATTACGTTATACGTTATATCGTAATGCTACATAACGTTATACGTTATATCGTAATGTTACATAACGTTATACGTTATATCGTAATGCTACGTAACGTTATACGTTATAACGTATTACCATATAACGTTACACGTTATATCGTAATGCTACATAACGTTATACGTTATATCGTAATGTTACATAACGTTATACGTTATAACGTATTACCATATAACGTTATACGTTATATCGTAGTGCTACACAACGTTATACATTATATCGTAATGCTACATAACGTTATACGTTATATCGAAATGCTACATAGCGTTATACGTTATATCGTAATGCTACATAGCGTTATACGTTATATCGTAATGCCACATAACGTTATACGTTACAAAGTATTACCATATAACGTTATACGTTATATCGTAGTGCTACATAACGTTATACGTTATAACGTATTACCATATAACGTTATACGTTATAACGTATTACCATATAACGTTATACGTTATATCGTAATGCTACATAACGTTATACGTTATATCGTAATGTTACATAGCGTTATACGTTATATCGTAATGCTACATAACGTTATACGTTATATCGTAATGCTACATAACGTTATACGTTATATCGTAATGTCACATAACGTTATACGTTATATCGTAATGCTACATTACGTTATACGTTATAACGTATTACCATATAACGTTATACGTTATATCGTAATGCTACATAACGTTATACGTTATATCGTAATGTTACATAACGTTATACGTTATAACTTATTACCATATAACGTTATACGTTATATCGTAATACTACCTAACGTTATACGTTATATCGTAATGTCACATAACGTTATACGTTATATTGTAATACTACCTAACGTTATACGTTATATCGTAATGTCACATAACGTTATACGTTATATCGTAATGCTACATAACGTTATACGTTATAACGTATTACCATATAACGTTATACGTTATATCGTAATACTACATAACGTTATACGTTATATCGTAATGTTACATAACGTTATACGTTATATCGTAATGCTACATAACGTTATACGTTATAACGTATTACCATATAACGTTATACGTTATATCGTAATGCTACATAACGTTATACGGTGTATCGTAATGTTACATAACGTTATACGTTATAACGTATTACCATATAACGTTATACGTTATATCGTAATGCTACATAACGTTATACGGTATATCGTAATGTTACATAACGATATACGTTATAACGTATTACCATATAACGTTATACGTTATATCGTAATGCTACACAACGTTATACATTACATCGTAATGCTACATAACGTTATACGTTATATCGTAATGCTACATAACGTTATACGTTATAACGTATTACCATATAACGTTATACGTTATATCGTAATACTACATAACGTTATACGTTATATCGTAATACTACCTAACGTTATACGTTATAACGTAATACTACATAACGTTATACGGTATATCGTAATGTTACATAACGTTATAAGTTATACCGTATTACCATATTACGTTATACGTTATATCGTAATGCTACATAACGTTATACGTTATATCGTAATGTTACATAACGTTATACGTTATATCGTAATGCTACGTAACGTTATACGTTATAACGTATTACCATATAACGTTATACGTTATATCGTAATGCTACATAACGTTATACATTATATCGTAATGTTACATAACGTTATACGTTATAACGTATTACCATATAACGTTATACGTTATAACGTATTACCATATAACGTTATACGTTATATCGTAGTGCTACACAACGTTATACATTATATCGTAATGCTACATAACGTTATACGTTATATCGTAATGCTACATAGCGTTATACGTTATATCGTAATGTCACATAACGTTATACGTTATATCGTAATGCTACATAACGTTATACGTTATAACGTATTACCATATAACGTTATACGTTATATCGTAATGCTACATAATGTTATACGTTATATCGTAATGTTACATAACGTTATACGTTATATCGTAATGCTACATAGCGTTATACGTTATATCGTAATGCCACATAACGTTATACGTTACAAAGTATTACCATATAACGTTATACGTTATATCGTAGTGCTACATAACGTTATACGTTATAACGTATTACCATATAACGTTATACGTTATAACGTATTACCATATAACGTTATACGTTATATGGTAATGCTACATAACGTTATACGTTACATGGTAATGCTAGATAACGTTATACGCTATAACGTATTAGCATATAACGTTATACGTTATATCGTAATGCTACATAACGTTATACGTTATATCGTAATGATACATAACGTTATACGTTATAAGGTATTACCATATAACGTTATACGTTATATCGTAGTGCTACACAACGTTATACATTATATCGTAATGCTACATAACGTTATACGTTATATCGTAATGCTACATAGCGTTATACGTTATATCGTAATGTCACATAACGTTATACGTTATATCGTAATGCTACATAACGTTATACGTTATAACGTATTACCATATAACGTTATACGTTATATCGTAATGCTACATAATGTTATACGTTATATCGTAATGTTACATAACGTTATACGTTATATCGTAATGCTACATAGCGTTATACGTTATATCGTAATGCCACATAACGTTATACGTTACAAAGTATTACCATATAACGTTATACGTTATATCGTAGTGCTACATAACGTTATACGTTATATCGTAATGCCACATAACGTTATACGTTACAAAGTATTACCATATAACGTTATACGTTATATCGTAATGTTACATAACCTTATACGTTATAACTTATTACCATATAATGTTATACGTTATATCGTAATACTACCTAACTTTATACGTTATAACGTAAGACTACATAACGTTATACGTTATATCGTAATGCTACATAACGTTATACGTTATATCGTAATATTACATAACATTATACGTTATAACGTATTACCATATAACGTTATACGTTATATCGTAATACTACCTAACGTTATACGTTATAACGTAATACTACATAACGTTATACGTTATATCGTAATGTCACATAACGTTATACGTTATAACGTATTACCATATAACGTTATACGTTATAACGTATTACCATATAACGTTATACGTTATATCGTAATGTTACATAACGTTATACGTTATATCATAATGCTACATAACGTTATACGTTATAACGTATAACCATATAACGTTATACGTTATATCGTATTACCATATAACGTTATACGTTATATCGTAATGCTACATAGCGTTATACGTTATATCGTAATGTCACATAACGTTATACGTTATAACGTATTACCATATAACGTTATACGTTATATCGTAATGCTACATAATGTTATACGTTACATCGTAATGCTACATAACGTTATTCGTTATAACGTATTAGCATATAACGTTATACCTTATATCGTAATGCTACATAACGTTATACGTTATAACGTATTACCATATAACGTTATACGTTATATCGTAATTTTACATAACGTTATACGTTATATCGTAATATTACATAACATTATACGTTATAACGTATTACCATATAACGTTATACGTTATATCGTAATGCTACATAACGTCATACGTTACATCGTAATGCTACATAACGTTATACGTTATATCGTAATGTCACATAACGTTATACGTTATATCGTAATGCTACATAACGTTATACGTTATATCGTAATGTCACATGACGTTATACGTTATATCGTAATGCTACATAACGTTATACGTTATAACGTATTACCGTATAACGTTATACGTTATATCGTAATGCTACATAACGTTATACGTTATATCGTAATGTTACATAACGTTATACGTTATATCGTAATGCTACATAACGTTATACGTTATAACGTATTACCATATAGCGTTATACGTTATATCGCAATGCTACATAACGTTATACGTTATATCCTAATGTTGCATAACGTTGTACGTTATAACGTATTACCATATAACGTTATACGTTATATCGTAATGCTACATAACGTTATACGTTATAACGTAATACTACGTAACGTTATACGTTATAACGTGATACTACATAACGTTATACGTTATATCGTAATGCTACATAACGTTATACGTTATATCGTAATGTTACATAACGTTATACGTTATAACGTATTACCATATAACGTTATACGTTATATCGTAATGCTACATAACGTTATACGTTACATCGTTATGCTACATAACGTTATACGTTATATCGTAATGTCACATAACGTTATACGTTATAAGGTATTACCATATAACGTTATACGTTATATCGTAATGCTACATAACGTTATATGTTAGAACGTATTACCATATAACGTTATACGTTATATCGTAATACTACCTAACGTTATACGTTATAGCGTAATACTACATAACGTTATACGGTATATCGTAATGTTACATAACGTTATACGTTATACCGTATTACCATATAACGTTATACGTTATATCGTAATGCTACACAACGTTATACGTTATATCGTAATGTTACATAACGTTATACGTTATAACGTATTACCATATAACGTTATACGTTATATCGCAATGCTACATAACGTTATACGTTATATCGTAATGCTGCATAACGTTATACGTTATATCGTAATGTCACATAACGTTATACGTTATAACGTATTACCATATAACGTTATGCGTTATATCGAAATGCTACATAACGTTATACGTTACATCGTAATGCTACATAACGTTATACGTTATAACGTATTACCATATAACGTTATACGTTATATTGTAATGCTACATAACGTTATACGTTATATCGTAATGTTACAAAACGTTATACGTTATAACGTATTACCATATAACGTTATACGTTATATCGTAATACTACCTAACTTTATACGTTATTTCGTAATGTCACATAACGTTATACGTTATATCGTAATGCTACATAACGTTATACGTTATAACGTATTACCATATAACGTTATACGTTATATCGTAATGCTACATAACGTTATACGTTATATCGTAATGTTACATAACGTTATACGTTATAACTTATTACCATATAACGTTATACGTTATATCGTAATACTACCTAACGTTATACGTTATATCGTAATGTCACATAACGTTATACGTTATATCGTAATGTCACATAACGTTATACGTTATATCGTAATGCTACATAACGTTATACGTTATATCGAAATGTCACATAACGTTATACGTTATATCGTAATGCTACATAACGTTATACGTTATAACGTATTACCGTATAACGTTATACGTTATATCGTAATGCTACATAACGTTATACGTTATATCGTAATGTTACATAACGTCATACGTTATATCGTAATGCTACATAACGTTATACGTTATAACGTATTACCATATAACGTTATACGTTATATCGTAATGCTACATAACGTTATACGGTATGACGTATTACCATATAACGTTATACGTTATATCGTAATGCTACATAACGTTATACGTTATATCGTAATGTTGCATAACGTTATACGTTATAACGTATTACCATATAACGTTATACGTTATATCGTAATGCTACATAACGTTATACGTTATAACGTAATACTACGTAACGTTATACGTTATAACGTGATACTACATAACGTTATACGTTATATCGTAATGCTACATAACGTTATACGTTATATCGTAATGTTACATAACGTTATACGTTATAACGTATTACCATATAACGTTATACGTTATATCGTAATGCTACATAACGTTATACGTTACATCGTTATGCTACATAACGTTATACGTTATATCGTAATGTCACATAACGTTATACGTTATAACGTATTACCATATAACGTTATACGTTATATCGTAATGCTACATAACGTTATATGTTAGAACGTATTACCATATAACGTTATACGTTATATCGTAATACTACCTAACGTTATACGTTATAACGTAATACTACATAACGTTATACGGTATATCGTAATGTTACATAACGTCATACGTTATACCGTATTACCATATTACGTTATACGTTATATCGTAATGCTACATAACGTTATACGTTATATCGTAATGTTACATAACGTTATACGTTATATCGTAATGCTACGTAACGTTATACGTTATAACGTATTACCATATAACGTTACACGTTATATCGTAATGCTACATAACGTTATACGTTATATCGTAATGTTACATAACGTTATACGTTATAACGTATTACCATATAACGTTATACGTTATATCGTAGTGCTACACAACGTTATACATTATATCGTAATGCTACATAACGTTATACGTTATATCGAAATGCTACATAGCGTTATACGTTATATCGTAATGCTACATAGCGTTATACGTTATATCGTAATGCCACATAACGTTATACGTTACAAAGTATTACCATATAACGTTATACGTTATATCGTAGTGCTACATAACGTTATACGTTATAACGTATTACCATATAACGTTATACGTTATAACGTATTACCATATAACGTTATACGTTATATCGTAATGCTACATAACGTTATACGTTATATCGTAATGTTACATAGCGTTATACGTTATATCGTAATGCTACATAACGTTATACGTTATAACGTATTACCATATAACGTTATACGTTATATCGTAATGCTACATAACGTTATACGTTATATCGTAATGCTACATAACGTTATACGTTATATCGTAATGTCACATAACGTTATACGTTATATCGTAATGCTACATTACGTTATACGTTATAACGTATTACCATATAACGTTATACGTTATATCGTAATGCTACATAACGTTATACGTTATATCGTAATGTTACATAACGTTATACGTTATAACTTATTACCATATAACGTTATACGTTATATCGTAATACTACCTAACGTTATACGTTATATCGTAATGTCACATAACGTTATACGTTATATCGTAATACTACCTAACGTTATACGTTATATCGTAATGTCACATAACGTTATACGTTATATCGTAATGCTACATAACGTTATACGTTATAACGTATTACCATATAACGTTATACGTTATATCGTAATACTACATAACGTTATACGTTATATCGTAATGTTACATAACGTTATACGTTATATCGTAATGCTACATAACGTTATACGTTATAACGTATTACCATATAACGTTATACGTTATATCGTAATGCTACATAACGTTATACGGTGTATCGTAATGTTACATAACGTTATACGTTATAACGTATTACCATATAACGTTATACGTTATATCGTAATGCTACATAACGTTATACGGTATATCGTAATGTTACATAACGATATACGTTATAACGTATTACCATATAACGTTATACGTTATATCGTAATGCTACACAACGTTATACATTACATCGTAATGCTACATAACGTTATACGTTATATCGTAATGCTACATAACGTTATACGTTATAACGTATTACCATATAACGTTATACGTTATATCGTAATACTACATAACGTTATACGTTATATCGTAATACTACCTAACGTTATACGTTATAACGTAATACTACATAACGTTATACGGTATATCGTAATGTTACATAACGTTATAAGTTATACCGTATTACCATATTACGTTATACGTTATATCGTAATGCTACATAACGTTATACGTTATATCGTAATGTTACATAACGTTATACGTTATATCGTAATGCTACGTAACGTTATACGTTATAACGTATTACCATATAACGTTATACGTTATATCGTAATGCTACATAACGTTATACGTTATATCGTAATGTTACATAACGTTATACGTTATAACGTATTACCATATAACGTTATACGTTATAACGTATTACCATATAACGTTATACGTTATATCGTAGTGCTACACAACGTTATACATTATATCGTAATGCTACATAACGTTATACGTTATATCGTAATGCTACATAGCGTTATACGTTATATCGTAATGTCACATAACGTTATACGTTATATCGTAATGCTACATAACGTTATACGTTATAACGTATTACCATATAACGTTATACGTTATATCGTAATGCTACATAATGTTATACGTTATATCGTAATGTTACATAACGTTATACGTTATATCGTAATGCTACATAGCGTTATACGTTATATCGTAATGCCACATAACGTTATACGTTACAAAGTATTACCATATAACGTTATACGTTATATCGTAGTGCTACATAACGTTATACGTTATAACGTATTACCATATAACGTTATACGTTATAACGTATTACCATATAACGTTATACGTTATATGGTAATGCTACATAACGTTATACGTTACATGGTAATGCTAGATAACGTTATACGCTATAACGTATTAGCATATAACGTTATACGTTATATCGTAATGCTACATAACGTTATACGTTATATCGTAATGATACATAACGTTATACGTTATAACGTATTACCATATAACGTTATACGTTATATCGTAGTGCTACACAACGTTATACATTATATCGTAATGCTACATAACGTTATACGTTATATCGTAATGCTACATAGCGTTATACGTTATATCGTAATGTCACATAACGTTATACGTTATATCGTAATGCTACATAACGTTATACGTTATAACGTATTACCATATAACGTTATACGTTATATCGTAATGCTACATAATGTTATACGTTATATCGTAATGTTACATAACGTTATACGTTATATCGTAATGCTACATAGCGTTATACGTTATATCGTAATGCCACATAACGTTATACGTTACAAAGTATTACCATATAACGTTATACGTTATATCGTAGTGCTACATAACGTTATACGTTATATCGTAATGCCACATAACGTTATACGTTACAAAGTATTACCATATAACGTTATACGTTATATCGTAATGTTACATAACCTTATACGTTATAACTTATTACCATATAATGTTATACGTTATATCGTAATACTACCTAACTTTATACGTTATAACGTAAGACTACATAACGTTATACGTTATATCGTAATGCTACATAACGTTATACGTTATATCGTAATATTACATAACATTATACGTTATAACGAATTACCATATAACGTTATACGTTATATCGTAATGCTACATAACGTTATACGTTATATCGTAATGCTACATAACGTTATACGTTATATCGTAATGTCACATAACGTTATACGTTATATCGTAATGCTACATTACGTTATACGTTATAACGTATTACCATATAACGTTATACGTTATATCGTAATGCTACGTAACGTTATACGTTATATCGTAATGTTACATAACGTTATACGTTATAACTTATTACCATATAACGTTATACGTTATATCGTAATGCTACATAACGTTATATGTTAGAACGTATTACCATATAACGTTATACGTTATATCGTAATACTACCTAACGTTTATACGTTATAGCGTAATACTACATAACGTTATACGGTATATCGTAATGTTACATAACGTTATACGTTATACCGTATTACCATATAACGTTATACGTTATATCGTAATGCTACACAACGTTATACGTTATATCGTAATGTTACATAACGTTATACGTTATAACGTATTACCATATAACGTTATACGTTATATCGTAATGCTACACAACGTTATACATTATATCGTAATGCTACATAACGTTATACGTTATATCGTAATGCTACATAACGTTATACGTTATATCGTAATGCTACATAACGTTATACGTTATATCGTAATGCTACATAACGTTATACGTTATATCGTAATGTCACATAACGTTATACGTTATATCGTAATGCTACATAACGTTATTCGTTATAACGTATTAGCATATAACGTTATACCTTATATCGTAATGCTACATAACGTTATACGTTATAACGTATTACCATATAACGTTATACGTTATATCGTAATTTTACATAACGTTATACGTTATATCGTAATGTTACATAACATTATACGTTATAACGTATTACCATAATGTTATACGTTATATCGTAATGCTACATAACGTCATACGTTTCATCGTAATGCTACATAACGTTATACGTTATATCGTAATGTCACATAACGTTATACGTTATATCGTAATGCTACATAACGTTATACGTTATATCGTAATGTCACATAACGTTATACGTTATATCGTAATGCTACATAACGTTATTCGTTATAACGTATTAGCATATAACGTTATACCTTATATCGTAATGCTACATAACGTTATACGTTATAACGTATTACCATATAACGTTATACGTTATATCGTAATTTTACATAATTTTATACGTTATATCGTAATGTTACATAACATTATACGTTATAACGTATTACCATAATGTTATACGTTATATCGTAATGCTACATAACGTCATACGTTTCATCGTAATGCTACATAGCGTTATACGTTATATCGTAATGTCACATAACGTTATACGTTATAACGTATTACCATATAACGTTATACGTTATATCGTAATGCTACATAACGTTATACGTTATAACGTATTACCATATAACGTTATACGTTATATCGTAATTTTACATAACGTTATACGTTATATCGTAATGTTACATAACATTATACGTTATAACGTATTACCATAATGTTATACGTTATATCGTAATGCTACATAACGTCATACGTTTCATCGTAATGCTACATAACGTTATACGTTATATCGTAATGTCACATAACGTTATACGTTATATCGTAATGCTACATAACGTTATACGTTATATCGTAATGTCACATAACGTTATACGTTATATCGTAATGCTACATAACGTTATTCGTTATAACGTATTAGCATATAACGTTATACCTTATATCGTAATGCTACATAACGTTATACGTTATAACGTATTACCATATAACGTTATACGTTATATCGTAATTTTACATAACGTTATACGTTATATCGTAATGTTACATAACATTATACGTTATAACGTATTACCATAATGTTATACGTTATATCGTAATGCTACATAACGTCATACGTTTCATCGTAATGCTACATAACGTTATACGTTATATCGTAATGTCACATAACGTTATACGTTATATCGTAATGCTACATAACGTTATACGTTATATCGTAATGTCACATAACGTTATACGTTATATCGTAATGCTACATAACGTTATACGTTATAACGTATTACCGTATAACGTTATACGTTATATCGTAATGCTACATAACGTTATACGTTATATCGTAATGTTACATAACGTTATACGTTATATCGTAATGCTACATAACGTTATACGTTATAACGTATTACCATATAACGTTATACGTTATATCGTAATGCTACATAACGTTATACGTTATATCGTAATGTTGCATAACGTTATACGTTATAACGTATTACCATATAACGTTATACGTTATATCGTAATGCTACATAACGTTATACGTTATAACGTAATACTACGTAACGTTATACGTTATAACGTGATACTACATAACGTTATACGTTATATCGTAATGCTACATAACGTTATACGTTATATCGTAATGTTACATAACGTTATACGTTATAACGTATTACCATATAACGTTATACGTTATATCGTAATGCTACATAACGTTATACGTTACATCGTTATGCTACATAACGTTATATGTTATATCGTAATGTCACATAACGTTATACGTTATAAGGTATTACCATATAACGTTATACGTTATATCGTAATGCTACATAACGTTATATGTTAGAACGTATTACCATATAACGTTATACGTTATATCGTAATACTACCTAACGTTTATACGTTATAGCGTAATACTACATAACGTTATACGGTATATCGTAATGTTACATAACGTTATACGTTATACCGTATTACCATATAACGTTATACGTTATATCGTAATGCTACACAACGTTATACGTTATATCGTAATGTTACATAACGTTATACGTTATAACGTATTACCATATAACGTTATACGTTATATCGTAATGCTACACAACGTTATACATTATATCGTAATGCTACATAACGTTATACGTTATATCGTAATGCTACATAACGTTATACGTTATATCGTAATGCTACATAACGTTATACGTTATATCGTAATGTTACATAACGTTATACGTTATAACGTATTAGCACATAACGTTATACGTTATATCGTAATGCTACGTAACGTTATACGTTATAACGTAATGCTACATAACGTTATACGGTATATCGTAATGTTACATAACGTTATACGTTATACCGTATTACCATATAACGTTATACGTTATATCGTAATGCTACATAACGTTATACGTTATATCGTAATGTTACATATCGTTATACGTTATAACGTATTACCATATAACGTTATACGTTATATCGTAATGTCACATAACGTTATACGTTGTATCGTAATGCTACATAACGTTATACGTTATAACGTATTACCGTATAACGTTATACGTTATATCGTAATGCTACATAACGTTATACGTTATATCGTAATGTTACATAACGTTATACGTTATATCGTAATGCTACATAACGTTATACGTTATAACGTATTACCATATAACGTTATACGTTATATCGTAATGCTACATAACGTTATACGGTATGACGTATTACCATATAACGTTATACGTTATATCGTAATGCTACATAACGTTATACGTTATATCGTAATTTTGCATAACGTTATACGTTATAACGTATTACCATATAACGCTATACGTTATATCGTAATGCTACATAACGTTATACGTTATAACGTAATACTACGTAACGTTATACGTTATAACGTGATACTACATAACGTTATACGTTATATCGTAATGCTACATAACGTTATACGTTATATCGTAATGTTACATAACGTTATACGTTATAACGTATTACCATATAACGTTATACGTTATATCGTAATGCTACATAACGTTATACGTTACATCGTTATGCTACATAACGTTATACGTTATATCGTAATGTCACATAACGTTATACGTTATAAGGTATTAACATATAACGTTATACGTTATATCGTAATGCTACATAACGTTATATGTTAGAACGTATTACCATATAACGTTATACGTTATATCGTAATACTACCTAACGTTATACGTTATAACGTAATACTACATAACGTTATACGGTATATCGTAATGTTACATAACGTTATACGTTATACCGTATTACCATATTACGTTATACGTTATATCGTAATGCTACATAACGTTATACGTTATATCGTAATGTTACATAACGTTATACGTTATAACGTATTACCATATAACGTTATACGTTATATCGTAATGCTACACAACGTTATACATTATATCGTAATGCTACATAACGTTATACGTTATATCGTAATGCTACGTAGCGTTAAACGTTATATCGTAATGTCACATAACGTTATACGTTATATCGTAATGCTACATAACGTTATACGTTATATCGTAATGCTACATAACGTTATACGTTATATCGTAATGTTACATAACGTTATACGTTATATCGTAATGCTACGTAACGTTATACGTTATAACGTATTACCATATAACGTTATACGTTATATCGTAATGCTACATAACGTTATACGTTATATCGTAATGTTACATAACGTTATACGTTATAACGTATTACCATATAACGTTATACGTTATATCGTAGTGCTACACAACGTTATACATTATATCGTAATGCTACATAACGTTATACGTTATATCGTAATGCTACATAGCGTTATACGTTATATCGTAATGTCACATAACGTTATACGTTATATCGTAATGCTACATAACGTTATACGTTATAACGTATTACCATATAACGTTATACGTTATATCGTAATGCTACATAATGTTATACGTTATACCGTAATGTTACATAACGTTATACGTTATATCGTAATGCTACATAGCGTTATACGTTATATCGTAATACCACATAACGTTATACGTTACAAAGTATTACCATATAACGTTATACGTTATATCGTAGTGCTACATAACGTTATACGTTATAACGTATTACCATATAACGTTATACGTTATATCGTAATGCTACATAACGTTATACGTTATATCGTAATGTTACATAACGTTATAGGTTATAACTTATTACCATATAACGTTATACGTTATATCGTAATACTACCTAACGTTATACGTTATATCGTAATGTCACATAACGTTATACGTTATAACTTATTACCATATAACGTTATACGTTATATCGTAATGCTACACAACGTTATACATTACATCGTAATGCTACATAACGTTATACGTTATATCGTAATGCTACATAACGTTATACGTTAGAACGTATTACCATATAACGTTATACGTTATATCGTAATGCTACATAACGTTATACGTTACATGATAATGCTACATAACGTTATACGGTATATCGTAATGTTACATAACGTTATACGTTATAACGTATTACCATATAACGTTATACGTTATATCGTAATGCTACATAACGTTATACGGTATATCGTAATGTTACATAACGATATACGTTATAACGTATTACCATATAACGTTATACGTTATATCGTAATGCTACACAACGTTATACATTACATCGTAATGCTACATAACGTTATACGTTATATCGTAATGCTACATAACGTTATACGTTATAACGTATTACCATATAACGTTATACGTTATATCGTAATACTACATAACGTTATACGTTATATCGTAATGTTACATAACGTTATACGTTATAACGTATTACCATATAACGTTATACGTTATATCGTAATACTACCTAACGTTATACGTTATATCGTAATGTTACATAACGTTATACGTTATATCGTAATGCTACATAACGTTATACGTTATAACGTATTACCATATAACGTTATACGTTATATCGTAATGCTACATAACGTTATACGTTATATCGTAATGTTACATAACGTTATACGTTATAACTTATTACCATATAACGTTATACGTTATATCGTAATACTACCTAACGTTATACGTTATATCGTAATGTCACATAACGTTATACGTTATAACTTATTACCATATAACGTTATACGTTATATCGTAATACTACCTAACGTTATGCGTTATATCGTAATGTCACATAACGTTATACGTTATATCGTAATGCTACATAACGTTATACGTTATAACGTATTACCATATAACGTTATACGTTATATCGTAATGCTACATAACGTTATACGTTATATCGTAATGTTACATAACGTTATACGTTATATCGTAATGCTACATAACGTTATACGTTATAACGTATTACCATACAACGTTATACGTTATATCGTAATGCTACATAACGTTATACGCTATATCGTAATGTTACATAACGTTATACGTTATAACGTATTACCATATAACGTTATACGTTATAGCGTAATGCTACATAACGTTATACGGTATATCGTAATGTTACATAACGATATACGTTATAACGTATTACCATATAACGTTATACGTTATATCGTAATGCTACACAACGTTATACATTACATCGCAATGCTACATAACGTTATACGATATATCGTAATGCTACATAACGTTATACGTTATAACGTATTACCATATAACGTTATACGTTATATCGTAATACTACATAACGTTATACGTTATATCGTAATGTTACATAACGTTATACGTTATAACGTATTACCATATAACGTTATACGTTATATCGTAATACTACCTAACGTTATACGTTATATCTTAATGTTACATAACGTTATACGTTATATCGTAATGCTACATAACGTTATACGTTATAACGTATTACCATATAACGTTATACGTTATATCGTAATGCTACATAACGTTATACGTTATATCGTAATGTTACATAACGTTATACGTTATAACTTATTACCATATAACGTTATACGTTATATCGTAATACTACCTAACGTTATACGTTATATCGTAATGTCACATAACGTTATATGTTATATCGTAATGCTACATAACGTTATACATTATAACGTATTACCATATAACGTTATACGTTATATCGTAATGCTACATAACGTTATACGTTATATCGTAATGTTACATAACGCTATACGGTATAACGTATTACCATATAACGTTATACGTTATATCGTAATGCTACATAACGTTATACGTTATAACGTAATACTACGTAACGTTATACGTTATAACGTAATACTACATAACGTTATACGTTATATCGTAATGCTACATAACGTTATACGTTATATCGTAATGTTACATAACGTTATACGTTACAACGTATTACCATATAACGTTATACGTTATATCGTAATGCTACATAACGTTATAAGTTACATCGTTATGCTACATAACGTTATACGTTATATCGTAATGTCACATAACGTTATACGTTATAAAGCATTACCATATAACGTTATACGTTATATCGTAATGCTACATAACGTTATACGTTAGAACGTATTACCATATAACGTTATACGTTATATCGTAATGCTACATAACGTTATACGTTACATGATAATGCTACATAACGTTATACGGTATATCGTAATGTTACATAACGTTATACGTTATAACGTATTACCATATAACGTTATACGTTATATCGTAATGCTACATAACGTTATACGGTATATCGTAATGTTACATAACGATATACGTTATAACGTATTACCATATAACGTTATACGTTATATCGTAATGCTACACAACGTTATACATTACATCGTAATGCTACATAACGTTATACGTTATATCGTAATGCTACATAACGTTATACGTTATAACGTATTACCATATAACGTTATACGTTATATCGTAATACTACATAACGTTATACGTTATATCGTAATGTTACATAACGTTATACGTTATAACGTATTACCATATAACGTTATACGTTATATCGTAATACTACCTAACGGTATACGTTATATCGTAATGTTACATAACGTTATACGTTATATCGTAATGCTACATAACGTTATACGTTATAACGTATTACCATATAACGTTATACGTTATATCGTAATGCTACATAACGTTATACGTTATATCGTAATGTCACATAACGTTATACGTTATAACTTATTACCATATAACGTTATACGTTATATCGTAATACTACCTAACGTTATGCGTTATATCGTAATGTCACATAACGTTATACGTTATATCGTAATGCTACATAACGTTATACGTTATAACGTATTACCATATAACGTTATACGTTATATCGTAATGCTACATAACGTTATACGTTACATCGTAATGCTACATAACGTTATACGTTATATCGTAATGCTACATAACGTTATACGTTATAACGTATTACCATATAACGTTATACGTTATATCGTAATACTACATAACGTTATACGTTATATCGTAATGTTACATAACGTTATACGTTATAACGTATTACCATATAACGTTATACGTTATATCGTAATACTACCTAACGTTATACGTTATATCGTAATGTTACATAACGTTATACGTTATATCGTAATGCTACATAATGTTATACGTTATAACGTATTACCATATAACGTTATACGTTATATCGTAATGCTACATAACGTTATACGTTATATCGTAATGTTACATAACGTTATACGTTATAACTTATTACCATATAACGTTATACGTTATATCGTAATACTACCTAACGTTATACGTTATATCGTAATGTCACATAACGTTATACGTTATATCGTAATGCTACATAACGTTATACGTTATAACGTATTACCATATAACGTTATACGTTATATCGTAATGCTACATAACGTTATAGGTTATATCGTAATGTTACATAACGTTATACGTTATATCTTAATGCTACATAGCGTTATACGTTATATCGTAATGCCACATAACGTTATACGTTATAAAGTATTACCATATAACGTTATACGTTATATCGTAGTGCTACATAACGTTATACGTTATAACGTATTACCATATAACGTTATACGTTATATCGTAATGCTACATAACGTTATACGTTACATCGTATTGCTACATAACGTTATACGTTATATCGTAATGTCACATAACGTTATACGTTATATCGTAATGCTACATAACGTTATACGTTATATCGTAATGTTACATAACGTTATACGTTATATCTTAATGCTACATAACGTTATACGTTATAACGTATTACCATATAACGTTATATGTTATATCGTAATGCTACATAACGTTATACATTATAACGTATTACCATATAACGTTATACGTTATATCGTAATGCTACATAACGTTATACGTTATATCGTAATGTTACATAACGCTATACGTTATAACGTATTACCATATAACGTTATACGTTATATCGTAATGCTACATAACGTTATACGTTATAACGTAATACTACGTAACGTTATACGTTATAACGTAATACTACATAACGTTATACGTTATATCGTAATGCTACATAACGTTATACGTTATATCGTAATGTTACATAACGTTATACGTTACAACGTATTACCATATAACGTTATACGTTATATCGTAATGCTACATAACGTTATACGTTACATCGTTATGCTACATAACGTTATACGTTATATCGTAATGTCACATAACGTTATACGTTATAAAGCATTACCATATAACGTTATACGTTATATCGTAATGCTACATAACGTTATACGTTAGAACGTATTACCATATAACGTTATACGTTATATCGTAATGCTACATAACGTTATACGTTACATGATAATGCTACATAACGTTATACGGTATATCGTAATGTTACATAACGTTATACGTTATACCGTATTACCATATAACGTTATACGTTATATGGTAATGCTACATAACGTTATACGGTATATCGTAATGTTACATAACGATATACGTTATAACGTATTACCATATAACGTTATACGTTATATCGTAATGCTACACAACGTTATACATTACATCGTAATGCTACATAACGTTATACGTTATATCGTAATGCTACATAACGTTATACGTTATAACGTATTACCATATAACGTTATACGTTATATCGTAATACTACATAACGTTATACGTTATATCGTAATGTTACATAACGTTATACGTTATAACGTATTACCATATAACGTTATACGTTATATCGTAATACTACCTAACGTTATACGTTATATCGTAATGTTACATAACGTTATACGTTATATCGTAATGCTACATAATGTTATACGTTATAACGTATTACCATATAACGTTATACGTTATATCGTAATACTACATAACGTTATACGTTATATCGTAATGTTACATAACGTTATACGTTATAACGTATTACCATATAACGTTATACGTTATATCGTAATACTACCTAACGTTATACGTTATATCGTAATGTTACATAACGTTATACGTTATATCGTAATGCTACATAATGTTATACGTTATAACGTATTACCATATAACGTTATACGTTATATCGTAATGCTACATAACGTTATACGTTATATCGTAATGTTACATAACGTTATACGTTATAACTTATTACCATATAACGTTATACGTTATATCGTAATACTACCTAACGTTATACGTTATATCGTAATGTCACATAACGTTATACGTTATATCGTAATGCTACATAACGTTATACGTTATAACGTATTACCATATAACGTTATACGTTATATCGTAATGCTACATAACGTTATAGGTTATATCGTAATGTTACATAACGTTATACGTTATATCTTAATGCTACATAGCGTTATACGTTATATCGTAATGCCACATAACGTTATACGTTATAAAGTATTACCATATAACGTTATACGTTATATCGTAGTGCTACATAACGTTATACGTTATAACGTATTACCATATAACGTTATACGTTATATCGTAATGCTACATAACGTTATACGTTACATCGTATTGCTACATAACGTTATACGTTATATCGTAATGTCACATAACGTTATACGTTATATCGTAATGCTACATAACGTTATACGTTATATCGTAATGTTACATAACGTTATACGTTATATCTTAATGCTACATAACGTTATACGTTATAACGTATTACCATATAACGTTATATGTTATATCGTAATGCTACATAACGTTATACATTATAACGTATTACCATATAACGTTATACGTTATATCGTAATGCTACATAACGTTATACGTTATATCGTAATGTTACATAACGCTATACGTTATAACGTATTACCATATAACGTTATACGTTATATCGTAATGCTACATAACGTTATACGTTATAACGTAATACTACGTAACGTTATACGTTATAACGTAATACTACATAACGTTATACGTTATATCGTAATGCTACATAACGTTATACGTTATATCGTAATGTTACATAACGTTATACGTTACAACGTATTACCATATAACGTTATACGTTATATCGTAATGCTACATAACGTTATACGTTACATCGTTATGCTACATAACGTTATACGTTATATCGTAATGTCACATAACGTTATACGTTATAAAGCATTACCATATAACGTTATACGTTATATCGTAATGCTACATAACGTTATACGTTAGAACGTATTACCATATAACGTTATACGTTATATCGTAATGCTACATAACGTTATACGTTACATGATAATGCTACATAACGTTATACGGTATATCGTAATGTTACATAACGTTATACGTTATACCGTATTACCATATAACGTTATACGTTATATGGTAATGCTACATAACGTTATACGTTATATCGTAATGTTACATAACGTTATACGTTATAACGTATTACCATATAACGTTATACGTTATATCGTAATGCTACACAACGTTATACATTATATCGTAATGCTACATAACGTTATACGTTATATCGTAATGCTACATAGCGTTATACGTTATATCGTAATGTCACATAACGTTATACGTTATATCGTAATGATACATAACGTTATACGTTATAACGTATTACCATATAACGTTATACGTTATATCGTAATGCTACATAACGTTATACGTTATATCGTAATGTTACATAACGTTATACGTTATAACGTAATGCTACATAACGTTATACGTTATAACGTATTACCATATAACGTTATACGTTATATCGTGATGCTACATAACGTTATACGGTATATCGTAATGTTACATAACGTTATACGTTATAACGTATTACCATATAACGTTATACGTTATATCGTAATGCTACACAACGTTATACATTACATCGTAATGCTACATAACGTTATACGTTATATCGTAATGCTACATAACGTTATACGTTATAACGTATTACCATATAACGTTATACGTTATATCGTAATACTACATAACGTTATACGTTATAACGTATTACCATATAACGTTATACGTTATATCGTAATACTACATAACGTTATACGTTATATCGCAATGTTACATAACGTTATACGTTATATCGTAATGTTACGTAACGTTATACGTTATATCGTAATGCTACATAACGTTATACGTTATAACGTATTACCATATATCGTTATACGTTATATCGTAATGCTACATAACGTTATACGTTATATCGTAATGTTACATAACGTTATACGTTATAACTTATTACCATATAACGTTATACGTTATATCGTAATACTACCTAACGTTATACGTTATATCGTAATGTCACATAACGTTATACGTTATATCGTAATGCTACATAACGTTATACGTTATAACGTATTACCATATAACGTTATACGTTATATCGTAATGCTACATAACGTTATAGGTTATATCGTAATGTTACATAACGTTTTACGTTATATCGTAATGCTACATAGCGTTATACGTTATATCGTAATGCCACATAACGTTATACGTTATAAAGTATTACCATATAACGTTATACGTTATATCGTAGTGCTACATAACGTTATACGTTATAACGTATTACCATATAACGTTATACGTTATATCGTAATGCTACATAACGTTATACGTTACATCGTAATGCTACATAACGTTATACGTTATATCGTAATGTCACTTAACGTTATACGTTATATCGTAATGCTACATAACGTTATACGTTATATCGTAATGTTACATAACGTTATACATTATATCTTAATGCTACATAACGTTATACGTTATAACGTATTACCATATAACGTTATACGTTATATCGTAATGCTACATAACGTTATACATTATAACGTATTACCATATAACGTTATACGTTATATCGTAATGCTACATAACGTTATACGTTATATCGTAATGTTACATAACGCTATACGTTATAACGTATTACCATATAACGTTATACGTTATATCGTAATGCTACATAACGTTATACGTTATAACGTAATACTACGTAACGTTATACGTTATAACGTAATACTACATAACGTTATACGTTATATCGTAATGCTACATAACGTTATACGTTATATCGTAATGTTACATAACGTTATACGTTACAACGTATTACCATATAACGTTATACGTTATATCGTAATGCTACATAACGTTATACGTTACATCGTTATGCTACATAACGTTATACGTTATATCGTAATGTCACATAACGTTATACGTTATAAAGTATTATCATATAACGTTATACGTTATATCGTAATGCTACATAACGTTATACGTTAGAACGTATTACCATATAACGTTATACGTTATATCGTAATGCTACATAACGTTATACGTTACATGATAATGCTACATAACGTTATACGGTATATCGTAATGCTACACGAGGTTATACATTACATCGTAATGTTACATAACGTTATACGTTATATCGTAATGCTACATAACGTTATACGTTATATCGTAATGTTACATAACGTTATACGTTATATCGTAATGCTACATAACGTTATACGTTATAATGTATTACCATATAACGTTATACGTTATATCGTAATGCTACATAACGTTATACGGTATGACGTATTACCATATAACGTTATACGTTATATCGTAATGCTACATAACGTTATACGTTATATCGTAATGTTGCATAACGTTATACGTTATAACGTATTACCATATAACGTTATACGTTATATCGTAATGCTACATAACGTTATACGTTATAACGTAATACTACGTAACGTTATACGTTATAACGTGATACTACATAACGTTATACGTTATATCGTAATGCTACATAACGTTATACGTTATATCGTAATGTTACATAACGTTATACGTTATAACGTATTACCATATAACGTTATACGTTATATCGTAATGCTACATAACGTTATACGTTACATCGTTATGCTACATAACGTTATACGTTATATCGTAATGTCACATAACGTTATACGTTATAAAGTATTACCATATAACGTTATACGTTATATCGTAATGCTACATAACGTTATATGTTAGAACGTATTACCATATAACGTTATACGTTATATCGTAATACTACCTAACGTTATACGTTATAACGTAATACTACATAACGTTATACGGTATATCGTAATGTTACATAACGTTATACGTTATACCGTATTACCATATTACGTTATACGTTATATCGTAATGCTACATAACGTTATACGTTATATCGTAATGTTACATAACGTTATACGTTATAACGTATTACCATATAACGTTATACGTTATATCGTAATGCTACAAAACGTTATACATTATATCGTAATGCTACATAACGTTATACGTTATATCGTAATGCTACATAGCGTTATACGTTATATCGTAATGTCACATAACGTTATACGTTATATCGTAATGCTACATAACGTTATACGTTATATCGTAATGCTACATAACGTTATACGTTATATCGTAATGTTACATAACGTTATACGTTATATCGTAATGCTACGTAACGTTATACGTTATGACGTATTACCATATAACGTTATACGTTATATCGTAATGCTACATAACGTTATACGTTATATCGTAATGTTACATAACGTTATACGTTATATCGTAATGCTACACAACGTTATACATTATATCGTAATGCTACATAACGTTATACGTTATATCGTAATGCTACATAGCGTTATACGTTATATCGTAATGTCACATAACGTTATACGTTAAATCGTAATGCTACATAACGTTATACGTTATAACGTATTACCATATAACGTTATACGTTATATCGTAATGCTACATAATGTTATACGTTATATCGTAATGTTACATAACGTTATACGTTATATCGTAATGCTACATAGCGTTATACGTTATATCGTAATGCCACATAACGTTATACGTTACAAAGTATTACCATATAACGTTATACGTTATATCGTAGTGCTACATAACGTTATACGTTATAACGTATTACCATATAACGTTATACGTTATAACGTATTACCATATAACGTTATACGTTATATGGTAATGCTACATAACGTTATACGTTACATGGTAATGCTAGATAACGTTATACGCTATAACGTATTAGCATATAACGTTATACGTTATATCGTAATGCTACATAACGTTATACGTTATATCGTAATGTTACATAACGTTATACGTTATAACTTATTACCATATAACGTTATACGTTATATCGTAATACTACCTAACGTTATACGTTATAACGTAAGACTACATAACGTTATACGTTATATCGTAATGCTACATAACGTTATACGTTATACCGTATTACCATATTACGTTATACGTTATATCGTAATGCTACATAACGTTATACGGTATGACGTATTACCATATAACGTTATACGTTATATCGTAATGCTACATAACGTTATACGTTATATCGTAATGTTGCATAACGTTATACGTTATAACGTATTACCATATAACGTTATACGTTATATCGTAATGCTACATAACGTTATACGTTATAACGTAATACTACGTAACGTTATACGTTATAACGTGATACTACATAACGTTATACGTTATATCGTAATGCTACATAACGTTATACGTTATATCGTAATGTTACATAACGTTATACGTTATAACGTATTACCATATAACGTTATACGTTATATCGTAATGCTACATAACGTTATACGTTACATGATAATGCTACATAACGTTATACGGTATATCGTAATGCTACACGAGGTTATACATTACATCGTAATGTTACATAACGTTATACGTTATATCGTAATGCTACATAACGTTATACGTTATATCGTAATGTTACATAACGTTATACGTTATATCGTAATGCTACATAACGTTATACGTTATAACGTATTACCATATAACGTTATACGTTATATCGTAATGCTACATAACGTTATACGGTATGACGTATTACCATATAACGTTATACGTTATATCGTAATGCTACATAACGTTATACGTTATATCGTAATGTTGCATAACGTTATACGTTATAACGTATTACCATATAACGTTATACGTTATATCGTAATGCTACATAACGTTATACGTTATAACGTAATACTACGTAACGTTATACGTTATAACGTGATACTACATAACGTTATACGTTATATCGTAATGCTACATAACGTTATACGTTATATCGTAATGTTACATAACGTTATACGTTATAACGTATTACCATATAACGTTATACGTTATATCGTAATGTCACATAACGTTATACGTTATAAGGTATTACCATATAACGTTATACGTTATATCGTAATGCTACATAACGTTATATGTTAGAACGTATTACCATATAACGTTATACGTTATATCGTAATACTACCTAACGTTATACGTTATAACGTAATACTACATAACGTTATACGGTATATCGTAATGTTACATAACGTTATACGTTATACCGTATTACCATATTACGTTATACGTTATATCGTAATGCTACATAACGTTATACGTTATATCGTAATGTTACATAACGTTATACGTTATAACGTATTACCATATAACGTTATACGTTATATCGTAATGCTACAAAACGTTATACATTATATCGTAATGCTACATAACGTTATACGTTATATCGTAATGCTACATAGCGTTATACGTTATATCGTAATGTCACATAACGTTATACGTTATATCGTAATGCTACATAACGTTATACGTTATATCGTAATGCTACATAACGTTATACGTTATATCGTAATGTTACATAACGTTATACGTTATATCGTAATGCTACGTAACGTTATACGTTATGACGTATTACCATATAACGTTATACGTTATATCGTAATGCTACATAACGTTATACGTTATATCGTAATGTTACATAACGTTATACGTTATATCGTAATGCTACACAACGTTATACATTATATCGTAATGCTACATAACGTTATACGTTATATCGTAATGCTACATAGCGTTATACGTTATATCGTAATGTCACATAACGTTATACGTTAAATCGTAATGCTACATAACGTTATACGTTATAACGTATTACCATATAACGTTATACGTTATATCGTAATGCTACATAATGTTATACGTTATATCGTAATGTTACATAACGTTATACGTTATATCGTAATGCTACATAGCGTTATACGTTATATCGTAATGCCACATAACGTTATACGTTACAAAGTATTACCATATAACGTTATACGTTATATCGTAGTGCTACATAACGTTATACGTTATAACGTATTACCATATAACGTTATACGTTATAACGTATTACCATATAACGTTATACGTTATATGGTAATGCTACATAACGTTATACGTTACATGGTAATGCTAGATAACGTTATACGCTATAACGTATTAGCATATAACGTTATACGTTATATCGTAATGCTACATAACGTTATACGTTATATCGTAATGTTACATAACGTTATACGTTATAACTTATTACCATATAACGTTATACGTTATATCGTAATACTACCTAACGTTATACGTTATAACGTAAGACTACATAACGTTATACGTTATATCGTAATGCTACATAACGTTATACGTTATACCGTATTACCATATTACGTTATACGTTATATCGTAATGCTACATAACGTTATACGTTATATCGTAATGTTACATAACGTTATACGTTATAACGTATTACCATATAACGTTATACGTTATATCGTAATGCTACACAACGTTATACATTATATCGTAATGCTACATAACGTTATACGTTATATCGTAATGCTACATAGCGTTATACGTTATATCGTAATGTCACATAACGTTATACGTTATATCGTAATGCTACATAACGTTATACGTTATATCGTAATGCTACATAACGTTATACGTTATATCGTAATGTTACATAACGTTATACGTTATATCGTAATGCTACGTAACGTTATACGTTATAACGTATTACCATATAACGTTATACGTTATATCGTAATGCTACATAACGTTATACGTTATATCGTAATGTTACAGAACGTTATACGTTATATCGTAATGCTACACAACGTTATACATTATATCGTAATGCTACATAACGTTATACGTTATATCGTAATGCTACATAGCGTTATACGTTATATCGTAATGTCACATAACGTTATACGTTAAATCGTAATGCTACATAACGTTATACGTTATAATGTATTACCATATAACGTTATACGTTATATCGTAATGCTACATAATGTTATACGTTATATCGTAATGTTACATAACGTTATACGTTATATCGTAATGCTACATAGCGTTATACGTTATATCGTAATGCCACATAACGTTATACGTTACAAAGTATTACCATATAACGTTATACGTTATATCGTAGTGCTACATAACGTTATACGTTATAACGTATTACCATATAACGTTATACGTTATAACGTATTACCATATAACGTTATACGTTATATGGTAATGCTACATAACGTTATACGTTACATGGTAATGCTAGATAACGTTATACGCTATAACGTATTAGCATATAACGTTATACGTTATATCGTAATGATACATAACGTTATACGTTATATCGTAATGTTACATAACGTTATACGTTATAACTTATTACCATATAACGTTATACGTTATATCGTAATACTACCTAACGTTATACGTTATAACGTAAGACTACATAACGTTATACGTTATATCGTAATGCTACATAACGTTATACGTTATATCGTAATATTACATAACATTATACGTTATATCGTAATGTCACATAACGTTATACGTTATATCGTAATGCTACATTACGTTATACGTTATAACGTATTACCATATAACGTTATACGTTATATCGTAATGCTACATAACGTTATACGTCATATCGTAATGTTACATAACGTTATACGTTATAACTTATTACCATATAACGTTATACGTTATATCGTAATACTACCTAACGTTATACGTTATATCGTAATGTCACATAACGTTATACGTTATATCGTAATGCTACATAACGTTATACGTTATAACGTATTACCATATAACGTTATACGTTATATCGTAATGCTACATAACGTTATACGTTATAACGTATTACCATATAACGTTATACGTTATATCGTAATGCTACATAACGTTATACGTTATATCGTAATGTTACATAACGTTATACGTTATAACTTATTACCATATAACGTTATACGTTATATCGTAATACTACCTAACGTTATACGTTATATCGTAATGTTACATAACGTTATACGTTATAACGTATTACCATATAACGTTATACGTTATATCGTAATGCTACATAACGTTATACGTTATACCGTAATGTTACATAACGTTATACGTTATAACTTATTACCATATAACGTTATACGTTATATCGTAATACTACCTAACGTTATGCGTTATATCGTAATGTCACATAACGTTATACGTTATATCGTAATGCTACATAACGTTATACGTTATAACGTATTACCATATAACGTTATACGTTATATCGTAATGCTACATAACGTTATACGTTATATCGTAATGTTACATAACGTTATACGTTATATCGTAATGCTACATAACGTTATACGTTATAACGTATTACCATATAACGTTATACGTTATATCGTAATGCTACATAACGTTATACGGTATATCGTAATGTTACATAACGTTATACGTTATATCGTAATGCTACATAACGTTATACGGTATATCGTAATGTTACATAACGATATACGTTATAACGTATTACCATATAACGTTATACGTTATATCGTAATGCTACACAACGTTATGCATTACATCGTAATGCTACATAACGTTATACGTTATATCGTAATGCTACATAACGTTATACGTTATAACGTATTACCATATAACGTTATACGTTATATCGTAATACTACATAACGTTATACGTTATATCGTAATGTTACATAACGTTATACGTTATAACGTATTACCATATAACGTTATACGTTATATCGTAATGCTACATAACGTTATACGTTATATCGTAATGTTACATAACGTTATACGTTATAACTTATTACCATATAACGTTATACGCTATATCGTAATACTACCTAACGTTATACGTTATATCGTAATGTCACATAACGTTATACGTTATATCGTAATGCTACATAACGTTATACGTTATAACGTATTACCATATAACGTTATACGTTATATCGTAATGCTACATAACGTTATAGGTTATATCGTCATGTTACATAACGTTATACGTTATATCTTAATGCTACATAGCGTTATACGTTATATCGTAATGCCACATAACGTTATACGTTATAAAGTATTACCATATAACGTTATACGTTATATCGTAATGCTACATAACGTTATACGTTATAACGTATTACCATATAACATTATACGTTATATCGTAATGCTACATAACGTTATACGTTATATCGTAATGCTACATAACGTTATAGGTTACATCGTAATGTTACATAACGTTATACGTTATATCTTAATGCTACATAGCGTTATACGTTATATCGTAATGCCACATAACGTTATACGTTATAAAGTATTACCATATAACGTTATACGTTATATCGTAGTGCTAAATAACGTTATACGTTATAACGTATTACCATATAACGTTATACGTTATATCGTAATGCTACATAACGTTATACGTTACATTGTATTGCTACATAACGTTATACGTTATATCGTAATGTCACATAACGTTATACGTTATATCGTAATGCTACATAACGTTATACGTTATATCGTAATGTTACATAACGTTATACGTTATATCTTAATGCTACATAACGTTATACGTTATAACGTATTACCATATAAAGTTATATGTTATATCGTAATGCTACATAACGTTATACATTATAACGTATTACCATATAACGTTATACGTTATATCGTAATGCTACATAACGTTATACGTTATATCGTAATGTTACATAACGCTATACGTTATAACGTATTACCATATAACGTTATACGTTATATCGTAATGCTACATAACGTTATACGTTATAACGTAATACTACGTAACGTTATACGTTATAACGTAATACTACATAACGTTATACGTTATATCGTAATGCTACATAACGTTATACGTTATATCGTAATGTTACATAACGTTATACGTTACAACGTATTAACATATAACGTTAGACGTTATATCGTAATGCTACACAACGTTATACGTTACATCGTTATGCTACATAACGTTATACGTTATATCGTAATGTCACATAACGTTATACGTTATAAAGTATTACCATATAACGTTATACGTTATATCGTAATGCTACATAACGTTATACGTTAGAACGTATTACCATATAACGTTATACGTTATATCGTAATGCTACATAACGTTATACGTTACATGATAATGCTACATAACGTTATACGGTATATCGTAATGTTACATAACGTTATACGTTATACCGTATTACCATATAACGTTATACGTTATATCGTAATGCTACATAACGTTATACGTTATATCGTAATGTTACATAACGTTATACGTTATAACGTATTACCATATAACGTTATACGTTATATCGTAATGCTACACAACGTTATACATTATATCGTAATGCTACATAACGTTATACGTTATATCGTAATGTTACATAACGCTATACGTTATAACGTATTACCATATAACGTTATACGTTATATCGTAATGCTACATAACGTTATACGTTATAACGTAATACTACGTAACGTTATACGTTATAACGTAATACTACATAACGTTATACGTTATATCGTAATGCTACATAACGTTATACGTTATATCGTAATGTTACATAACGTTATACGTTACAACGTATTACCATATAACGTTAGACGTTATATCGTAATGCTACATAACGTTATACGTTACATCGTTATGCTACATAACGTTATACGTTATATCGTAATGTCACATAACGTTATACGTTATAAAGTATTACCATATAACGTTATACGTTATATCGTAATGCTACATAACGTTATACGTTAGAACGTATTACCATATAACGTTATACGTTATATCGTAATGCTACATAACGTTATACGTTACATGATAATGCTAAATAACGTTATACGGTATATCGTAATGTTACATAACGTTATACGTTATACCGTATTACCATATAACGTTATACGTTATATCGTAATGCTACATAACGTTATACGTTATATCGTAATGTTACATAACGTTATACGTTATAACGTATTACCATATAACGTTATACGTTATATCGTAATGCTACACAACGTTATACATTATATCGTAATGCTACATAGCGTTATACGTTATATCGTAATGTCACATAACGTTATACGTTATATCGTAATGATACATAACTTTATACGTTATAACGTATTACCATATAACGTTATACGTTATATCGTAATGCTACCTAACGTTATACGTTATATCGTAATGTCACATAACGTTATACGTTATATCGTAATGCTACATAACGTTATACGTTATAACGTATTACCATATAACGTTATACGTTCTATCGTAATGCTACATAACGTTATACGTTATATCGTAATGTTACATAACGTTATACGTTATAACGTAATGCTACATAACGTTATACGTTATAACGTATTACCATATAACGTTATACGTTATATCGTAATGCTACATAACGTTATACGGTATATCGTAATGTTACATAACGTTATACGTTATAACGTATTACCATATAACGTTATACGTTATATCGTAATGCTACACAACGTTATACATTACATCGTAATGCTACATAACGTTATACGCTATATCGTAATGCTACATGACGTTATACGTTATAACGTATTACCATATAACGTTATACGTTATATCGTAATACTACATAACGTTATACGTTATAACGTATTACCATATAACGTTATACGTTATATCGTAATACTACATAACGTTATACGTTATATCGTAATGTTACATAACGTTATACGTTATATCGTAATGTTACATAACGTTATACGTTATATCGTAATGCTACATAACGTTATACGTTATAACGTATTACCATATATCGTTATACGTTATATCGTAATGCTACATAACGTTATACGTTATATCGTAATGTTACATAACGTTATACGTTATAACTTATTACCATATAACGTTATACGTTATATCGTAATACTACCTAACGTTATACGTTATATCGTAATGTCACATAACGTTATACGTTATATCGTAATGCTACATAACGTTATACGTTATAACGTATTACCATATAACGTTATACGTTATATCGTAATGCTACATAACGTTATAGGTTATATCGTAATGCTACATAACGTTATACGTTATATCGTAATGTTACATAACGTTATACGTTACAACGTATTACCATATAACGTTATACGTTATATCGTAATGCTACATAACGTTATACGTTACATCGTTATGCTACATAACGTTATACGTTATATCGTAATGTCACATAACGTTATACGTTATATCGTAATGCTACATAACGTTATACGTTATAACGTATTACCATATAACGTTATACGTTATATCGTAATACTACATAACGTTATACGTTATAACGTATTACCATATAACGTTATACGTTATATCGTAATACTACATAACGTTATACGTTATATCGTAATGTTACATAACGTTATACGTTATATCGTAATGTTACATAACGTTATACGTTATATCGTAATGCTACATAACGTTATACGTTATAACGTATTACCATATATCGTTATACGTTATATCGTAATGCTACATAACGTTATACGTTATATCGTAATGTTACATAACGTTATACGTTATAACTTATTACCATATAACGTTATACGTTATATCGTAATACTACCTAACGTTATACGTTATATCGTAATGTCACATAACGTTATACGTTATATCGTAATGCTACATAACGTTATACGTTATAACGTATTACCATATAACGTTATACGTTATATCGTAATGCTACATAACGTTATAGGTTATATCGTAATGCTACATAACGTTATACGTTATATCGTAATGTTACATAACGTTATACGTTACAACGTATTACCATATAACGTTATACGTTATATCGTAATGCTACATAACGTTATACGTTACATCGTTATGCTACATAACGTTATACGTTATATCGTAATGTCACATAACGTTATACGTTATAAAGTATTACCATATAACGTTATACGTTATGTCGTAATGCTACATAACGTTATACGTTAGAACGTATTACCATATAACGTTATACGTTATATCGTAATGCTACATAACGTTATACGTTACATGATAATGCTACATAACGTTATACGGTATATCGTAATGTTACATAACGTTATACGTTATACCGTATTACCATATAACGTTATACGTTATATCGTAATGCTACATAACGTTATACGTTATATCGTAATGTTACATAACGTTATACGTTATAACGTATTACCAAATAACGTTATACGTTATATCGTAATGCTACACAACGTTATACATTATATCGTAATGCTACATAACGTTATACGTTATATCGTAATGCTACATAGCGTTATACGTTATATCGTAATGTCACATAACGTTATACGTTATATCGTAATGATACATAACTTTATACGTTATAACGTATTACCATATAACGTTATACGTTATATCGTAATGCTACATAACGTTATACGTTGTATCGTAATGTTACATAACGTTACACGTTATATCGTAATGCTACATAACGTTATACGTTATATCGTAATGTTACATAACATTATACGTTATAACTTATTACCATATAACGTTATACGTTATATCGTAATACTACCTAACGTTATACGTTATATCGTAATGTCACATAACGTTATACGTTATATCGTAATGCTACATAACGTTATACGTTATAACGTATTACCATATAACGTTATACGTTATATCGTAATGCTACATAACGTTATACGTTATATCGTAATGTTACATAACGTTATACGTTATAACGTAATGCTACATAACGTTATACGTTATAACGTATTACCATATAACGTTATACGTTATATCGTAATGCTACATAACGTTATACGGTATATCGTAATGTTACATAACGATATACGTTATAACGTATTACCATATAACGTTATACGTTATATCGTAATGCTACACAACGTTATACATTACATCGTAATGCTACATAACGTTATACGTTATATCGTAATGCTGCATAACGTTATACGTTATAACGTATTACCATATAACGTTATACGTTATATCGTAATACTACATAACGTTATACGTTATAACGTATTACCATATAACGTTATACGTTATATCGTAATACTACATAACGTTATACGTTATATCGTAATGTTACATAACGTTATACGTTATATCGTAATGTTACATAACGTTATACGTTATATCGTAATGCTACATAACGTTATACGTTATAACGTATTACCATATATCGTTATACGTTATATCGTAATGCTACATAACGTTATACGTTATATCGTAATGTTACATAACGTTATACGTTATAACTTATTACCATATAACGTTATACGTTATATCGTAATACTACCTAACGTTATACGTTATAACGTATTACCATATAACGTTATACGTTATATCGTAATGCTACATAACGTTATACGTTACATCGTAATGCTACATAACGTTATACGTTATATCGTAATGTCACATAACGTTATACGTTATATCGTAATGCTACATAACGTTATACGTTATATCGTAATGTTACATAACGTTATACGATATATCTTAATGCTACATAACGTTATACGTTATAACATATTACCATATAACGTTATACGTTATATCGTAATGCTACATAACGTTATACATTATAACGTATTACCATATAACGTTATACGTTATATCGTAATGCTACATAACGTTATACGTTATATCGTAATGTTACATAACGCTATACGTTATAACGTATTACCATATAACGTTATACGTTATATCGTAATGCTACATAACGTTATACGTTATAACGTAATACTACGTAACGTTATACGTTATAACGTAATACTACATAACGTTATACGTTATATCGTAATGCTACATAACGTTATACGTTATATCGTAATGTTACATAACGTTATACGTTACAACGTATTGCCATATAACGTTATACGTTATATCGTAATGCTACATAACGTTATACGTTACATCGTTATGCTACATAACGTTATACGTTATATCGTAATGTTACATATCGTTATACGTTATAACGTAATACTACGTAACGTTATACGTTATAACGTAATACCATATAACGTTATACGTTATATCGTAATGCTACATAACGTTATACGTTACATGATAATGCTACATAACGTTATACGGTATATCGTAATGCTACACGAGGTTATACATTACATCGTAATGTTACATAACGTTATACGTTATATCGTAATGCTACATAACGTTATACGTTATAACGTATAACCATATAACGTTATACGTTATATCGTATTACCATATAACGTTATACGTTATATCGTAATGCTACATAACGTTATACGTTATAACGTATTACCATATAACGTTATACGTTATATCGTAATGCTACATAACGTTATACGTTGTATCGTAATGTTACATAACGTTATACGTTATATCGTAATGCTACATAACGTTATACGTTATATCGTAATGTTACATAACATTATACGTTATAACTTATTACCATATAACGTTATACGTTATATCGTAATACTACCTAACGTTATACGTTATATCGTAATGTCACATAACGTTATACGTTATATCGTAATGCTACATAACGTTATACGTTATAACGTATTACCATATAACGTTATACGTTATATCGTAATGCTACATAACGTTATACGTTATACCGTAATGTTACATAACGTTATACGTTATAACGTAATGCTACATAACGTTATACGTTATAACGTATTACCATATAACGTTATACGTTATATCGTAATGCTACATAACGTTATACGGTATATCGTAATGTTACATAACGTTATACGTTATAACGTATTACCATATAACGTTATACGTTATATCGTAATGCTACACAACGTTATACATTACATCGTAATGCTACATAACGTTATACGTTATATCGTAATGCTGCATAACGTTATACGTTATAACGTATTACCATATAACGTTATACGTTATATCGTAATACTACATAACGTTATACGTTATAACGTATTACCATATAACGTTATACGTTATATCGTAATACTACATAACGTTATACGTTATATCGTAATGTTACATAACGTTATACGTTATATCGTAATGTTACATAACGTTATACGTTATATCGTAATGCTACATAACGTTATACGTTATAACGTATTACCATATATCGTTATACGTTATATCGTAATGCTACATAACGTTATACGTTATATCGTAATGTTACATAACGTTATACGTTATAACTTATTACCATATAACGTTATACGTTATATCGTAATACTACCTAACGTTATACGTTATATCGTAATGTCACATAACGTTATACGTTATATCGTAATGCTACATAACGTTATACGTTATAACGTATTACCATATAACGTTATACGTTATATCGTAATGCTACATAACGTTATAGGTTATATCGTAATGTTACATAACGTTATACGTTATATCGTAATGCTACATAGCGTTATACGTTAGATCGTAATGCCACATAACGTTATACGTTATAAAGTATTACCATATAACGTTATACGTTATATCGTAGTGCTACATAACGTTATACGTTATAACGTATTACCATATAACGTTATACGTTATATCGTAATGCTACATAACGTTATACGTTACATCGTAATGCTACATAACGTTATACGTTATATCGTAATGTCACATAACGTTATACGTTATATCGTAATGTTACATAACGTTATACGTTATATCTTAATGCTACATAACGTTATACGTTATAACGTATTACCATATAACGTTATACGTTATATCGTAATGCTACATAACGTTATACATTATAACGTATTACCATATAACGTTATACGTTATATCGTAATGCTACATAACGTTATACGTTATATCGTAATGTTACATAACGCTATACGTTATAACGTATTACCATATAACGTTATACGTTATATCGTAATGCTACATAACGTTATACGTTATAACGTAATACTACGTAACGTTATACGTTATAACGTAATACTACATAACGTTATACGTTATATCGTAATGCTACATAACGTTATACGTTATATCGTAATGTTACATAACGTTATACGTTACAACGTATTACCATATAACGTTATACGTTATATCGTAATGCTACATAACGTTATACGTTACATCGTTATGCTACATAACGTTATACGTTATATCGTAATGTTACATATCGTTATACGTTATAACGTAATACTACGTAACGTTATACGTTATAACGTAATACCATATAACGTTATACGTTATATCGTAATGCTACATAACGTTATACGTTACATGATAATGCTACATAACGTTATACGGTATATCGTAATGCTACACGAGGTTATACATTACATCGTAATGTTACATAACGTTATACGTTATATCGTAATGCTACATAACGTTATACGTTATAACGTATAACCATATAACGTTATACGTTATATCGTATTACCATATAACGTTATACGTTATATCGTAATGCTACATAACGTTATACGTTATAACGTATTACCATATAACGTTATACGTTATATCGTAATGCTACATAACGTTATACGTTATATCGTAATGCTACATAACGTTATACGTTATATCGTAATGTTACATAACGTTATACGTTATATCGTAATGCTACATAACGTTATACGTTATAACGTATAACCATATAACGTTATACGTTATATCGTATTACCATATAACGTTATACGTTATATCGTAATGCTACATAACGTTATACGTTATATAGTAATGTTACATAACCTTATACGTTATATCGTAATGCTACATAACGTTATACGTTATAACGTATAACCATATAACGTTATACGTTATATCGTATTACCATATAAGGTTATACGTTATATCGTAATGCTACATAACGTTATACGTTATATCATAATGTTACATATCGTTATACGTTATAACGTATTACCATATAACGTTATACGTTATATCGTAATGCTACACGAGGTTATACATTACATCGTAAGGCTACATAACGTTATACGTTATATCGCAATGCTACACAAGGTTATACGTTATATCGTAATGCTACATAACGTTATACGTTATATCGTAATGTTACATAACGTTATACGTTATAACTTATTACCATATAACGTTATACGTTATATCGTAATACTACCTAACGTTATACGTTATATCGTAATGTCACATAACGTTATACGTTATATCGTAATGCTACATAACGTTATACGTTATAACGTATTACCATATAACGTTATACGTTATATCGTAATGCTACATAACGTTATAGGTTATATCGTAATGTTACATAACGTTATACGTTATATCGTAATGCTACATAGCGTTATACGTTAGATCGTAATGCCACATAACGTTATACGTTATAAAGTATTACCATATAACGTTATACGTTATATCGTAGTGCTACATAACGTTATACGTTATAACGTATTACCATATAACGTTATACGTTATATCGTAATGCTACATAACGTTATACGTTACATCGTAATGCTACATAACGTTATACGTTATATCGTAATGTCACATAACGTTATACGTTATATCGTAATGCTACATAACGTTATACGTTATATCGTAATGTTACATAACGTTATACGTTATATCTTAATGCTACATAACGTTATACGTTATAACGTATTACCATATAACGTTATACGTTATATCGTAATGCTACATAACGTTATACATTATAACGTATTACCATATAACGTTATACGTTATATCGTAATGCTACATAACGTTATACGTTATATCGTAATGTTACATAACGCTATACGTTATAACGTATTACCATATAACGTTATACGTTATATCGTAATGCTACATAACGTTATACGTTATAACGTAATACTACGTAACGTTATACGTTATAACGTAATACTACATAACGTTATACGTTATATCGTAATGCTACATAACGTTATACGTTATATCGTAATGTTACATAACGTTATACGTTACAACGTATTACCATATAACGTTATACGTTATATCGTAATGCTACATAACGTTATACGTTACATCGTTATGCTACATAACGTTATACGTTATATCGTAATGTTACATATCGTTATACGTTATAACGTAATACTACGTAACGTTATACGTTATAACGTAATACCATATAACGTTATACGTTATATCGTAATGCTACATAACGTTATACGTTACATGATAATGCTACATAACGTTATACGGTATATCGTAATGCTACACGAGGTTATACATTACATCGTAATGTTACATAACGTTATACGTTATATCGTAATGCTACATAACGTTATACGTTATAACGTATAACCATATAACGTTATACGTTATATCGTATTACCATATAACGTTATACGTTATATCGTAATGCTACATAACGTTATACGTTATAACGTATTACCATATAACGTTATACGTTATATCGTAATGCTACATAACGTTATACGTTGTATCGTAATGTTACATAACGTTATACGTTATATCGTAATGCTACATAACGTTATACGTCATATCGTAATGTTACATAACATTATACGTTATAACTTATTACCATATAACGTTATACGTTATATCGTAATACTACGTAACGTTATACGTTATATCGTAATGTCACATAACGTTATACGTTATATCGTAATGCTACATAACGTTATACGTTATAACGTATTACCATATAACGTTATACGTTATATCGTAATGCTACATAACGTTATACGTTATATCGTAATGTTACATAACGTTATACGTTATAACGTAATGCTACATAACGTTATACGTTATAACGTATTACCATATAACGTTATACGTTATATCGTAATGCTACATAATGTTATACGGTATATCGTAATGTTACATAACGTTATACGTTATAACGTATTACCATATAACGTTATACGTTATATCGTAATACTACATAACGTTATACGTTATAACGTATTACCATATAACGTTATACGTTATATCGTAATGCTACATAACGTTATACGTTATAACGTATAACCATATAACGTTATACGTTATATCGTATTACCATATAAGGTTATACGTTATATCGTAATGCTACATAACGTTATACGTTATATCATAATGTTACATATCGTTATACGTTATAACGTATTACCATATAACGTTATACGTTATATCGTAATGCTACACGAGGTTATACATTACATCGTAAGGCTACATAACGTTATACGTTATATCGCAATGCTACACAAGGTTATACGTTATATCGTAATGCTACATAACGTTATACGTTATATCGTAATGTTACATAACGTTATACGTTATAACTTATTACCATATAACGTTATACGTTATATCGTAATACTACCTAACGTTATACGTTATATCGTAATGTCACATAACGTTATACGTTATATCGTAATGCTACATAACGTTATACGTTATAACGTATTACCATATAACGTTATACGTTATATCGTAATGCTACATAACGTTATAGGTTATATCGTAATGTTACATAACGTTATACGTTATATCGTAATGCTACATAGCGTTATACGTTATATCGTAATGTTACATATCGTTATACGTTATAACGTAATACTACGTAACGTTATACGTTATAACGTAATACCATATAACGTTATACGTTATATCGTAATGCTACATAACGTTATACGTTACATCGTTATGCTACATAACGTTATACGTTATATCGTAATACTACCTAACGTTATACGTTATATCGTAATACTACCTAACGTTATACGTTATATCGTAATGTCACATAACGTTATACGTTATATCGTAATGCTACATAACGTTATACGTTACAACGTATTACCATATAACGTTATACGTTATATCGTCATGCTACATAACGTTATACGTTACATCGTTATGCTACATAACGTTATACGTTATATCGTAATGTTACATATCGTTATACGTTATAACGTAATACTACGTAACGTTATACGTTATAACGTAATACCATATAACGTTATACGTTATATCGTAATGCTACATAACGTTATACGTTACATGATAATGCTACATAACGTTATACGGTATATCGTAATGCTACACGAGGTTATACATTACATCGTAATGTTACATAACGTTATACGTTATATCGTAATGCTACATAACGTTATACGTTATAACGTATAACCATATAACGTTATACGTTATATCGTATTACCATATAACGTTATACGTTGTATCGTAATGCTACATAACGTTATACGTTATAACGTATTACCATATAACGTTATACGTTATATCGTAATGCTACATAACGTTATACGTTATATCGTAATGCTACATAACGTTATACGTTATATCGTAATGTTACATAACGTTATACGTTATATCGTAATGCTACATAACGTTATACGTTATAACGTATAACCATATAACGTTATACGTTATATCGTATTACCATATAACGTTATACGTTATATCGTAATGCTACATAACGTTATACGTTATATAGTAATGTTACATAACCTTATACGTTATATCGTAATGCTACATAACGTTATACGTTATAACGTATAACCATATAACGTTATACGTTATATCGTATTACCATATAAGGTTATACGTTATATCGTAATGCTACATAACGTTATACGTTATATCATAATGTTACATATCGTTATACGTTATAACGTATTACCATATAACGTTATACGTTATATCGTAATGCTACACGAGGTTATACATTACATCGTAAGGCTACATAACGTTATACGTTATATCGCAATGCTACACAAGGTTATACGTTATATCGTAATGCTACATAACGTTATACGTTATATCGTAATGTTACATAACGTTATACGTTATAACTTATTACCATATAACGTTATACGTTATATCGTAATACTACCTAACGTTATACGTTATATCGTAATGTCACATAACGTTATACGTTATATCGTAATGCTACATAACGTTATACGTTATAACGTATTACCATATAACGTTATACGTTATATCGTAATGCTACATAACGTTATAGGTTATATCGTAATGTTACATAACGTTATACGTTATATCGTAATGCTACATAGCGTTATACGTTAGATCGTAATGCCACATAACGTTATACGTTATAAAGTATTACCATATAACGTTATACGTTATATCGTAGTGCTACATAACGTTATACGTTATAACGTATTACCATATAACGTTATACGTTATATCGTAATGCTACATAACGTTATACGTTACATCGTAATGCTACATAACGTTATACGTTATATCGTAATGTCACATAACGTTATACGTTATATCGTAATGCTACATAACGTTATACGTTATATCGTAATGTTACATAACGTTATACGTTATATCTTAATGCTACATAACGTAATACGTTATAACGTATTACCATATAACGTTATACGTTATATCGTAATGCTACATAACGTTATACATTATAACGTATTACCATATAACGTTATACGTTATATCGTAATGCTACATAACGTTATACGTTATATCGTAATGTTACATAACGCTATACGTTATAACGTATTACCATATAACGTTATACGTTATATCGTAATGCTACATAACGTTATACGTTATAACGTAATACTACGTAACGTTATACGTTATAACGTAATACTACATAACGTTATACGTTATATCGTAATGCTACATAACGTTATACGTTATATCGTAATGTTACATAACGTTATACGTTACAACGTATTACCATATAACGTTATACGTTATATCGTAATGCTACATAACGTTATACGTTACATCGTTATGCTACATAACGTTATACGTTATATCGTAATGTTACATATCGTTATACGTTATAACGTAATACTACGTAACGTTATACGTTATAACGTAATACCATATAACGTTATACGTTATATCGTAATGCTACATAACGTTATACGTTACATGATAATGCTACATAACGTTATACGGTATATCGTAATGCTACACGAGGTTATACATTACATCGTAATGTTACATAACGTTATACGTTATATCGTAATGCTACATAACGTTATACGTTATAACGTATAACCATATAACGTTATACGTTATATCGTATTACCATATAACGTTATACGTTATATCGTAATGCTACATAACGTTATACGTTATAACGTATTACCATATAACGTTATACGTTATATCGTAATGCTACATAACGTTATACGTTGTATCGTAATGTTACATAACGTTATACGTTATATCGTAATGCTACATAACGTTATACGTTATATCGTAATGTTACATAACATTATACGTTATAACTTATTACCATATAACGTTATACGTTATATCGTAATACTACCTAACGTTATACGTTATATCGTAATGTCACATAACGTTATACGTTATATCGTAATGCTACATAACGTTATACGTTATAACGTATTACCATATAACGTTATACGTTATATCGTAATGCTACATAACGTTATACGTTATATCGTAATGTTACATAACGTTATACGTTATAACGTAATGCTACATAACGTTATACGTTATAACGTATTACCATATAACGTTATACGTTATATCGTAATGCTACATAACGTTATACGGTATATCGTAATGTTACATAACGTTATACGTTATAACGTATTACCATATAACGTTATACGTTATATCGTAATGCTACACAACGTTATACATTACATCGTAATGCTACATAACGTTATACGTTATATCGTAATGCTGCATAACGTTATACGTTATAACGTATTACCATATAACGTTATACGTTATATCGTAATACTACATAACGTTATACATTATAACGTATTACCATATAACGTTATACGTTATATCGTAATACTACATAACGTTATACGTTATATCGTAATGTTACATAACGCTATACGTTATAACGTATTACCATATAACGTTATACGTTATATCGTAATGCTACATAACGTTATACGTTATAACGTAATACTACGTAACGTTATACGTTATAACGTATTACCATATAACGTTATACGTTATATCGTAATGCTACATAACGTTATAGGTTATATCGTAATGTTACATAACGTTATACGTTATATCGTAATGCTACATAGCGTTATACGTTAGATCGTAATGCCACATAACGTTATACGTTATAAAGTATTACCATATAACGTTATACGTTATATCGTAGTGCTACATAACGTTATACGTTATAACGTATTACCATATAACGTTATACGTTATATCGTAATGCTACATAACGTTATACGTTACATCGTAATGCTACATAACGTTATACGTTATATCGTAATATCACATAACGTTATACGTTATATCGTAATGCTACATAACGTTATACGTTATATCGTAATGTTACATAACGTTATACGTTATATCTTAATGCTACATAACGTTATACGTTATAACGTATTACCATATAACGTTATACGTTATATCGTAATGCTACATAACGTTATACATTATAACGTATTACCATATAACGTTATACGTTATATCGTAATACTACATAACGTTATACGTTATATCGTAATGTTACATAACGCTATACGTTATAACGTATTACCATATAACGTTATACGTTATATCGTAATGCTACATAACGTTATACGTTATAACGTAATACTACGTAACGTTATACGTTATAACGTAATACTACATAACGTTATACGTTATATCGTAATGCTACATAACGTTATACGTTATATCGTAATGTTACATAACGTTATACGTTACAACGTATTACCATATAACGTTATACGTTATATCGTAATGCTACATAACGTTATACGTTACATCGTTATGCTACATAACGTTATACGTTATATCGTAATGTTACATATCGTTATACGTTATAACGTAATACTACGTAACGTTATACGTTATAACGTAATACCATATAACGTTATACGTTATATCGTAATGCTACATAACGTTATACGTTACATGATAATGCTACATAACGTTATACGGTATATCGTAATGCTACACGAGGTTATACATTACATCGTAATGTTACATAACGTTATACGTTATATCGTAATGCTACATAACGTTATACGTTATAACGTATAACCATATAACGTTATACGTTATATCGTATTACCATATAACGTTATACGTTATATCGTAATGCTACATAACGTTATACGTTATAACGTATTACCATATAACGTTATACGTTATATCGTAATGCTACATAACGTCATACGTTATATCGTAATGCTACATAACGTTATACGTTATATCGTAATGCTACATAACGTTATACGTTATATCGTAATGTTACATAACGTTATACGTTATAACGTATTACCATATAACGTTATACGTTATATCGTAATACTACCTAACGTTATACGTTATAACGTAATACTACATAACGTTATACGTTATATCGTAATGCTACATAACGTTATACGTTATATCGTAATGTCACATAACGTTATACGTTATATCGTAATGCTACATAACGTTATACGTTATATCGTAATGTTACATAACGTTATACGTTATATCGTAATGCTACATAACGTTATACGTTATAACGTATAACCATATAACGTTATACGTTATATCGTATTACCATATAACGTTATACGTTATATCGTAATGCTACATAACGTTATACGTTATAACGTATTACCATATAACGTTATACGTTATATCGTAATGCTACATAACGTTATACGTTATAACGTATTACCATATAACGTTATACGTTATATCGTAATGCTACATAACGTTATACGTTATAACGTATTACCATATAACGTTATACGTTATATCGTAATGTTACATAACCTTATACGTTATATCGTAATGCTACATAACGTTATACGTTATAACGTATAACCATATAACGTTATACGTTATATCGTATTACCATATAACGTTATACGTTATATCGTAATGCTACATAACGTTATACGTTATATCGTAATGTTACATATCGTTATACGTTATAACGTATTACCATATAACGTTATACGTTATATCGTAATGCTACACGAGGTTATACATTACATCGTAAGGCTACATAACGTTATACGTTATATCGCAATGCTACACAAGGTTATACGTTATATCGTAATGTTACATAACGTTATACGTTATATCGTAATGCTACATAACGTTATACGTTATAACGTATAACCATATAACCTTATACGTTATATCGCATTACCATATAACGTTATACGTTATATCGTAATGCTACATAGTGTTATACGTTATATCGTAATGTTACATATCGTTATACGTTATAACGTAATACTACGTAACGTTATACGTTATAACGTAATACTACATAACGTTATACGTTATATCGTAATGCTACATAACGTTATACGTTATATCGTAATGTTACATAACGCTATACGTTATAACGTATTACCATATAACGTTATACGTTATATCGTAATGCTACATAACGTTAGACGTTATAACGTAATACTACGTAACGTTATACGTTATAACGTAATACTACATAACGTTATACGTTATGTCGTAATGCTACATAACGTTATACGTAATATCGTAATGTTACATAACGTTATACGTTATAACGTATTACCATATAACGTTATACGTTATATCGTAATGCTACATAACGTTATACGTTACATCGTTATGCTACATACCGTTATACGTTATATCGTAATGTCACATAACGTTATACGTTATAAAGTATTACTATATAACGTTATACGTTATATCGTAATGCTACATAACGTTATACGTTAGAACGTATTACCATATAACGTTATACGTTATATCGTAATGCTACACAACGTTATACATTATATCGTAATGCTACATAACGTTATACGTTATATCGTAATGCTACATAGCGTTATACGTTATATCGTAATGTCACATAACGTTATACGTTATATCGTAATGATACATAACGTTATACGTTATAACGTATTACCATATAACGTTATACGTTATATCGTAATGCTACATAACGTTATACGTTATATCGTAATGTTACATAACGTTATACGTTATATCGTAATGCTACATAGCGTTATACGTTATATCGTAATGCCACATAACGTTATACGTTATAACGTATTAGCATATAACGTTATACGTTATATCGTAATGCTACATAACGTTATACGTTATATCGTAATGTTACATATCGTTATACGTTATAACGTATTACCATATAACGTTATACGTTATATCGTAATGCTACATAACGTTATACGTTATAACGTAAAACCATATAACGTTATACGTTATATCGTATTACCATATAACGTTATACGTTATATCGTATTACCATATAACGTTATACGTTATATCGTAATGCTACATAACGTTATACGTTATATCGTAATGTTACATATCGTTATACGTTATAACGTATTACCATATAACGTTATACGTTATATCGTAATGCTACACGAGGTTATACATTACATCGTAAGGCTACATAACGTTATACGTTATATCGCAATGCTACACAAGGTTATACGTTATATCGTAATGTTACATAACGTTATACGTTATATCGTAATGCTACATAACGTTATACGTTATAACGTATAACCATATAACGTTATACGTTATATCGTATTACCATATAACGTTATACGTTATATCGTAATGCTACATAACGTTATACGTTATATCGTAATGTTACATATCGTTATACGTTATAACGTAATACTACGTAACGTTATACGTTATAACGTAATACTACATAACGTTATACGTTATATCGTAATGCTACATAACGTTATACGTTATATCGTAATGTTACATAACGCTATACGTTATAACGTATTACCATATAACGTTATACGTTATATCGTAATGCTACATAACGTTATACGTTATAACGTAATACTACGTAACGTTATACGTTATAACGTAATACTACATAACGTTATACCTTATATCGTAATGCTACATAACGTTATACGTTATATCGTAATGTTACATAACGTTATACGTTATAACGTATTACCATATAACGTTATACGTTATATCGTAATGCTACATAACGTTATACGTTACATCGTTATGCTACATAACGTTATACGTTATATCGTAATGTCACATAACGTTATACGTTATAAAGTATTACTATATAACGTTATACGTTATATCGTAATGCTACATAACGTTATACGTTAGAACGTATTACCATATAACGTTATACGTTATATCGTAATGCTACATAGCGTTATACGTTATATCGTAATGTCACATAACGTTATACGTTATATCGTAATGATACATAACGTTATACGTTATAACGTATTACCATATAACGTTATACGTTATATCGTAATGCTACATAACGTTATACGTTATATCGTAATGTTACATAACGTTATACGTTATATCGTAATGCTACATAGCGTTATACGTTATATCGTAATGCCACATATCGTTATACGTTATAACGTATTAGCATATAACGTTATACGTTATATCGTAATGCTACGTAACGTTATACGTTATAACGTAATACTACATAACGTTATACGTTATATCGTAATGCTACATAACGTTATACGTTATATCGTAATGTTACATAACGTTATACGTTATAACGTATTACCATATAACGTTATACGTTATATCGTAATACTACCTAATGTTATACGTTATAACGTAATACTACATAACGTTATACGTTATATCGTAATGCTACATAACGTTATACGTTATATCGTAATGTCACATAACGTTATACGTTATATCGTAATGCTACATAACGTTATACGTTATAACGTATTACCATATAACGTTATACGTTATATCGTAATACTACCTAATGTTATACGTTATAACGTAATACTACATAACGTTATACGTTATATCGTAATGCTACATAACGTTATACGTTATAACGTATTACCATATAACGTTATACGTTATATCGTAATGCTACATAACGTTATACGTTATAACGTATTACCATATAACGTTATACGTTATATCGTAATGCTACATAACGTTATACGTTATAACGTATTACCATATAACGTTATACGTTATATCGTAATGTTACATAACCTTATACGTTATATCGTAATGCTACATAACGTTATACGTTATAACGTATAACCATATAACGTTATACGTTATATCGTATTACCATATAACGTTATACGTTATATCGTAATGCTACATAACGTTATACGTTATATCGTAATGTTACATATCGTTATACGTTATAACGTATTACCATATAACGTTATACGTTATATCGTAATGCTACACGAGGTTATACATTACATCGTAAGGCTACATAACGTTATACGTTATATCGCAATGCTACACAAGGTTATACGTTATATCGTAATGTTACATAACGTTATACGTTATATCGTAATGCTACATAACGTTATACGTTATAACGTATAACCATATAACGTTATACGTTATATCGCATTACCATATAACGTTATACGTTATATCGTAATGCTACATAACGTTATACGTTATATCGTAATGTTACATATCGTTATACGTTATAACGTAATACTACGTAACGTTATACGTTATAACGTAATACTACATAACGTTATACGTTATATCGTAATGCTACATAACGTTATACGTTATATCGTAATGTTACATAACGCTATACGTTATAAGGTATTACCATATAACGTTATACGTTATATCGTAATGCTACATAACGTTATACGTTATAACGTAATACTACGTAACGTTATACGTTATAACGTAATACTACATAACGTTATACGTTATGTCGTAATGCTACATAACGTTGTACGTTATATCGTAATGTTACATAACGTTATACGTTATAACGTATTACCATATAACGTTATACGTTATATCGTAATGCTACATAACGTTATACGTTACATCGTTATGCTACATACCGTTATACGTTATATCGTAATGTCACATAACGTTATACGTTATAAAGTATTACTATATAACGTTATACGTTATATCGTAATGCTACATAACGTTATACGTTAGAACGTATTACCATATAACGTTATACGTTATATCGTAATGCTACACAACGTTATACATTATATCGTAGTGCTACATAACGTTATACGTTATATCGTAATGCTACATAGCGTTATACGTTATATCGTAATGTCACATAACGTTATACGTTATATCGTAATGATACATAACGTTATACGTTATAACGTATTACCATATAACGTTATACGTTATATCGTAATGCTACGTAACGTTATACGTTATAACGTAATACTACATAACGTTGTACGTTATATCGTAATGCTACATAACGTTATACGTTATATCGTAATGTTACATAACGTTATACGTTATAACGTATTACCATATAACGTTATACGTTATATCGTAATACTACCTAACGTTATACGTTATACGTTATATCGTAATGCTACATAACGTTATACGTTATATCGTAATGTCACATAACGTTATACGTTATATCGTAATGCTACATAACGTTATACGTTATAACGTATTACCAAATAACGTTATACGTTATATCGTAATGCTACATAACGTTATACGTTATAACGTATTACCATATAGCGTTATACGTTATATCGTAATGCTACATAACGTTATACGTTATATCGTAATGTTACATAACGTTATACGTTATATCGTAATGCTACATAACGTTATACGTTATAACGTATAACCATATAACGTTATACGTTATATCGTATTACCATATAACGTTATACGTTATATCGTAATGCTACATAACGTTATACGTTATAACGTATTACCATATAACGTTATACGTTATATCGTAATGCTACATAACGTTATACGTTATAACGTATTACCATATAACGTTATACGTTATATCGTAATGCTACATAACGTTATACGTTATATCGTAATGTTACATAACGTTATACGTTACATCGTAATGCTACATAACGTTATACGTTATAACGTAATACTACGTAACGTTATACGTTATATCGTAATACTACATAACGTTATACGTTATAACGTATTACCATATAACGTTATACGTTATATCGTAATGCTACATAACGTTATACCTTACATCGTTATGCTACATAACGTTATACGTTATATCGTAATGTCACATAACGTTATACGGTATAAAGTATTACCATATAACGTTATACGTTATATCGTAATGCTACATAACGTTATACGTTATAACGTATTACCATATAACGTTACACGTTATATCGTAATGCTACATAACGTTAAACGTTATATCGTAATGCTACATAACGTTATACGTTATATGGTAATGCTACATAACGTTATACGTTACATCGTAATGCTACATAACGTTATACGTTATATCGTAATGCTACATAACGTTATACGTTATATCGTAATGCTACATAACGTTATACGTTACAACGTAATACTACGTAACGTTAAACGTTATAACGTAATACTACATAACGTTATACGTTATATCTTAATGCTACATGACGCTATACGTTACATCGTTATGCTACATAACGTTATACGTTATATCGTAACGTCACATAACGTTATACGATATAAAGTATTACCATATAACGTTATACGTTATATCGTAATGCTACATAACGTTATACGTGATAACGTATTACCATATAACGTTATGCGTTATATCGTAATGCTACATAACGTTATACGTTATATCGTAATGCTACATAACGTTATACGTTATAACGTATTACCATATAACGTTATGCGTTATATCGTAATGCTACATAACGTTATACGTTATATCGTAATGCTACATAACGTTATACGTTATAACGTATTACCATATAACGTTATACGTTATATCGTAATGCTACATAACGTTATACGTTATATCGTAATGTTACATAACGTTATACGTTATATCGTAATGCTACATAGCGTTATACGTTATATCGTAATGCTACATAACGTTATACGTTATAACGTATTACAATATAACGTTATACGTTATATCGTAATGCTACATAACGTTATACGTTATAACGTATTACCATATAACGTTATACGTTATATCGTAATGCCACATAACGTTATACGTTATATCGTAATGTTACATAACGTTATACGTTATGTCGTAATGCTACATAACGTTATACGTTATAACGTATAACCATATAACGTTATACGTTATATCGTATTACCATATAACGTTATACGTTATATCGTAATGCTACATAACGTTATACGTTATATCGTAATGTTACATATCGTTATACGTTATAACGTATTACCATATAACGTTATACGTTATATCGTAATGCTACATAACGTTATACGTTACATCGTAATGCTACATAACGTTATACGTTATATCGTAATGTCACATAACGTTATACGTTATATCGTAATGCTACAAAACGTTATACGTTATATCGTAATGTCACATAACGTTATACGTTATATCGTAATGCTACATAACGTTATACGTTATAACGTATTACCGTATAACGTTATACGTTATAACGTATTACCGTATAACGTTATACGTTATATCGTAATGCTACATAACGTTATACGTTATATCGTAATGTTACATAACGTTATACGTTATATCGTAATGCTACATAACGTTATACGTTATATCGTAATGCTACATAACGTTATACGTTATGACGTATTACCATATAACGTTATACGTTATATCGTAATGCTACATAACGTTATACGTTATATCGTAATGTTGCATAACGTTATACGTTATAACGTATTACCATATAACGTTATACGTTATATCGTAATGCTACATAACGTTATACGTTATAACGTAATACTACGTAACGTTATACGTTATAACGTGATACTACATAACGTTATACGTTATATCGTAATGCTACATAACGTTATACGTTATATCGTAATGTTACATAACGTTATACGTTATAACGTAATACCATATAACGTTATACGTTATATCGTAATGCTACATAACGTTATACGTTACATCGTTATGCTATATAACGTTATACGTTACATCGTAATGTCACATAACGTTATACGTTATAAGGTATTACCATATAACGTTATACGTTATATCGTAATGCTACATAACGTTATATGTTAGAACGTATTACCATATAACGTTATACGTTATATGGTAATGCTACATAACGTTATACGTTACATGATAATGCTACATAACGTTATAACGTTATAACGTATTAGCATATAACGTTATACGTTATACCGTAATGCTACATAACGTTATACGTTATAACGTATTACCATACATCGTTATACGTTATGTGGTAATGCTACATAACGTTATACGTTATATCGTAATGTTACATAACGTTATATGTTATAACGTATTAACATATAACGTTATACGTTATAAAGTATTACCATATAACGTTATACGTTATATCGTAATGCTACATAACGTTATACGTTACATCGTAATGCTACATAATGTTATACGTTATATCGTAATGTCACATAACGTTATACGTTATATCGTAATGCTACATAACGTTATACGTTATATCGTAATGTCACATAACGTTATACGTTATATCGTAATGCTACATAACGTTATACGTTATAACGTATTACCATATAACGTTATACGTTATATCGTAATGCTACATAACGTTATACGTTATATCGTAATGTTACATAACGTTATACGTTATATCGTAATGCTACATAACGTTATACGTTATAACGTATTACCATATAACGTTATACGTTATATCGTAATGCTACATAACGTTATACGTTATGACGTATTACCATTTAACGTCATACGTTATATCGTAATGCTACTTAACGTTATACGTTATATCGTAATGTTGCATAACGTTATACGTTATAACGTATTACCATATAACGTTATACGTTATAACGTATTAGCATATAACGTTATACGTTATACCGTAATGCTACATAACGTTATACGTTATAACGTATTACCATACAACGTTATACGTTATGTGGTAATGCTACATAACGTTATACGTTATATCGTAATGTTACATAACGTTATATGTTATAACGTTTTAACATATAACGTTATACGTTATAAAGTATTACCATATAACGTTATACGTTATATCGTAGTGCTACATAACGTTATACTTTATAACGTATTACCATATAACGTTATACGTTATAACGGATTACCATATAACGTTATACGTTACATCGTAATGCTACATAACGTTATACGTTATAACGTAATACTACGTAACGTTATACGTTATATCGTAATACTACATAACGTTATACGTTATAACGTATTACCATATAACGTTATGCGTTATATCGTAATGCTACATAACGTTATACCTTACATCGTTATGCTACATAACGTTATACGTTATATCGTAATGTCACATAACGTTATACGGTATAAAGTATTACCATATAACGTTATACGTTATATCGTAATGCTACATAACGTTATACGTTATAACGTATTACCATATAACGTTACACGTTATATCGTAATGCTACATAACGTTAAACGTTATATCGTAATGCTACATAACGTTATACGTTATATGGTAATGCTACATAACGTTATACGTTACATCGTAATGCTACATAACGTTAAACGTTATATCGTAATGCTACATAACGTTATACGTTATATGGTAATGCTATATAACGTTATACGTTACATCGTAATGCTACATAACGTTATATGTTATATCGTAATGCTACATAACGTTATACGTTATATCGTAATGTTAAATAACGTTATATGTTATAACGTTTTAACATATAACGTTATACGTTATAAAGTATTACCATATAACGTTATACGTTATATCGTAGTGCTACATAACGTTATACGTTATAACGTATTACCATATAACGTTATACGTTATAACGGATTACCATATAACGTTATACGTTACATCGTAATGCTACATAACGTTATACGTTATAACGTAATACTACGTAACGTTATACGTTATATCGTAATACTACATAACGTTATACGTTATAACGTATTACCATATAACGTTATACGTTATATCGTAATGCTACATAACGTTATACCTTACATCGTTATGCTACATAACGTTATACGTTATATCGTAATGTCACATAACGTTATACGGTATAAAGTATTACCATATAACGTTATACGTTATATCGTAATGCTACATAACGTTATACGTTATAACGTATTACCATATAACGTTACACGTTATATCGTAATGCTACATAACGTTAAACGTTATATCGTAATGCTACATAACGTTATACGTTATATGGTAATGCTACATAACGTTATACGTTACATCGTAATGCTACATAACGTTATACGTTATATCGTAATGCTACATAACGTTATACGTTATATCGTAATGCTACATAACGTTATACGTTACAACGTAATACTACGTAACGTTAAACGTTATAACCTAATACTACATAACGTTATAAGTTATATCGTAATGCAACATAACGTTATACGTTATATCGTAATGTTACATAACGTTATACTTTATAACGTATTACCATATAATGTTATACGTTATATCGTAATGCTACATAACGTTATACGTTATATCGTAATGCTACATAACGTTATACTTTATAACGTAATACTACGTAACGTTATACGTTACAACGTAATACTACGTAACGTTAAACGTTATAACGTAATACTACATAACGTTATACGTTATATCTTAATGCTACATGACGCTATACGTTACATCGTTATGCTACATAACGTTATACGTTATATCGTAACGTCACATAACGTTATACGATATAAAGTATTACCATATAACGTTATACGTTATATCGTAATGCTACATAACGTTATACGTTATAACGTATTACCATATAACGTTATGCGTTATATCGTAATGCTACATAACGTTATACGTTATATCGTAATGCTACATAACGTTATACGTTATAACGTATTACCATATAACGTTATACGTTATATCGTAATGCTACATGACGCTATACGTTACATCGTTATGCTACATAACGTTATACGTTATATCGTAATGTCACATAACGTTATACGTTATAAAGTATTACCATATAACGTTATACGTTATATCGTAATGCTACATAACGTTATACGTTATATCGTAATGCTACATAACGTTATACGTTATAACGTAATACTACGTAACGTTAAACGTTATAACGTAATGCTACATAACGTTATACGTTATATCTTAATGCAATATAACGTTATACGTTATATCGTAATGCTACATGACGCTATACGTTACATCGTTATGCTACATAACGTTATACGTTATATCGTAATGTCACATAACGTTATACGTTATAAAGTATTACCATATAACGTTATACGTTATATCGTAATGCTACATAACGTTATACGTTATATGGTAATGCTACATAACGTTATACGTTATATCGTAATGTTACATAACGTTATACGTTATAACGTATTACCATATAATGTTATACGTTATATCGTAATGCTACATAACGTTATACGTTATATCGTAATGCTACATAACGTTCTACTTTATAACGTAATACTACGTAACGTTATACGTTACAACGTAATACTACGTAACGTTAAACGTTATAACGTAATACTACATAACGTTATACGTTATATCGTAATGCTACATGACGCTATACGTTACATCGTTATGCTACATAACGTTATACGTTATATCGTAATGTCACATAACGTTATACGTTATAAAGTATTACCATATAACGTTATACGTTATATCGTAATGCTACATAACGTTATACGTTATAACGTATTACCATATAACGTTATACGTTATATGGTAATGCTACATAACGTTATACGTTACATCGTTATGCTACATAACGTTATACGTTATATCGTAATGCTACATAACGCTATACGTTACATCGTTATGCTACATAACGTTATACGTTATATCGTAATGCTACATAACGTTATACTTTATAACGTAATACTACGTAACGTTATACGTTACAACGTAATACTACGTAACGTTAAACGTTATAACGTAATACTACATAACGTTATACGTTATATCGTAATGCTACATGACGCTATACGTTACATCGTTATGCTACATAACGTTATACGTTATATCGTAATGTCACATAACGTTATACGTTATATCGTAATGTCACATAACGTTATACGTTATAAAGTATTACCATATAACGTTATACGTTATATCGTAATGCTACATAACGTTATACGTTATATCGTAATGCTACATAACGTTATACTTTATAACGTAATACTACGTAACGTTATACGTTACAACGTAATACTACGTAACGTTAAACGTTATAACGTAATACTACATAACGTTATACGTTATATCGCAATGCTACATGACGCTATACGTTACATCGTTATGCTACATAACGTTATACGTTATATCGTAACGTCACATAACGTTATACGATATAAAGTATTACCATATAACGTTATACGTTATATCGTAATGCTACATAACGTTATACGTTATAACGTATTACCATATAACGTTATGCGTTATATCGTAATGCTACATAACGTTATACGTTATATCGTAATGCTACATAACGTTATACGTTATAACGTATTACCATATAACGTTATACGTTATATGGTAATGCTACATAACGTTATACGTTATATCGTAATGTTACATAACGTTATACGTTATAACGTATTACCATATAATGTTATACGTTATATCGTAATGCTACATAACGTTATACGTTATATCGTAATGCTACATAACGTTATACTTTATAACGTAATTCTACATAACGTTATACGTTACAACGTAATACTACGTAACGTTGTACGTTATAACGTAATACTACGTATCGTTATACGTGATATCGTAATGCTACATAACGTTATACGTTATATCGTAATGCTACCTAACGTTATAAGTTATATCGTAATGTTACATAACGTGATACGTTATAACGTATTACCATATAACGTTATACGTTATATCGTAATGCTACATAACGTTATACGTTACATCGTAATGCTACTTAACGTTATACGTTATATCGTAATGTTACATAACGTTATGCGTTATAACGTATTACCATATAACGTTATACGTTATATCGCGATGTTACATGACGTTATACGTTATAACGTATTACCATACAACGTTATACGTTATATCGTAATGCTACATAACGTTATACGTTACATCGTATATGCTACATAACGTTATACGTTATATCGTAATGCTAAATAACGTTATACGTTACATCGTAATGCTACATAACGTTACACGTTATATCGTAATGTTACATGACGTTATACGTTATAACGTATTACCATACAACGTTATACGTTATATCGTAATTCTACATAACGTTATACGCTACATCGTAATGCTACATAACGTTATACGTTATAACGTATTACCATATAACGTTATTCGTTATATCGTAATGCTACATAACGTTATACGTTATATCGTAATGCGACATAACGTTATACGTTATATCGTAATGTTACATAACGTTATACGTTATATCGTAATGCTACATAACGTTATACGTTATAACGTATTACCATATAACGTTATACGTTATATCGTAATGTTACATAACGTTATACGTTATAACGTATTACCACACATCGTTATACGTTATATCGTAATGCTACATAACGTTATACGTTATATCGTAATGATACATAACGTTATACGTTATATCGTAATGCTACAAAACGTTATACGTTATATCATAATGTTACATAACGTTATAAGTAATAACGTATTACCATATAACGTTTCACGTTATATCGTAATGCTACATAACGTTATACGTTACACCGTAATGCTACATAACGTTTTACGTTATAACGTAATACTACGTAACGTTATACGTTATATCGTTATGTTACATAACGTTATACGTTATAACGTATTACCATATAACGTTATATGTTATATCGTAATGCTACATAACGTTATACGTTACATCGTAATGCTACATAACGTTATACGATATATCGTAGTGCTACATAACGTTATGCGTTATAACGTAATACTACGTAACGTTATACGTTATATAGTAATGTTACATAACGTTATACGTTATAACGTATTACCATATAACGTTATACGTCATATCGTAATGCTACATAACGTTATATGTTATATCGTAATGCTACATAACGTTATACGTTATAACGTAATACTACGTAACGTTATACGTTATATCGTAATGTTTCATAACGTTATACGTTATAACGTATTACCATATAACGTTATACGTTATATCGTAATGCTACATAACGTTATACGTTACATCGTAATGCTACATAACGTTATACGATATATCGTAGTGCTACATAACGTTATACATTATAACGTAATACTACGTAACGTTATACGTTATATCGAATTTGTTACATAACGTTATACGTTATAACGTATTACCATATAACGTTATACGTTATATCGTAATGCTACATAACGTTATACGTTATATCGTAATGTTACATAACGTTATAAGTAATAACGTATTACCATATAACGTTACACGTTATATCGTAATGCTACATAACGTTATACGTTACACCGTAATGCTACATAACGTTTTACGTTATATCGTAATGCCACATACCGTTATACGTTGTAACGTAATACTACATAACGTTATACGTTATATCGTAATGCTACATAACGTTATACGTTATAACGTAATACTACGTAACGTTATACGTTATATCGTAATGCTACATAACGTTATACGTTATAACGTAATACTACGTAACGTTATACGCTATAACGTAATGCTACATAACGTTATACGTTATATCGTAATGTTACATAACGTTATATGTTATAACGTATTACCATATAACGTTATACGTTATTTCGTAATGCTACATAACGTTATACGTTATAACGTATTACCATATATCGTTATACGTTGTATCGTAATGCTACATAACGTTATACGTTATATCGTAATGTCACATAACGTTATACGTTATAACGTATTACCATAAAACGTTATACGTTATATCGTAATGCTACATAACGTTATACGTTACATCGTAATGCTACACGACGTTATACGTTATAACGTATTAGCATATAACGTTATACGTTATATCGTAATGCTACATAACGTTATACGTTATAACGTAATACTATATAACGTTATACGTTATAACGTAATACTATATAACGTTATACGTTATAACGTAATGCTACATAACGTTATACGTTATAACGTAATACTATACAACGTTATACGTTATATCGTTATGCTACATAACGTTATACGTTATATCGTAATGCTACATAACATTATACGTTATAACGTATTACCATATTACGTTATATGTTATATCGTAATGCTACATAACGTTATACGTTATATCGTAATGCTACATAACGTTATACGTTATATTGTAATGGTACATAACGTTATACGTTATAACGCATTACCAAATAACCTTATACCTTATATCGTAATGCTACATAACGTTATACGTTACATCGTAATGCTACACGACGTTATACGTTATAACGTATTAGCATATAACGTTATACGTATTATCGTAATGCTACATAACGTTATATGTTATATCGTAATGCTACATAACGTTATACGTTATAACGTAATACTATATATCGTTATACGTTATAACGTAATGCTACATAACGTTATACGTTATAACGTAATACTATATAACGTTATACGTTATATCGTTATGCTACATAACGTTATACGTTATATCGTAATGCTACATAACATTATACGTTATAACGTATTACCATATTACGTTATATGTTATATCGTAATGCTACATAACGTTATACGTTATATCGTAATGCTACATAACGTCATAAGTTATAACGTAATACTACGTAACGTTATACGTTATACGTTATAACGTATTACCATATAACGTTATGCGTTATATCGTAATGCTACATAACGTTATACGTTATATCGTAATGCTACATAACGTTATACGTTATAACGTATTACCATATAACGTTATACGTTATATGGTAATGCTACATAACGTTATACGTTATATCGTAATGTTACATAACGTTATACGTTATAACGTATTACCATATAATGTTATACGTTATATCGTAATGCTACATAACGTTATACGTTATATCGTAATGCTACATAACGTTATACTTTATAACGTAATACTACGTAACGTTATACGTTACAACGTAATACTACGTAACGTTAAACGTTATAACGTAATACTACATAACGTTATACGTTATATCGTAATGCTACATGACGCTATACGTTACATCGTCATGCTACATAACGTTATACGTTATATCGTAATGTCACATAACGTTATACGTTATAAAGTATTACCATATAACGTTATACGTTATATCGTAATGCTACATAACGTTATACGTTATATCGTAATGCTACATAACGTTATACGTTACATCGTAATGCTACATAACGTTACACGTTATATCGTAATGTTACATGACGTTATACGTTATAACGTATTACCATACAACGTTATACGTTATATCGTAATTCTACATAACGTTATACGCTACATCGTAATGCTACATAACGTTATACGTTATATCGTAATGCTACATAACGTCATAAGTTATAACGTAATACTACGTAACGTTATACGTTATACGTTATAACGTAATACTATATAACGTTATACGTTATATCGTTATGCTACATAACGTTATACGTTATATCGTAATGCTACATAACATTATACGTTATAACGTATTACCATATTACGTTATATGTTATATCGTAATGCTACATAACGTTATACGTTATATCGTAATGCTACATAACGTTATACGTTATATTGTAATGGTACATAACGTTATACGTTATAACGTATTACCATATATCGTTATTCGTTATATCGTAATGCTACATAACGTTATACGTTATATCGTAATGCTACATAACGTTATACGATATATCGCAATGCTACATAACGTTATACGTTATAACGTAATACTACATAACGTTATACGTTATATCGTAATGTTACATAACGTTATACGTTATAACGTATTACCATATAACGTTATACGTTATATCGTAATGCTACATAACGTTATACGTGACATCGTAATGCTACCTAACGTTAAACGTTGTATCGTAATGTTACATAACTTTATACGTTATAATGTATTACCATATAACGTTATACGTTATATCGTAATGTTACATAACGTTATACGTTATAGCGTATTACCATACAACGTTATACGTTATATCGTAATTCTACATAACGTTATACGTTACATCGTAATGCTAGGTAACGTTATACCTTATATCGTAATGTTACATAACGCTATTCGTTATAACGTAATACTACATAACGTTATACGTTATATCGTAATGCTACATAACGTTATACGTTACATCGTAATGCTACATAACGTTATACGTTATATCGTAATGCTACATAACGTTATGCGTTATAACGTATTACCATACAAGGTTATACGTTATATCGTAATTCTACATAACGTTATACGTTATATCGTAATGCTACATAACGTTGTACGTTATAACGTAATACTACGTATCGTTATACGTGATATCGTAATGCTACATAACGTTATACGTTATATCGTAATGCTACCTAACGTTATAAGTTATATCGTAATGTTACATAACGTGATACGTTATAACGTATTACCATATAACGTTATACGTTATATCGTAATGCTACATAACGTTATACGTTACATCGTAATGCTACTTAACGTTATACGTTATATCGTAATGTTACATAACGTTATGCGTTATAACGTATTACCATATAACGTTATACGTTATATCGCGATGTTACATGACGTTATACGTTATAACGTATTACCATACAACGTTATACGTTATATCGTAATGCTACATAACGTTATACGTTACATCGTATATGCTACATAACGTTATACGTTATATCGTAATGCTACATAACGTTATACGTTACATCGTAATGCTACATAACGTTACACGTTATATCGTAATGTTACATGACGTTATACGTTATAACGTATTACCATACAACGTTATACGTTATATCGTAATTCTACATAACGTTATACGCTACATCGTAATGCTACATAACGTTATACGTTATAACGTATTACCATATAACGTTATTCGTTATATCGTAATGCTACATAACGTTATACGTTATATCGTAATGCGACATAACGTTATACGTTATATCGTAATGTTACATAACGTTATACGTTATATCGTAATGCTACATAACGTTATACGTTATAACGTATTACCATATAACGTTATACGTTATATCGTAATGTTACATAACGTTATACGTTATAACGTATTACCACACATCGTTATACGTTATATCGTAATGCTACATAACGTTACACGTTATATCGTAATGATACATAACGTTATACGTTATATCGTAATGCTACAAAACGTTATACGTTATATCGTAATGTTACATAACGTTATAAGTAATAACGTATTACCATATAACGTTTCACGTTATATCGTAATGCTACATAACGTTATACGTTACACCGTAATGCTACATAACGTTTTACGTTATAACGTAATACTACGTAACGTTATACGTTATATCGTTATGTTACATAACGTTATACGTTATAACGTATTACCATATAACGTTATATGTTATATCGTAATGCTACATAACGTTATACGTTACATCGTAATGCTACATAACGTTATACGATATATCGTAGTGCTACATAACGTTATGCGTTATAACGTAATACTACGTAACGCTATACGTTATATCGTAATGTTACATAACGTTATACGTTATAACGTATTACCATATAACGTTATACGTTATATCGTAATGCTACATAACGTTATATGTTATATCGTAATGCTACATAACGTTATACGTTATAACGTAATACTACGTAACGTTATACGTTATATCGTAATGTTTCATAACGTTATACGTTATAACGTATTACCATATAACGTTATACGTTATATCGTAATGCTACATAACGTTATACGTTATATCGTAATGTTACATAACGTTATAAGTAATAACGTATTACCATATAACGTTACACGTTATATCGTAATGCTACATAACGTTATACGTTACACCGTAATGCTACATAACGTTTTACGTTATATCGTAATGCCACATACCGTTATACGTTGTAACGTAATACTACATACCGTTATACGTTATATCGTAATGCTACATAACGTTATACGTTATAACGTAATACTACGTAACGTTATACGTTATATCGTAATGCTACATAACGTTATACGTTATAACGTAATACTACGTAACGTTATACGCTATAACGTAATGCTACATAACGTTATACGTTATATCGTAATGTTACATAACGTTATATGTTATAACGTATTACCATATAACGTTATACGTTATTTCGTAATGCTACATAACGTTATACGTTATAACGTATTACCATATATCGTTATACGTTGTATCGTAATGCTACATAACGTTATACGTTATATCGTAATGTCACATAACGTTATACGTTATAACGTATTACCATATAACGTTATACGTTATATCGTAATGCTACATAACGTTATACGTTACATCGTAATGCTACACGACGTTATACGTTATAACGTATTAGCATATAACGTTATACGTTATATCGTAATGCTACATAACGTTATACGTTATAACGTAATACTATATAACGTTATACGTTATAACGTAATACTATATAACGTTATACGTTATAACGTAATGCTACATAACGTTATACGTTATAACGTAATACTATACAACGTTATACGCTATATCGTTATGCTACATAACGTTATACGTTATATCGTAATGCTACATAACATTATACGTTATAACGTATTACCATATTACGTTATATGTTATATCGTAATGCTACATAACGTTATACGTTATATCGTAATGCTACATAACGTTATACGTTATATTGTAATGGTACATAACGTTATACGTTATAACGCATTAACAAATAACCTTATACCTTATATCGTAATGCTACATAACGTTATACGTTACATCGTAATGCTACACGACGTTATACGTTATAACGTATTAGCATATAACGTTATACGTATTATCGTAATGCTACATAACGTTATATGTTATATCGTAATGCTACATAACGTTATACGTTATAACGTAATACTATATAACGTTATACGTTATAACGTAATGCTACATAACGTTATACGTTATAACGTAATACTATATAACGTTATACGTTATATCGTTATGCTACATAACGTTATACGTTATATCGTAATGCTACATAACATTATACGTTATAACGTATTACCATATTACGTTATATGTTATATCGTAATGCTACATAACGTTATACGTTATATCGTAATGCTACATAACGTCATAAGTTATAACGTAATACTACGTAACGTTATACGTTATAACGTAATACTACATAACGTTATACGTTATATCGTAATGCTACATAACGTCATAAGTTATAACGTAATACTACGTAACGTTATACGTTATACGTTATAACGTAATACTATATAACGTTATACTATATATCGTTATGCTACATAACGTTATACGTTATATCGTAATGCTACATAACATTATACGTTATAACGTATTACCATATAACGTTATACCTTATATCGTAATGCTACATAACGTTATACGTTATATCGAAATGTTACATAACGTTATACGTTATAACGTATTACCATATAACGTTATTCGTTATATCGTAATGCTACATAACGTTATACGCTATATCGTAATGCTACATAACGTTATACGATATATCGCAATGCTACATAACGTTATACGTTATAACGTAATACTACATAACGTTATACGTTATATCGTAATGTTACATAACGTTATACGTTATAACGTATTACCATACAACGTTATACGTTATATCGTAATTCTACATAACGTTATACGTTACATCGTAATGCTAGGTAACGTTATACCTTATATCGTAATGTTACATAACGCTATTCGTTATAACGTAATACTACATAACGTTATACGTTATATCGTAAAGCTACATAACGTTATACGTTACATCGTAATGCTACATAACGTTATACGTTATATCGTAATGCTACATAACGTTATGCGTTATAACGTATTACCATACAAGGTTATACGTTATATCGTAATTCTACATAACGTTATACGTTATATCGTAATGCTACATAACGTTATACGTTATAACGTAATACTACGTATCGTTATACGTGATATCGTAATGCTACATAACGTTATACGTTATATCGTAATGCTACCTAACGTTATACGTTATATCGTAATGTTACATAACGTGATACGTTATAACGTATTACCATATAACGTTATACGTTATATCGTAATGCTACATAACGTTATACGTTACATCGTAATACTACTTAACGATATACGTTATATCGTAATGTTACATAACGTTATGCGTTATAACGTATTACCATATAACGTTATACGTTATATCGTGATGTTACATGACGTTATACGTAATAACGTATTACCATACAACGTTATACGTTATATCGTAATGCTACATAACGTTATACGTTACATCGTAATGCTACATAACGTTATACGTTATATCGTAATGCTACATAACGTTATACGTTACATCGTAATGCTACATAACGTTACACGTTATATCGTAATGTTACATGACGTTATACGTTATAACGTATTACCATACAACGTTATACGTTATATCGTAATTCTACATAACGTTATACGCTACATCGTAATGCTACATAACGTTATACGTTATAACGTATTACCATATAACGTTATTCGTTATATCGTAATGCTACATAACGTTATACGTTATATCGTAATGCTACATAACGTTATACGTTATATCGTAATGTTACATAACGTTATACGTTATATCGTATTACCATATAACGTCATACGTTATATCGTAATGCTACATAACGTTATACGTTATAACGTATTACCATATAACGTTATACGTTATATCGTAATGTTACATAACGTTATTCGTTATATCGTAATGCTACATAACGTTATACGCTATATCGTAATGCTACATAACGTTATACGATATATCGCAATGCTACATAACGTTATACGTTATAACGTAATACTACATAACGTTATACGTTATATCGTAATGTTACATAACGTTATACGTTATAACGTATTACCATACAACGTTATACGTTATATCGTAATTCTACATAACGTTATACGTTACATCGTAATGCTAGGTAACGTTATACCTTATATCGTAATGTTACATAACGCTATTCGTTATAACGTAATACTACATAACGTTATACGTTATATCGTAAAGCTACATAACGTTATACGTTACATCGTAATGCTACATAACGTTATACGTTATATCGTAATGCTACATAACGTTATGCGTTATAACGTATTACCATACAAGGTTATACGTTATATCGTAATTCTACATAACGTTATACGTTATATCGTAATGCTACATAACGTTATACGTTATAACGTAATACTACGTATCGTTATACGTGATATCGTAATGCTACATAACGTTATACGTTATATCGTAATGCTACCTAACGTTATACGTTATATCGTAATGTTACATAACGTGATACGTTATAACGTATTACCATATAACGTTATACGTTATATCGTAATGCTACATAACGTTATACGTTACATCGTAATACTACTTAACGATATACGTTATATCGTAATGTTACATAACGTTATGCGTTATAACGTATTACCATATAACGTTATACGTTATATCGTGATGTTACATGACGTTATACGTAATAACGTATTACCATACAACGTTATACGTTATATCGTAATGCTACATAACGTTATACGTTACATCGTAATGCTACATAACGTTATACGTTATATCGTAATGCTACATAACGTTATACGTTACATCGTAATGCTACATAACGTTACACGTTATATCGTAATGTTACATGACGTTATACGTTATAACGTATTACCATACAACGTTATACGTTATATCGTAATTCTACATAACGTTATACGCTACATCGTAATGCTACATAACGTTATACGTTATAACGTATTACCATATAACGTTATTCGTTATATCGTAATGCTACATAACGTTATACGTTATATCGTAATGCTACATAACGTTATACGTTATATCGTAATGTTACATAACGTTATACGTTATATCGTATTACCATATAACGTCATACGTTATATCGTAATGCTACATAACGTTATACGTTATAACGTATTACCATATAACGTTATACGTTATATCGTAATGTTACATAACGTTATACGTTATAACGTACTACCACACATCGTTATACGTTATATCGTAATGCTACATAACGTTATACGTTATATCGTAATGTTACATAACGTTATACGTTATAACGTATTACCATATAACGTTATACGTTATATCGTAATGCTACAAAACGTTATACGTTATATCGTAATGTTACATAACGTTATAAGTAATAACGTATTACCATACAACGTTATACGTTATATCGTAATGCTACATAACGTTATACGTTACATCGTAATGCTACATAACGTTATACGTTATATCGTAATGCTACATAACGTTATACGTTACATCGTAATGCAACATAACGTTACACGTTATATCGTAATGTTACATGACGTTATACGTTATAACGTATTACCATACAACGTTATACGTTATATCGTAATTCTACGTAACGTTATACGTTATATCGTAATGTTACATAACGTTATACGTTATAACGTATTACCATATAACGTTATACGTTATATCGTAATGCTACATAACGTTATACGTTACATCGTAATGCTACATAACGTTATACGATATATCGTAGTGCTACATAACGTTATACGTTATAACGTAATACTACGTAACGTTATACGTTATATCGTAATGTTACATAACGATATACGTTATAACGTATTACCATATAACGTTATACGTTATATCGTAATGCTACATAACGTTATACGTTATATCGTAATGTTACATAACGTTATAAGTTATAACGTATTACCATATAACGTTACACGTTATATCGTAATGCTACATAACGTTATACGTTACACCGTAATGCTACATAACGTTTTACGTTATATCGTAATGCCACATGCCGTTATACGTTGTAACGTAATACTACATAACGTTATACGTTATATCGTAATGCTACATAATGTTATACGTTATAACGTAATACTACGTAACGTTATACGTGATATCGTAATGCTACATAACGTTATTCGTTATAACGTAATACTACATAACGTTATATGTTATATCGTAATGCTACATAACGTTATACGATATATCGTAATGCTACATAACGTTATACGTTATAACGTAATACTACGTAACGTTATACGTTATATCGTAATGTTACATAACGTTATACGTTATAACGTATTACCATATAACGTTATACCTTATATCGTAATTCTACATAAAGTTATACGTTATAACGTATTACCATATAACGTTATACGTTATATCGTAATGTTACATAACGTTATGCGTTATAACGTATTACCATATAAGGTTATACGTTATATCGTAATGTTACATGACGTTATACGTTATAACGTATTACCATACAACGTTATACGTTATAACGTATTACCATATAACGTTATACGTTATATCGTAATGCTACATAACGTTATAAGTTATATCGAAATGTTACATAACGTTATAAGTTATAACGTATTACCATATAACGTTACACGTTATATCGTAATGCTACATAACGTTATACTTTACACCGTAATGCTACATAACGTTATACGTTATATCGTAATGCTACATAACGTTATACGTTATATCGTAATGTTACATAACGTTATAAGTTATAACGTATTACGATATAACGTTATACGTTATATCGTAATGTTACATAACGTTATACGTTATAACGTATTACCATACATCGTTATACGTTATATCGTAATGCTACATAACGTTATACGTTATATCGTAATGCTACATAACGTTATACGTTATATCGTAATGCTACATAACGTTATACCTTATATCGTAATGCTACATAACGTTATACGTTATATCGTAATGCTACATAACGTTATACGTTATATCGTAATGTTACATAACGTTATAAGTTATAACGTATTACCATATAACGTTATACGTTATATCGTAATGCTACATAACGTTATACGTTATAACGTATTACCATATAACGTTATACGTTATATCGTAATGTTACATAACGTTATACGTTATAACGTATTACCATACATCGTTATACGTTATATCGTAATGTTACATAACGTTATACGTTATAACGTATTACCATATAACGTTATACGTTATATCGTAATGCTACATAACGTTATACGTTATATCGTAATGTTACATAACGTTATAAGTTATAACGTATTACCATATAACGTTATACGTTATATCGTAATGCTACATAACGTTATACGTTACATCGTAATGCTACATAACGTTATACGTTATAACGTATTACCATATAACGTTATACGTTATATCGTAATGCTACATAACGTTATATGTTATATCATAATGCTACATAACGTTATACGATATATCGTAATGCTACATAACGTTATACGTTATAACGTAATACTACGTAACGTTATACGTTATATCGTAATGTTACATAACGTTATACGTTATAACGTATTACCATATAACGTTATACGTTATATCGTAATGCTACATAACGTTATACGTTACATCGTAATGCTACATAACGTTATACGATATATCGTAGTGCTACATAACGTTATACGTTATAACGTAATACTACGTAACGTTATACGTTATATCGTAATGTTACATAACGTTATACGTTATAACGTATTACCATATAACGTTATACGTTATATCGTAATGCTACATAACGTTATACGTTATATCGTAATGTTACATAACGTTATAAGTTATAACGTATTACCATATAACGTTACACGTTATATCGTAATGCTACATAACGTTATACGTTACACCGTAATGCTACATAACGTTTTACGTTATATCGTAATGCCACATGCCGTTATACGTTGTAACGTAATACTACATAACGTTATACGTTATATCGTAATGCTACATAATGTTATACGTTATAACGTAATACTACGTAACGTTATACGTGATATCGTAATGCTACATAACGTTATTCGTTATAACGTAATACTACATAACGTTATATGTTATATCGTAATGCTACATAACGTTATACGATATATCGTAATGCTACATAACGTTATACGTTATAACGTAATACTACGTAACGTTATACGTTATAACGTAATGTTACATAACGTTATACGTTATAACGTATTACCATATAACGTTATACCTTATATCGTAATTCTACATAAAGTTATAAGTTATAACGTATTACCATATAACGTTATACGTTATATCGTAATGTTACATAACGTTATGCGTTATAACGTATTACCATATAAGGTTATACGTTATATCGTAATGTTACATGACGTTATACGTTATAACGTATTACCATACAACGTTATACGTTATAACGTATTACCATATAACGTTATACGTTATATCGTAATGCTACATAACGTTATAAGTTATATCGAAATGTTACATAACGTTATAAGTTATAACGTATTACCATATAACGTTACACGTTATATCGTAATGCTACATAACGTTATACGTTACACCGTAATGCTACATAACGTTATACGTTATATCGTAATGCTACATAACGTTATACGTTATATCGTAATGTTACATAACGTTATAAGTTATAACGTATTACGATATAACGTTATACGTTATATCGTAATGTTACATAACGTTATACGTTATAACGTATTACCATACATCGTTATACGTTATATCGTAATGCTACATAACGTCATACGTTATATCGTAATGCTACATAACGTTATACGTTATAACGTATTACCATATAACGTTATACGTTATATCGTAATGTTACATAACGTTATACGTTATAACGTATTACCATACATCGTTATACGTTATATCGTAATGTTACATAACGTTATACGTTATAACGTATTACCATATAACGTTATACGTTATATCGTAATGCTACATAACGTTATACGTTATATCGTAATGTTACATAACGTTATAAGTTATAACGTATTACCATATAACGTTATACGTTATATCGTAATGCTACATAACGTTATACGTTACATCGTAATGCTACATAACGTTATACGTTATAATGTATTACCATATAACGTTATACGTTATATCGTAATGCTACATAACGTTATACGTTACACCGTAATGCTACATAACGTTATACGTTATAACGTATTACCATATAACGTTATACGTTATATCGTAATGCTACATAACGTTATATGTTATATCATAATGCTACATAACGTTATACGATATATCGTAATGCTACATAACGTTATACGTTATAACGTAATACTACGTAACGTTATACGTTATATCGTAATGTTACATAACGTTATACGTTATAACGTATTACCATATAACGTTATACGTTATATCGTAATGCTACATAACGTTATACGTTACATCGTAATGCTACATAACGTTATACGATATATCGTAGTGCTACATAACGTTATACGTTATAACGTAATACTACGTAACGTTATACGTTATATCGTAATGTTACATAACGTTATACGTTATAACGTATTACCATATAACGTTATACGTTATATCGTAATGCTACATAACGTTATACGTTATATCGTAATGTTACATAACGTTATAAGTTATAACGTATTACCATATAACGTTACACGTTATATCGTAATGCTACATAACGTTATACGTTACACCGTAATGCTACATAACGTTTTACGTTATATCGTAATGCCACATGCCGTTATACGTTGTAACGTAATACTACATAACGTTATACGTTATATCGTAATGCTACATAATGTTATACGTTATAACGTAATACTACGTAACGTTATACGTGATATCGTAATGCTACATAACGTTATTCGTTATAACGTAATACTACATAACGTTATATGTTATATCGTAATGCTACATAACGTTATACGATATATCGTAATGCTACATAACGTTATACGTTATAACGTAATACTACGTAACGTTATACGTTATAACGTAATGTTACATAACGTTATACGTTATAACGTATTACCATATAACGTTATACCTTATATCGTAATTCTACATAAAGTTATACGTTATAACGTATTACCATATAACGTTATACGTTATATCGTAATGTTACATAACGTTATGCTTTATAACGTATTACCATATAAGGTTATACGTTATATCGTAATGTTACATGACGTTATACGTTATAACGTATTACCATACAACGTTATACGTTATAACGTATTACCATATAACGTTATACGTTATATCGTAATGCTACATAACGTTATAAGTTATATCGAAATGTTACATAACGTTATAAGTTATAACGTATTACCATATAACGTTACACGTTATATCGTAATGCTACATAACGTTATACGTTACACCGTAATGCTACATAACGTTATACGTTATATCGTAATGCTACATAACGTTATACGTTATATCGTAATGTTACATAACGTTATAAGTTATAACGTATTACGATATAACGTTATACGTTATATCGTAATGTTACATAACGTTATACGTTATAACGTATTACCATATAACGTTATACGTTATAACGTATTACCATATAACGTTATATGTTATATCGTAATGTTACATAACGTTATACGTTATAACGTATTACCATACATCGTTATACGTTATATCGTAATGTTACATAACGTTATACGTTATAACGTATTACCATATAACGTTATACGTTATATCGTAATGCTACATAACGTTATACGTTATATCGTAATGTTACATAACGTTATAAGTTATAACGTATTACCATATAACGTTATACGTTATATCGTAATGCTACATAACGTTATACGTTACATCGTAATGCTACATAACGTTATACGTTATAATGTATTACCATATAACGTTATACGTTATATCGTAATGCTACATAACGTTATACGTTATATCGTAATGTTACATAACGTTATAAGTTATAACGTATTACCATATAACGTTACACGTTATATCGTAATGCTACATAACGTTATACGTTACACCGTAATGCTACATAACGTTTTACGTTATATCGTAATGCCACATACCGTTATACGTTGTAACGTAATACTACATAACGTTATATGTTATATCGTAATGCTACATAACGTTATACGTTATAACGTAATACTACGTAACGTTATACGTGATATCGTAATGCTACATAACGTTATTCGTTATAACGTAATACTACATAACGTTATATGTTATATCGTAATGCTACATAACGTTATACGATATATCGTAATGCTACATAACGTTATACGTTATAACGTAATACTACGTAACGTTATACGTTATATCGTAATGTTACATAACGTTATACGTTATAACGTATTACCATATAACGTTATACCTTATATCGTAATTCTACATAACGTTATACGTTATAACGTATTACCATATAACGTTATACGTTATATCGTAATGTTACATAACGTTATGCGTTATAACGTATTACCATATAAGGTTATACGTTATATCGTAATGTTACATGACGTTATACGTTATAACGTATTACCATACAACGTTATACGTTATATCGTAATTCTACATAACGTTATACGTTACATCGTAATGCTACATAACGTTATACCTTTTATCGTAATGCTACATAACGTTATACGTTATATCGTAATGCTACATAACGTTATACGTTATATCGTAATGCTACATAACGTGATACGTTATAACGTATTACCATACAAGGTTATACGTTATATCGTAATTCTACATAACGTTATACGTTATATCGTAATGCTACATAACGTTATACGTTATAACGTAATACTACGTATCGTTATACGTGATATCGTAATGCTACATAACGTTATACGTTATATCGTAATGCTACCTAACGTTATACGTTATATCGTAATGTTACATAACGTGATACGTTATAACGTATTACCATATAACGTTATACGTTATATCGTAATGCTACATAACGTTATACGTTACATCGTAATACTACTTAACGTTATACGTTATATCGTAATGTTACATAACGTTATGCGTTATAACGTATTACCATATAACGTTATACGTTATATCGTGATGTTACATGACGTTATACGTTATAACGTATTACCATACAACGTTATACGTTATATCGTAATGCTACATAACGTTATACGGTACATCGTAATGCTACATAACGTTATACGTTATACGTTATATCGTAATGCTACATAACGTTATACGTTACATCGTAATGCTACATAACGTTATACGTTATATCGTAATGCTACATAACGTTATACGTTATAACGTATTACCATATAACGTTATACGTTATATCGTAATGTTACATAACGTTATACGTTATAACGTATTACCATACATCGTTATACGTTATATCGTAATGTTACATAACGTTATAAGTTATAACGTATTACCATATAACGTTATACGTTATATCGTAATGCTACATAACGTTATACGTTACATCGTAATGCTACATAACGTTATACGTTATAACGTATTACCATATAACGTTATACGTTATATCGTAATGCTACATAACGTTATATGTTATATCATAATGCTACATAACGTTATACGATATATCGTAATGCTACATAACGTTATACGTTATAACGTAATACTACGTAACGTTATACGTTATATCGTAATGTTACATAACGTTATACGTTATAACGTATTACCATATAACGTTATACGTTATATCGTAATGCTACATAACGTTATACGTTACATCGTAATGCTACATAACGTTATACGATATATCGTAGTGCTACATAACGTTATACGTTATAACGTAATACTACGTAACGTTATACGTTATATCGTAATGTTACATAACGTTATACGTTATAACGTATTACCATATAACGTTATACGTTATATCGTAATGCTACATAACGTTATACGTTATATCGTAATGTTACATAACGTTATAAGTTATAACGTATTACCATATAACGTTACACGTTATATCGTAATGCTACATAACGTTATACGTTACACCGTAATGCTACATAACGTTTTACGTTATATCGTAATGCCACATGCCGTTATACGTTGTAACGTAATACTACATAACGTTATACGTTATATCGTAATGCTACATAATGTTATACGTTATAACGTAATACTACGTAACGTTATACGTGATATCGTAATGCTACATAACGTTATTCGTTATAACGTAATACTACATAACGTTATATGTTATATCGTAATGCTACATAACGTTATACGATATATCGTAATGCTACATAACGTTATACGTTATAACGTAATACTACGTAACGTTATACGTTATAACGTAATGTTACATAACGTTATACGTTATAACGTATTACCATATAACGTTATACCTTATATCGTAATTCTACATAAAGTTATACGTTATAACGTATTACCATATAACGTTATACGTTATATCGTAATGTTACATAACGTTATGCGTTATAACGTATTACCATATAAGGTTATACGTTATATCGTAATGTTACATGACGTTATACGTTATAACGTATTACCATACAACGTTATACGTTATAACGTATTACCATATAACGTTATACGTTATATCGTAATGCTACATAACGTTATAAGTTATATCGAAATGTTACATAACGTTATAAGTTATAACGTATTACCATATAACGTTACACGTTATATCGTAATGCTACATAACGTTATACGTTACACCGTAATGCTACATAACGTTATACGTTATATCGTAATGCTACATAACGTTATACGTTATATCGTAATGTTACATAACGTTATAAGTTATAACGTATTACGATATAACGTTATACGTTATATCGTAATGTTACATAACGTTATACGTTATAACGTATTACCATACATCGTTATACGTTATATCGTAATGCTACATAACGTCATACGTTATATCGTAATGCTACATAACGTTATACGTTATATCGTAATGCTACATAACGTTATACCTTATATCGTAATGCTACATAACGTTATACGTTATATCGTAATGCTACATAACGTTATACGTTATATCGTAATGTTACATAACGTTATAAGTTATAACGTATTACCATATAACGTTATACGTTATATCGTAATGCTACATAACGTTATACGTTATATCGTAATGTTACATAACGTTATAAGTTATAACGTATTACCATATAACGTTATACGTTATATCGTAATGCTACATAACGTTATACGTTATAACGTATTACCATATAACGTTATACGTTATATCGTAATGTTACATAACGTTATACGTTATAACGTATTACCATACATCGTTATACGTTATATCGTAATGTTACATAACGTTATACGTTATAACGTATTACCATATAACGTTATACGTTATATCGTAATGCTACATAACGTTATACGTTATATCGTAATGTTACATAACGTTATAAGTTATAACGTATTACCATATAACGTTATACGTTATATCGTAATGCTACATAACGTTATACGTTACATCGTAATGCTACATAACATTATACGTTATAATGTATTACCATATAACGTTATACGTTATATCGTAATGCTACATAACGTTATACGTTATATCGTAATGTTACATAACGTTATAAGTTATAACGTATTACCATATAACGTTACACGTTATATCGTAATGCTACATAACGTTATACGTTACACCGTAATGCTACATAACGTTTTACGTTATATCGTAATGCCACATACCGTTATACGTTGTAACGTAATACTACATAACGTTATATGTTATATCGTAATGCTACATAACGTTATACGTTATAACGTAATACTACGTAACGTTATACGTGATATCGTAATGCTACATAACGTTATTCGTTATAACGTAATACTACATAACGTTATATGTTATATCGTAATGCTACATAACGTTATACGATATATCGTAATGCTACATAACGTTATACGTTATAACGTAATACTACGTAACGTTATACGTTATATCCTAATGTTACATAACGTTATACGTTATAACGTATTACCATATAACGTTATACCTTATATCGTAATTCTACATAACGTTATACGTTATAACGTATTACCATATAACGTTATACGTTATATCGTAATGTTACATAACGTTATGCGTTATAACGTATTACCATATAAGGTTATACGTTATATCGTAATGTTACATGACGTTATACGTTATAACGTATTACCATACAACGTTATACGTTATATCGTAATTCTACATAACGTTATACGTTACATCGTAATGCTACATAACGTTATACCTTTTATCGTAATGCTACATAACGTTATACGTTATATCGTAATGCTACATAACGTTATACGTTATATCGTAATGCTACATAACGTGATACGTTATAACGTATTACCATACAAGGTTATACGTTATATCGTAATTCTACATAACGTTATACGTTATATCGTAATGCTACATAACGTTATACGTTATAACGTAATACTACGTATCGTTATACGTGATATCGTAATGCTACATAACGTTATACGTTATATCGTAATGCTACCTAACGTTATACGTTATATCGTAATGTTACATAACGTGATACGTTATAACGTATTACCATATAACGTTATACGTTATATCGTAATGCTACATAACGTTATACGTTACATCGTAATACTACTTAACGTTATACGTTATATCGTAATGTTACATAACGTTATGCGTTATAACGTATTACCATATAACGTTATACGTTATATCGTGATGTTACATGACGTTATACGTTATAACGTATTACCATACAACGTTATACGTTATATCGTAATGCTACATAACGTTATACGGTACATCGTAATGCTACATAACGTTATACGTTATACGTTATATCGTAATGCTACATAACGTTATACGTTACATCGTAATGCTACATAACGTTACACGTTATATCGTAATGTTACATGACGTTATACGTTATAACGTATTACCATACAACGATATACGTTATATCGTAATTCTACATAACGTTATACGCTACATCGTAATGCTACATAACGTTATACGTTATAACGTATTACCATATAACGTTATTCGTTATATCGTAATGCTACATAACGTTATACGTTATATCGTAATGCTACATAACGTTATACGTTATATCGTAATGTTACATAACGTTATACGTTATATCGTATTACCATATAACGTTATACGTTATATCGTAATGCTACATAACGTTATACGTTATAACGTATTACCATATAACGTTATACGTTATATCGTAATGTTACATAACGTTATACGTTATAACGTACTACCACACATCGTTATACGTTATATCGTAATGCTACATACCGTTATACGTTTATCGTAATGTTACATAACGTTATACGTTATAACGTATTACCATATAACGTTATACGTTATATCGTAATGCTACAAAACGTTATACGTTATATCGTAATGTTACATAACGTTATAAGTAATAACGTATTACCATATAACGTTTCACGTTATATCGTAATGCTACATAACGTTATACGTTACACCGTAATGCTACATAACGTTTTACGTTATAACGTAATACTACGTAACGTTATACGTTATATCGTTATGTTACATAACGTTATACGTTATAACGTATTACCATATAACGTTATATGTTATATCGTAATGCTACATAACGATATACGTTACATCGTAATGCTACATAACGTTATACGATATATCGTAGTGCTACATAACGTTATACGTTATAACGTAATGCTACGTAACGTTATACGTTATATCGTAATGTTACATAACGTTATACGTTATAACGTATTACCATATAACGTTATACGTTATATCGTAATGCTACATAACGTTATATGTTATATCACAATGCTACATAACGTTATACGATATATCGTAATGCTACATAACGTTATACGTTATAACGTAATACTACGTAACGTTATACGTTATATCGTAATGTTACATAACGTTATACGTTATATCGTATTACCATATAACGTTATACGTTATATCGTAATGCTACATAACGTTATACGTTACATCGTATTGCTACATAACGTTATACGATATATCGTAGTGCTACATAACGTTATACGTTATAACGTAATACTACGTAACGTTATACGTTATATCGTAATGTTACATAACGTTATACGTTATAACGTATTACGATATAACGTTATACGTTATATCGTAATGCTACATTTACGTTATACGTTATATCGTAATGTTACATAACGTTATAAGTTATAACGTATTACCATATAACGTTACACGTTATATCGTAATGCTACATAACGTTATACGTTACACCGTAATGCTACATAACGTTTTACGTTATATCGTAATGCCACATGCCGTTATACGTTGTAACGTAATACTACATAACGTTATACGTTATATCGTAATGCTACATAATGTTATACGTTATAACGTAATACTACGTAACGTTATACGTGATATCGTAATGCTACATAACGTTATTCGTTATAATGTAATACTACATAACGTTATATGTTATATCGTAATGCTACATAACGTTATACGATATATCGTAATGCTACATAACGTTATACGTTATAACGTAATACTACGTAACGTTATACGTTATATCGTAATGTTACATAACGTTATACGTTATAACGTATTACCATATAACGTTATACCTTATATCGTAATTCTACATAAAGTTATACGTTATAACGTATTACCATATAACGTTATACGTTATATCGTAATGTTACATAACGTTATGCGTTATAACGTATTACCATATAAGGTTATACGTTATATCGTAATGTTACATGACGTTATACGTTATAACGTATTACCATACAACGTTATACGTTATAACGTATTACCATATAACGTTATACGTTATATCGTAATGCTACATAACGTTATAAGTTATATCGTAATGTTACATAACGTTATACGTTATAACGTATTACCATATAACGTTATACGTTATATCGTAATGCTACATAACGTTATATGTTATATCATAATGCTACATAACGTTATACGATATATCGTAGTGCTACATAACGTTATACGTTATAACGTAATACTACGTAACGTTATACGTTATATCGTAATGTTACATAACGTTATACGTTATAACGTATTACCATATAACGTTATACGTTATATCGTAATGCTACATAACGTTATATGTTATATCATAATGCTACATAACGTTATACGATATATCGTAATGCTACATAACGTTATACGTTATAACGTAATACTACGTAACGTTATACGTTATATCGTAATGTTACATAACGTTATAGGTTATAACGTATTACCATATAACGTTATACGTTATATCGTAATGCTACAAAACGTTATACGTTATATCGTAATGTTACATAACGTTATAAGTAATAACGTATTACCATATAACGTTTCACGTTATATCGTAATGCTACATATCGTTATACGTTACACCGTAATGCTACATAACGTTTTACGTTATAACGTAATACTACGTAACGTTATACGTTATATCGTTATGTTACATAACGTTATACGTTATAACGTATTACCATATAACGTTATATGTTATATCGTAATGCTACATAACGTTATACGTTACATCGTAATGCTACATAACGTTATACGATATATCGTAGTGCTACATAACGTTATACGTTATAACGTAATACTACGTAACGTTATACGTTATATCGTAATGTTACATAACGTTATACGTTATAACGTATTACCATATAACGTTATACGTTATATCGTAATGCTACATAACGTTATATGTTATATCATAATGCTACATAACGTTATACGATATATCGTAATGCTACATAACGTTATACGTTATAACGTAATACTACGTAACGTTATACGTTATATCGTAATGTTACATAACGTTATACGTTATAACGTAATACTACGTAACGTTATACGTTATATCGTAATGTTACATAACGTTATACGTTATAACGTATTACCATATAACGTTATACCTTATATCGTAATTCTACATAAAGTTATACGTTATAACGTATTACCATATAACGTTATACGTTATATCGTAATGTTACATAACGTTATGCGTTATAACGTATTACCATATAAGGTTATACGTTATATCGTAATGTTACATGACGTTATACGTTATAACGTATTACCATACAACGTTATACGTTATAACGTATTACCATATAACGTTATACGTTATATCGTAATGCTACATAACGTTATAAGTTATATCGTAATGTTACATAACGTTATAAGTTATAACGTATTACCATATAATGTTACACGTTATATCGTAATGCTACATAACGTTATACGTTACACCGTAATGCTACATAACGTTATACGTTATATCGTAATGCTACATAACGTTATACGTTATATCGTAATGTTACATAACGTTATAAGTTATAACGTATTACGATATAACTTTATACGTTATATCGTAATGTTACATAACGTTATACGTTATATCGTAATGCTACATAACGTTATACGTTATAACGTATTACCATATAACGTTATACGTTATATGGTAATGCTACATAACGTTATACGTTATATCGTAATGTTACATAACGTTATACGTTATAACGTATTACCATATAATGTTATACGTTATATCGTAATGCTACATAACGTTATACGTTATATCGTAATGCTACATAACGTTATACTTTGTAACGTAATACTACGTAACGTTATACGTTACAACGTAATACTACGTAACGTTAAACGTTATAAAGTAATGCTACATAACGTTATACGTTATATCGTAATGTTACATAACGTTATACGTTATAACGTATTACCATATAATGTTATACGTTATATCGTAATGCTACATAACGTTATACGTTATATCGTAATGCTACATAACGTTATACGTTACATCGTAATGCTACATAACGTTACACGTTATATCGTAATGTTACATGACGTTATACGTTATAACGTATTACCATACAACGTTATACGTTATATCGTAATTCTACATAACGTTATACGCTACATCGTAATGCTACATAACGTTATACGTTATATCGTAATGCTACATAACGTCATAAGTTATAACGTAATACTACGTAACGTTATACGTTATACGTTATAACGTAATACTATATAACGTTATACGTTATATCGTTATGCTACATAACGTTATACGTTATATCGTAATGCTACATAACATTATACGTTATAACGTATTACCATATTACGTTATATGTTATATCGTAATGCTACATAACGTTATACGTTATATCGTAATGCTACATAACGTTATACGTTATATTGTAATGGTACATAACGTTATACGTTATAACGTATTACCATATATCGTTATTCGTTATATCGTAATGCTACATAACGTTATACGTTATATCGTAATGCTACATAACGTTATACGATATATCGCAATGCTACATAACGTTATACGTTATAACGTAATACTACATAACGTTATACGTTATATCGTAATGTTACATAACGTTATACGTTATAACGTATTACCATATAACGTTATACGTTATATCGTAATGCTACATAACGTTATACGTGACATCGTAATGCTACCTAACGTTAAACGTTGTATCGTAATGTTACATAACTTTATACGTTATAATGTATTACCATATAACGTTATACGTTATATCGTAATGTTACATAACGTTATACGTTATAACGTATTACCATACAACGTTATACGTTATATCGTAATTCTACATAACGTTATACGTTACATCGTAATGCTAGGTAACGTTATACCTTATATCGTAATGTTACATAACGCTATTCGTTATAACGTAATACTACATAACGTTATACGTTATATCGTAATGCTACATAACGTTATACGTTACATCGTAATGCTACATAACGTTATACGTTATATCGTAATGCTACATAACGTTATGCGTTATAACGTATTACCATACAAGGTTATACGTTATATCGTAATTCTACATAACGTTATACGTTATATCGTAATGCTACATAACGTTGTACGTTATAACGTAATACTACGTATCGTTATACGTGATATCGTAATGCTACATAACGTTATACGTTATATCGTAATGCTACCTAACGTTATAAGTTATATCGTAATGTTACATAACGTGATACGTTATAACGTATTACCATATAACGTTATACGTTATATCGTAATGCTACATAACGTTATACGTTACATCGTAATGCTACTTAACGTTATACGTTATATCGTAATGTTACATAACGTTATGCGTTATAACGTATTACCATATAACGTTATACGTTATATCGCGATGTTACATGACGTTATACGTTATAACGTATTACCATACAACGTTATACGTTATATCGTAATGCTACATAACGTTATACGTTACATCGTATATGCTACATAACGTTATACGTTATATCGTAATGCTACATAACGTTATACGTTACATCGTAATGCTACATAACGTTACACGTTATATCGTAATGTTACATGACGTTATACGTTATAACGTATTACCATACAACGTTATACGTTATATCGTAATTCTACATAACGTTATACGCTACATCGTAATGCTACATAACGTTATACGTTATAACGTATTACCATATAACGTTATTCGTTATATCGTAATGCTACATAACGTTATACGTTATATCGTAATGCGACATAACGTTATACGTTATATCGTAATGTTACATAACGTTATACGTTATATCGTAATGCTACATAACGTTATACGTTATAACGTATTACCATATAACGTTATACGTTATATCGTAATGTTACATAACGTTATACGTTATAACGTATTACCACACATCGTTATACGTTATATCGTAATGCTACATAACGTTATACGTTATATCGTAATGATACATAACGTTATACGTTATATCGTAATGCTACAAAACGTTATACGTTATATCATAATGTTACATAACGTTATAAGTAATAACGTATTACCATATAACGTTTCACGTTATATCGTAATGCTACATAACGTTATACGTTACACCGTAATGCTACATAACGTTTTACGTTATAACGTAATACTACGTAACGTTATACGTTATATCGTTATGTTACATAACGTTATACGTTATAACGTATTACCATATAACGTTATATGTTATATCGTAATGCTACATAACGTTATACGTTACATCGTAATGCTACATAACGTTATACGATATATCGTAGTGCTACATAACGTTATGCGTTATAACGTAATACTACGTAACGTTATACGTTATATCGTAATGTTACATAACGTTATACGTTATAACGTATTACCATATAACGTTATACGTTATATCGTAATGCTACATAACGTTATATGTTATATCGTAATGCTACATAACGTTATACGTTATAACGTAATACTACGTAACGTTATACGTTATATCGTAATGTTTCATAACGTTATACGTTATAACGTATTACCATATAACGTTATACGTTATATCGTAATGCTACATAACGTTATACGTTACATCGTAATGCTACATAACGTTATACGATATATCGTAGTGCTACATAACGTTATACATTATAACGTAATACTACGTAACGTTATACGTTATATCGAATTTGTTACATAACGTTATACGTTATAACGTATTACCATATAACGTTATACGTTATATCGTAATGCTACATAACGTTATACGTTATATCGTAATGTTACATAACGTTATAAGTAATAACGTATTACCATATAACGTTACACGTTATATCGTAATGCTACATAACGTTATACGTTACACCGTAATGCTACATAACGTTTTACGTTATATCGTAATGCCACATACCGTTATACGTTGTAACGTAATACTACATAACGTTATACGTTATATCGTAATGCTACATAACGTTATACGTTATAACGTAATACTACGTAACGTTATACGTTATATCGTAATGCTACATAACGTTATACGTTATAACGTAATACTACGTAACGTTATACGCTATAACGTAATGCTACATAACGTTATACGTTATATCGTAATGTTACATAACGTTATATGTTATAACGTATTACCATATAACGTTATACGTTATTTCGTAATGCTACATAACGTTATACGTTATAACGTATTACCATATATCGTTATACGTTGTATCGTAATGCTACATAACGTTATACGTTATATCGTAATGTCACATAACGTTATACGTTATAACGTATTACCATATAACGTTATACGTTATATCGTAATGCTACATAACGTTATACGTTACATCGTAATGCTACACGACGTTATACGTTATAACGTATTAGCATATAACGTTATACGTTATATCGTAATGCTACATAACGTTATACGTTATAACGTAATACTATATAACGTTATACGTTATAACGTAATACTATATAATGTTATACGTTATAACGTAATGCTACATAACGTTATACGTTATAACGTAATACTATACAACGTTATACGTTATATCGTTATGCTACATAACGTTATACGTTATATCGTAATGCTACATAACATTATACGTTATAACGTATTACCATATTACGTTATATGTTATATCGTAATGCTACATAACGTTATACGTTATATCGTAATGCTACATAACGTTATACGTTATATTGTAATGGTACATAACGTTATACGTTATAACGCATTACCAAATAACCTTATACCTTTTATCGTAATGCTACATAACGTTATACGTTACATCGTAATGCTACACGACGTTATACGTTATAACGTATTAGCATATAACGTTATACGTATTATCGTAATGCTACATAACGTTATATGTTATATCGTAATGCTACATAACGTTATACGTTATAACGTAATACTATATAACGTTATACGTTATAACGTAATGCTACATAACGTTATACGTTATAACGTAATACTATATAACGTTATACGTTATATCGTTATGCTACATAACGTTATACGTTATATCGTAATGCTACATAACATTATACGTTATAACGTATTACCATATTACGTTATATGTTATATCGTAATGCTACATAACGTTATACGTTATATCGTAATGCTACATAACGTCATAAGTTATAACGTAATACTACGTAACGTTATACGTTATAACGTAATACTACATAACGTTATACGTTATATCGTAATGCTACATAACGTCATAAGTTATAACGTAATACTACGTAACGTTATACGTTATACGTTATAACGTATTACCATATAACGTTATGCGTTATATCGTAATGCTACATAACGTTATACGTTATATCGTAATGCTACATAACGTTATACGTTATAACGTATTACCATATAACGTTATACGTTATATGGTAATGCTACATAACGTTATACGTTATATCGTAATGTTACATAACGTTATACGTTATAACGTATTACCATATAATGTTATACGTTATATCGTAATGCTACATAACGTTATACGATATATCGTAATGCTACATAACGTTATACTTTATAACGTAATACTACGTAACGTTATACGTTACAACGTAATACTACGTAACGTTAAACGTTATAACGTAATACTACATAACGTTATACGTTATATCGTAATGCTACATGACGCTATACGTTACATCGTCATGCTACATAACGTTATACGTTATATCGTAATGTCACATAACGTTATACGTTATAAAGTATTACCATATAACGTTATACGTTATATCGTAATGCTACATAACGTTATACGTTATATCGTAATGCTACATAACGTTATACGTTACATCGTAATGCTACATAACGTTACACGTTATATCGTAATGTTACATGACGTTATACGTTATAACGTATTACCATACAACGTTATACGTTATATCGTAATTCTACATAACGTTATACGCTACATCGTAATGCTACATAACGTTATACGTTATATCGTAATGCTACATAACGTCATAAGTTATAACGTAATACTACGTAACGTTATACGTTATACGTTATAACGTAATACTATATAACGTTATACGTTATATCGTTATGCTACATAACGTTATACGTTATATCGTAATGCTACATAACATTATACGTTATAACGTATTACCATATTACGTTATATGTTATATCGTAATGCTACATAACGTTATACGTTATATCGTAATGCTACATAACGTTATACGTTATATTGTAATGGTACATAACGTTATACGTTATAACGTATTACCATATATCGTTATTCGTTATATCGTAATGCTACATAACGTTATACGTTTTATCGTAATGCTACATAACGTTATACGATATATCGCAATGCTACATAACGTTATACGTTATAACGTAATACTACATAACGTTATACGTTATATCGTAATGTTACATAACGTTATACGTTATAACGTATTACCATATAACGTTATACGTTATATCGTAATGCTACATAACGTTATACGTGACATCGTAATGCTACCTAACGTTAAACGTTGTATCGTAATGTTACATAACTTTATACGTTATAATGTATTACCATATAACGTTATACGTTATATCGTAATGTTACATAACGTTATACGTTATAACGTATTACCATACAACGTTATACGTTATATCGTAATTCTACATAACGTTATACGTTACATCGTAATGCTAGGTAACGTTATACCTTATATCGTAATGTTACATAACGCTATTCGTTATAACGTAATACTACATAACGTTATACGTTATATCGTAATGCTACATAACGTTATACGTTACATCGTAATGCTACATAACGTTATACGTTATATCGTAATGCTACATAACGTTATGCGTTATAACGTATTACCATACAAGGTTATACGTTATATCGTAATTCTACATAACGTTATACGTTATATCGTAATGCTACATAACGTTGTACGTTATAACGTAATACTACGTATCGTTATACGTGATATCGTAATGCTACATAACGTTATACGTTATATCGTAATGCTACCTAACGTTATAAGTTATATCGTAATGTTACATAACGTGATACGTTATAACGTATTACCATATAACGTTATACGTTATATCGTAATGCTACATAACGTTATACGTTACATCGTAATGCTACTTAACGTTATACGTTATATCGTAATGTTACATAACGTTATGCGTTATAACGTATTACCATATAACGTTATACGTTATATCGCGATGTTACATGACGTTATACGTTATAACGTATTACCATACAACGTTATACGTTATATCGTAATGCTACATAACGTTATACGTTACATCGTATATGCTACATAACGTTATACGTTATATCGTAATGCTACATAACGTTATACGTTACATCGTAATGCTACATAACGTTACACGTTATATCGTAATGTTACATGACGTTATACGTTATAACGTATTACCATACAACGTTATACGTTATATCGTAATTCTACATAACGTTATACGCTACATCGTAATGCTACATAACGTTATACGTTATAACGTATTACCATATAACGTTATTCGTTATATCGTAATGCTACATAACGTTATACGTTATATCGTAATGCGACATAACGTTATACGTTATATCGTAATGTTACATAACGTTATACGTTATATCGTAATGCTACATAACGTTATACGTTATAACGTATTACCATATAACGTTATACGTTATATCGTAATGTTACATAACGTTATACGTTATAACGTATTACCACACATCGTTATACGTTATATCGTAATGCTACATAACGTTACACGTTATATCGTAATGATACATAACGTTATACGTTATATCGTAATGCTACAAAACGTTATACGTTATATCGTAATGTTACATAACGTTATAAGTAATAACGTATTACCATATAACGTTTCACGTTATATCGTAATGCTACATAACGTTATACGTTACACCGTAATGCTACATAACGTTTTACGTTATAACGTACTACTACGTAACGTTATACGTTATATCGTTATGTTACATAACGTTATACGTTATAACGTATTACCATATAACGTTATATGTTATATCGTAATGCTACATAACGTTATACGTTACATCGTAATGCTACATAACGTTATACGATATATCGTAGTGCTACATAACGTTATGCGTTATATCGTAATGTTACATAACGTTATAAGTAATAACGTATTACCATATAACGTTACACGTTATATCGTAATGCTACATAACGTTATACGTTACACCGTAATGCTACATAACGTTTTACGTTATATCGTAATGCCACATACCGTTATACGTTGTAACGTAATACTACATAACGTTATACGTTATATCGTAATGCTACATAACGTTATACGTTATAACGTAATACTACGTAACGTTATACGTTATATCGTAATGCTACATAACGTTATACGTTATAACGTAATACTACGTAACGTTATACGCTATAACGTAATGCTACATAACGTTATACGTTATATCGTAATGTTACATAACGTTATATGTTATAACGTATTACCATATAACGTTATACGTTGTATCGTAATGCTACATAACGTTATACGTTATATCGTAATGTCACATAACGTTATACGTTATAACGTATTACCATATAACGTTATACGTTATATCGTAATGCTACATAACGTTATACGTTACATCGTAATGCCACACGACGTTATACGTTATAACGTATTAGCATATAACGTTATACGTTATATCGTAATGCTACATAACGTTATACGTTATAACGTAATACTATATAACGTTATACGTTATAACGTAATACTATATAACGTTATACGTTATAACGTAATGCTACATAACGTTATACGTTATAACGTAATACTATACAACGTTATACGTTATATCGTTATGCTACATAACGTTATACGTTATATCGTAATGCTACATAACATTATACGTTATAACGTATTACCATATTACGTTATATGTTATATCGTAATGCTACATAACGTTATACGTTATATCCTAATGCTACATAACGTTATACGTTATATTGTAATGGTACATAACGTTATACGTTATAACGCATTACCAAATAACCTTATACCTTATATCGTAATGCTACATAACGTTATACGTTACATCGTAATGCTACACGACGTTATACGTTATAACGTATTAGCATATAACGTTATACGTATTATCGTAATGCTACATAACGTTATATGTTATATCGTAATGCTACATAACGTTATACGTTATAACGTAATACTATATAACGTTATACGTTATAACGTAATGCTACATAACGTTATACGTTATAACGTAATACTATATAACGTTATACGTTATATCGTTATGCTACATAACGTTATACGTTATATCGTAATGCTACATAACATTATACGTTATAACGTATTACCATATTACGTTATATGTTATATCGTAATGCTACATAACGTTATACGTTATATCGTAATGCTACATAACGTCATAAGTTATAACGTAATACTACGTAACGTTATACGTTATAACGTAATACTACATAACGTTATACGTTATATCGTAATGCTACATAACGTCATAAGTTATAACGTAATACTACGTAACGTTATACGTTATACGTTATAACGTAATACTATATAACGTTATACTATATATCGTTATGCTACATAACGTTATACGTTATATCGTAATGCTACATAACATTATACGTTATAACGTATTACCATATTACTTTATATGTTATATCGTAATGCTACATAACGTTATACGTTATATCGTAATGCTACATAACGTTATACGTTATATTGTAATGGTACATAACGTTATACGTTATAACGTATTACCAAATAACGTTATACCTTATATCGTAATGCTACATTACGTTATACGTTATATCGAAATGTTACATAACGTTATACGTTATAACGTATTACCATATAACGTTATTCGTTATATCGTAATGCTACATAACGTTATACGCTATATCGTAATGCTACATAACGTTATACGATATATCGCAATGCTACATAACGTTATACGTTATAACGTAATACTACATAACGTTATACGTTATATCGTAATGTTACATAACGTTATACGTTATAACGTATTACCATACAACGTTATACGTTATATCGTAATTCTACATAACGTTATACGTTACATCGTAATGCTAGGTAACGTTATACCTTATATCGTAATGTTACATAACGCTATTCGTTATAACGTAATACTACATAACGTTATACGTTATATCGTAAAGCTACATAACGTTATACGTTACATCGTAATGCTACATAACGTTATACGTTATATCGTAATGCTACATAACGTTATGCGTTATAACGTATTACCATACAAGGTTATACGTTATATCGTAATTCTACATAACGTTATACGTTATATCGTAATGCTACATAACGTTATACGTTATAACGTAATACTACGTATCGTTATACGTGATATCGTAATGCTACATAACGTTATACGTTATATCGTAATGCTACCTAACGTTATACGTTATATCGTAATGTTACATAACGTTATGCGTTATAACGTATTACCATATAACGTTATACGTTATATCGTAATGCTACATAACGTTATACGTTATAACGTAATACTACGTATCGTTATACGTGATATCGTAATGCTACATAACGTTATACGTTACATCGTAATACTACTTAACGTTATACGTTATATCGTAATGTTACATAACGTTATGCGTTATAACGTATTACCATATAACGTTATACGTTATATCGTGATGTTACATGACGTTATACGTTATAACGTATTACCATACAACGTTATACGTTATATCGTAATGCTACATAACGTTATACGTTACATCGTAATGCTACATAACGTTATACGTTATATCGTAATGCTACATAACGTTATACGTTACATCGTAATGCTACATAACGTTACACGTTATATCGTAATGTTACATGACGTTATACGTTATAACGTATTACCATACAACGTTATACGTTATATCGTAATTCTACATAACGTTATACGCTACATCGTAATGCTACATAACGTTATACGTTATAACGTATTACCATATAACGTTATTCGTTATATCGTAATGCTACATAACGTTATACGTTATATCGTAATGCTACATAACGTTATACGTTATATCGTAATGTTACATAACGTTATACGTTATATCGTATTACCATATAACGTCATACGTTATATCGTAATGCTACATAACGTTATACGTTATAACGTATTACCATATAACGTTATACGTTATATCGTAATGTTACATAACGTTATACGTTATAACGTACTACCACACATCGTTATACGTTATATCGTAATGCTACATAACGTTATACGTTATATCGTAATGTTACATAACGTTATACGTTATAACGTATTACCATATAACGTTATACGTTATATCGTAATGCTACAAAACGTTATACGTTATATCGTAATGTTACATAACGTTATAAGTAATAACGTATTACCATACAACGTTATACGTTATATCGTAATGCTACATAACGTTATACGTTACATCGTAATGCTACATAACGTTATACGTTATATCGTAATGCTACATAACGTTATACGTTACATCGTAATGCTACATAACGTTACACGTTATATCGTAATGTTACATGACGTTATACGTTATAACGTATTACCATACAACGTTATACGTTATATCGTAGTTCTACATAACGTTATACGCTACATCGTAATGCTACATAACGTTATACGTTATAACGTATTACCATATAACGTTATTCGTTATATCGTAATGCTACATAACGTTATACGTTATATCGTAATGCTACATAACGTTATACGTTATATCGTAATGTTACATAACGTTATAAGTAATAACGTATTACCATATAACGTTTCACGTTATATCGTAATGCTACATAACGTTATACGTTACACCGTAATGCTACATAACGTTTTACGTTATAACGTAATACTACGTAACGTTATACGTTATATCGTTATGTTACATAACGTTATACGTTATAACGTATTACCATATAACGTTATATGTTATATCGTAATGCTACATAACGTTATACGTTACATCGTAATGTTACATAACGTTATACGTTATAACGTATTACCATATAACGTTATACGTTATATCGTAATGCTACATAACGTTATATGTTATATCATAATGCTACATAACGTTATACGATATATCGTAATGCTACATAACGTTATACGTTATAACGTAATACTACGTAACGTTATACGTTATATCGTAATGTTACATAACGTTATACGTTTTAACGTATTACCATATAACGTTATACGTTATATCGTAATGCTACATAACGTTATACGTTACATCGTAATGCTACATAACGTTATACGATATATCGTAGTGCTACATAACGTTATACGTTATAACGTAATACTACGTAACGTTATACGTTATATCGTAATGTTACATAACGTTATACGTTATAACGTATTACCATATAACGTTATACGTTATATCGTAATGCTACATAACGTTATACGTTATATCGTAATGTTACATAACGTTATAAGTTATAACGTATTACCATATAACGTTACACGTTATATCGTAATGTTACATAACGTTATACGTTATAACGTATTACCATATAACGTTATACGTTATATCGTAATGCTACATAACGTTATATGTTATATCATAATGCTACATAACGTTATACGATATATCGTAATGCTACATAACGTTATACGTTATAACGTAATACTACGTAACGTTATACGTTATATCGTAATGTTACATAACGTTATACGTTTTAACGTATTACCATATAACGTTATACGTTATATCGTAATGCTACATAACGTTATACGTTACATCGTAATGCTACATAACGTTATACGATATATCGTAGTGCTACATAACGTTATACGTTATAACGTAATACTACGTAACGTTATACGTTATATCGTAATGTTACATAACGTTATACGTTATAACGTATTACCATATAACGTTATACGTTATATCGTAATGCTACATAACGTTATACGTTATATCGTAATGTTACATAACGTTATAAGTTATAACGTATTACCATATAACGTTACACGTTATATCGTAATGCTACATAACGTTATACGTTACACCGTAATGCTACATAACGTTTTACGTTATATCGTAATGCCACATGCCGTTATACGTTGTAACGTAATACTACATAACGTTATACGTTATATCGTAATGCTACATAATGTTATACGTTATAACGTAATACTACGTAACGTTATACGTGATGTCGTAATGCTACATAACGTTATTCGTTATAACGTAATACTACATAACGTTATATGTTATATCGTAATGCTACATAACGTTATACGATATATCGTAATGCTACATAACGTTATACGTTATAACGTAATACTACGTAACGTTATACGTTATATCGTAATGTTACATAACGTTATACGTTATAACGTATTACCATATAACGTTATACCTTATATCGTAATTCTACATAAAGTTATACGTTATAACGTATTACCATATAACGTTATACGTTATATCGTAATGTTACATAACGTTATGCGTTATAACGTATTACCATATAAGGTTATACGTTATATCGTAATGTTACATGACGTTATACGTTATAACGTGTTACCATACAACGTTATACGTTATAACGTATTACCATACAACGTTATACGTTATAACGTATTACCATATAACGTTATACGTTATATCGTAATGCTACATAACGTTATAAGTTATATCGAAATGTTACATAACGTTATAAGTTATAACGTATTACCATATAACGTTACACGTTATATCGTAATGTTACATAACGTTATACGTTATAACGTATTACCATACATCGTTATACGTTATATCGTAATGCTACATAACGTTATACGTTATATCGTAATGCTACATAACGTTATACCTTATATCGTAATGCTACATAACGTTATACGTTATATCGTAATGCTACATAACGTTATACGTTATATCGTAATGTTACATAACGTTATAAGTTATAACGTATTACCATATAACGTTATACGTTATATCGTAATGCTACATAACGTTATACGTTATAACGTATTACCATATAACGTTATACGTTATATCGTAATGTTACATAACGTTATACGTTATAACGTATTACCATACATCGTTATACGTTATATCGTAATGTTACATAACGTTATACGTTATATCGTAATGTTACATAACGTTATAAGTTATAACGTATTACCATATAACGTTATACGTTATATCGTAATGCTACATAACGTTATACGTTACATCGTAATGCTACATAACGTTATACGTTATAATGTATTACCATATAACGTTATACATTATATCGTAATGCTACATAACGTTATACGTTATATCGTAATGTTACATAACGTTATAAGTTATAACGTATTACCATATAACGTTACACGTTATATCGTAATGCTACATAACGTTATACGTTACACCGTAATGCTACATAACGTTTTACGTTATATCGTAATGCCACATACCGTTATACGTTGTAACGTAATACTACATAACGTTATACGTTATATCGTAATGCTACATAACGTTATACGTTATAACGTAATACTACGTAACGTTATACGTGATATCGTAATGCTACATAACGTTATTCGTTATAACGTAATACTACATAACGTTATATGTTATATCGTAATGCTACATAACGTTATACGATATATCGTAATGCTACATAACGTTATACGTTATAACGTAATACTACGTAACGTTATACGTTATATCGTAATGTTACATAACGTTATACGTTATAACGTATTACCATATAACGTTATACCTTATATCGTAATTCTACATAACGTTATACGTTATAACGTATTACCATATAACGTTATACGTTATATCGTAATGTTACATAACGTTATGCGTTATAACGTATTACCATATAAGGTTATACGTTATATCGTAATGTTACATGACGTTATACGTTATAACGTATTACCATACAACGTTATACGTTATATCGTAATTCTACATAACGTTATACGTTACATCGTAATGCTACATAACGTTATACCTTTTATCGTAATGCTACATAACGTTATACGTTATATCGTAATGCTACATAACGTTATACGTTATATCGTAATGCTACATAACGTGATACGTTATAACGTATTACCATACAAGGTTATACGTTATATCGTAATTCTACATAACGTTATACGTTATATCGTAATGCTACATAACGTTATACGTTATAACGTAATACTACGTATCGTTATAAGTGATATCGTAATGCTACATAACGTTATACGTTATATCGTAATGCTACCTAACGTTATACGTTATATCGTAATGTTACATAACGTGATACGTTATAACGTATTACCATATAACGTTATACGTTATATCGTAATGCTACATAACGTTATACGTTACATCGTAATACTACTTAACGTTATACGTTATATCGTAATGTTACATAACGTTATGCGTTATAACGTATTACCATATAACGTTATACGTTATATCGTGATGTTACATGACGTTATACGTTATAACGTATTACCATACAACGTTATACGTTATATCGTAATGCTACATAACGTTATACGGTACATCGTAATGCTACATAACGTTATACGTTATATCGTAATGCTACATAACGTTATACGTTACATCGTAATGCTACATAACGTTACACGTTATATCGTAATGTTACATGACGTTATACGTTATAACGTATTACCATACAACGTTATACGTTATATCGTAATTCTACATAACGTTATACGCTACATCGTAATGCTACATAACGTTATACGTTATAATGTATTACCATATAACGTTATTCGTTATATCGTAATGCTACATAACGTTATACGTTATATCGTAATGCTACATAACGTTATACGTTATATCGTAATGTTACATAACGTTATACGTTATATCGTATTACCATATAACGTTATACGTTATATCGTAATGCTACATAACGTTATACGTTATAACGTATTACCATATAACGTTATACGTTATATCGTAATGTTACATAACGTTATACGTTATAACGTACTACCACACATCGTTATACGTTATATCGTAATGCTACATAACGTTATACGTTATATCGTAATGTTACATAACGTTATACGTTATAACGTATTACCATATAACGTTATACGTTATATCGTAATGCTACAAAACGTTATACGTTATATCGTAATGTTACATAACGTTATAAGTAATAACGTATTACCATATAACGTTTCACGTTATATCGTAATGCTACATAACGTTATACGTTACACCGTAATGCTACATAACGTTTTACGTTATAACGTAATACTACGTAACGTTATACGTTATATCGTTATGTTACATAACGTTATACGTTATAACGTATTACCATATAACGTTATATGTTATATCGTAATGCTACATAACGTTATACGTTACATCGTAATGCTACATAACGTTATACGATATATCGTAGTGCTACATAACGTTATACGTTATAACGTAATACTACGTAACGTTATACGTTATATCGTAATGTTACATAACGTTATACGTTATAACGTATTACCATATAACGTTATACGTTATATCGTAATGCTACATAACGTTATATGTTATATCATAATGCTACATAACGTTATACGATATATCGTAATGCTACATAACGTTATACGTTATAACGTAATACTACGTAACGTTATACGTTATATCGTAATGTTACATAACGTTATACGTTATAACGTATTACCATATAACGTTATACGTTATATCGTAATGCTACATAACGTTATACGTTACATCGTATTGCTACATAACGTTATACGATATATCGTAGTGCTACATAACGTTATACGTTATAACGTAATACTACGTAACGTTATACGTTATATCGTAATGTTACATAACGTTATACGTTATAACGTATTACGATATAACGTTATACGTTATATCGTAATGCTACATTTACGTTATACGTTATATCGTAATGTTACATAACGTTATAAGTTATAACGTATTACCATATAACGTTACACGTTATATCGTAATGCTACATAACGTTATACGTTACACCGTAATGCTACATAACGTTTTACGTTATATCGTAATGCTACATAACGTTATACGTTATAACGTAATACTACGTAACGTTATACGTTATATCGTAATGTTACATAACGTTATACGTTATAACGTATTACCATATAACGTTATACCTTATATCGTAATTCTACATAAAGTTATACGTTATAACGTATTACCATATAACGTTATACGTTATATCGTAATGTTACATAACGTTATAAGTAATAACGTATTACCATATAACGTTTCACGTTATATCGTAATGCTACATATCGTTATACGTTACACCGTAATGCTACATAACGTTTTACGTTATAACGTAATACTACGTAACGTTATACGTTATATCGTTATGTTACATAACGTTATACGTTATAACGTATTACCATATAACGTTATATGTTATATCGTAATGCTACATAACGTTATACGTTACATCGTAATGCTACATAACGTTATACGATATATCGTAGTGCTACATAACGTTATACGTTATAACGTAATACTACGTAACGTTATACGTTATATCGTAATGTTACATAACGTTATACGTTATAACGTATTACCATATAACGTTATACGTTATATCGTAATGCTACATAACGTTATATGTTATATCATAATGCTACATAACGTTATACGATATATCGTAATGCTACATAACGTTATACGTTATAACGTAATACTACGTAACGTTATACGTTATATCGTAATGTTACATAACGTTATACGTTATAACGTAATACTACGTAACGTTATACGTTATATCGTAATGTTACATAACGTTATACGTTATAACGTATTACCATATAACGTTATACCTTATATCGTAATTCTACATAAAGTTATACGTTATAACGTATTACCATATAACGTTATACGTTATATCGTAATGTTACATAACGTTATGCGTTATAACGTATTACCATATAAGGTTATACGTTATATCGTAATGTTACATGACGTTATACGTTATAACGTATTACCATACAACGTTATACGTTATAACGTATTACCATATAACGTTATACGTTATATCGTAATGCTACATAACGTTATAAGTTATATCGTAATGTTACATAACGTTATAAGTTATAACGTATTACCATATAATGTTACACGTTATATCGTAATGCTACATAACGTTATACGTTACACCGTAATGCTACATAACGTTATACGTTATATCGTAATGCTACATAACGTTATACGTTATATCGTAATGTTACATAACGTTATAAGTTATAACGTATTACGATATAACGTTATACGTTATATCGTAATGTTACATAACGTTATACGTTATAACGTATTACCATACATCGTTATACGTTATATCGTAATGTTGCATAACGTTATACGTTATAACGTATTACCATATAACGTTATACGTTATATCGTAATGCTACATAACGTTATACGTTATATCGTAATGTTACATAACGTTATAAGTTATATCGTAATGCTACATAACGTTATGCGTTACACCGTAATGCTACATAACGTTTTACGTTATATCGTAATGCTACATAACGTTATACGTTGTAACGTAATACTACATAACGTTATACGTTATATCGTAATGCTACATAATGTTATACGTTATAACGTAATACTACGTAACGTTATACGTTACATCGTAATGCTACATAACGTTATACCTTATATCGTAATGCTACATAACGTTATACGTTATATCGTAATGCTACATAACGTTATACGTTATATCGTAATGCTACATAACGTTATACCTTATATGGTAATGCTACATAACGTTATACGTTATATCGTAATGCTACATAACGTTATACGTTATATCGTAATGTTACATAACGTTATAAGTTATAACGTATTACCATATAACGTTATACGTTATATCGTAATGCTACATAACGTTATACGTTATAACGTATTACCATATAACGTTATACGTTATATCGTAATGTTACATAACGTTATACGTTATAACGTATTACCATACATCGTTATACGTTATATCGTAATGTTACATAACGTTATACGTTATAACGTATTACCATATAACGTTATACGTTATATCGTAATGTTACATAACGTTATACGTTACATCGTATTGCTACATAACGTTATACGATATATCGTAGTGCTACATAACGTTATACGTTATAACGTAATACTACGTAACGTTATACGTTATATCGTAATGTTACATAACGTTATACGTTATAACGTATTACGATATAACGTTATACGTTATATCGTAATGCTACATTTACGTTATACGTTATATCGTAATGTTACATAACGTTATAAGTTATAACGTATTACCATATAACGTTACACGTTATATCGTAATGCTACATAACGTTATACGTTACACCGTAATGCTACATAACGTTTTACGTTATATCGTAATGCTACATAACGTTATACGTTATAACGTAATACTACGTAACGTTATACGTTATATCGTAATGTTACATAACGTTATACGTTATAACGTATTACCATATAACGTTATACCTTATATCGTAATTCTACATAAAGTTATACGTTATAACGTATTACCATATAACGTTATACGTTATATCGTAATGTTACATAACGTTATAAGTAATAACGTATTACCATATAACGTTTCACGTTATATCGTAATGCTACATATCGTTATACGTTACACCGTAATGCTACATAACGTTTTACGTTATAACGTAATACTACGTAACGTTATACGTTATATCGTTATGTTACATAACGTTATACGTTATAACGTATTACCATATAACGTTATATGTTATATCGTAATGCTACATAACGTTATACGTTACATCGTAATGCTACATAACGTTATACGATATATCGTAGTGCTACATAACGTTATACGTTATAACGTAATACTACGTAACGTTATACGTTATATCGTAATGTTACATAACGTTATACGTTATAACGTATTACCATATAACGTTATACGTTATATCGTAATGCTACATAACGTTATATGTTATATCATAATGCTACATAACGTTATACGATATATCGTAATGCTACATAACGTTATACGTTATAACGTAATACTACGTAACGTTATACGTTATATCGTAATGTTACATAACGTTATACGTTATAACGTAATACTACGTAACGTTATACGTTATATCGTAATGTTACATAACGTTATACGTTATAACGTATTACCATATAACGTTATACCTTATATCGTAATTCTACATAAAGTTATACGTTATAACGTATTACCATATAACGTTATACGTTATATCGTAATGTTACATAACGTTATGCGTTATAACGTATTACCATATAAGGTTATACGTTATATCGTAATGTTACATGACGTTATACGTTATAACGTATTACCATACAACGTTATACGTTATAACGTATTACCATATAACGTTATACGTTATATCGTAATGCTACATAACGTTATAAGTTATATCGTAATGTTACATAACGTTATAAGTTATAACGTATTACCATATAATGTTACACGTTATATCGTAATGCTACATAACGTTATACGTTACACCGTAATGCTACATAACGTTATACGTTATATCGTAATGCTACATAACGTTATACGTTATATCGTAATGTTACATAACGTTATAAGTTATAACGTATTACGATATAACGTTATACGTTATATCGTAATGTTACATAACGTTATACGTTATAACGTATTACCATACATCGTTATACGTTATATCGTAATGTTGCATAACGTTATACGTTATAACGTATTACCATATAACGTTATACGTTATATCGTAATGCTACATAACGTTATACGTTATATCGTAATGTTACATAACGTTATAAGTTATATCGTAATGCTACATAACGTTATGCGTTACACCGTAATGCTACATAACGTTTTACGTTATATCGTAATGCTACATAACGTTATACGTTGTAACGTAATACTACATAACGTTATACGTTATATCGTAATGCTACATAATGTTATACGTTATAACGTAATACTACGTAACGTTATACGTTACATCGTAATGCTACATAACGTTATACCTTATATCGTAATGCTACATAACGTTATACGTTATATCGTAATGCTACATAACGTTATACGTTATATCGTAATGCTACATAACGTTATACCTTATATGGTAATGCTACATAACGTTATACGTTATATCGTAATGCTACATAACGTTATACGTTATATCGTAATGTTACATAACGTTATAAGTTATAACGTATTACCATATAACGTTATACGTTATATCGTAATGCTACATAACGTTATACGTTATAACGTATTACCATATAACGTTATACGTTATATCGTAATGTTACATAACGTTATACGTTATAACGTATTACCATACATCGTTATACGTTATATCGTAATGTTACATAACGTTATACGTTATAACGTATTACCATATAACGTTATACGTTATATCGTAATGCTACATAACGTTATACGTTATATCGTAATGTTACATAACGTTATGCGTTATAACGTATTACCATATAACGTTATACGTTATATCGTAATGCTACATAACGTTATACGTTATAACGTATTACCATACAACGTTATACGTTATATCGTAATTCTACATAACGTTATACCTTATATCGTAATGCTACATAACGTTATACGTTATATCGTAATGCTACATAACGTTATACGTTATATCGTAATGCTACATAACGTTTATACCTTATATCGTAATGCTACATAACGTTATACGTTACACCGTAATGCTACATAACGTTTTACGTTATATCGTAATGCTACATACCGTTATACGTTGTAACGTAATACTACATAACGTTATACGTTATATCGTAATGCTACATAACGTTATACGTTATAACGTATTACCATATAACGTTATACCTTATATCGTAATTCTACATAACGTTATACGTTATAACGTATTACCATATAACGTTATACGTTATATCGTAATGTTACATAACGTTATGCGTTATAACGTATTACCATATAAGGTTATACGTTATATCGTAATGTTACATGACGTTATACGTTATAACGTATTACCATACAACGTTATACGTTATATCGTAATTCTACATAACGTTATACGTTACATCGTAATGCTACATAACGTTATACCTTATTTCGTAATGCTACATAACGTTATACGTTATATCGTAATGCTACATAACGTTATACGTTATATCGTAATGCTACATAACGTTATACCTTATATCGTAATGCTACATAACGTTATACGTTATATCGTAATGCTACATAACGTTATACGTTATATCGTAATGTTACATAACGTTATAAGTTATAACGTATTACCATATAACGTTATACGTTATATCGTAATGCTACATAACGTTATACGTTATAACGTATTACCATGTAACGTTATACGTTATATCGTAATGTTACATAACGTTATACGTTATAACGTATTACCATACATCGTTATACGTTATATCGTAATGTTACATAACGTTATACGTTGTAACGTAATACTACATAACGTTATACGTTATATCGTAATGCTACATAATGTTATACGTTATAACGTAATACTACGTAACGTTATACGTTACATCGTAATGCTACATAACGTTATACCTTATATCGTAATGCTACATAACGTTATACGTTATATCGTAATGCTACATAACGTTATACCTTATATCGTAATGCTACATAACGTTATACGTTATATCGTAATGCTACATAACGTTATACGTTATATCGTAATGCTACATAACGTTATACCTTATATCGTAATGCTACATAACGTTATACGTTATATCGTAATGCTACATAACGTTATACGTTATATCGTAATGTTACATAACGTTATAAGTTATAACGTATTACCATATAACGTTATACGTTATATCGTAATGCTACATAACGTTATACGTTATAACGTATTACCATGTAACGTTATACGTTATATCGTAATGTTACATAACGTTATACGTTATAACGTATTACCATACATCGTTATACGTTATATCGTAATGTTACATAACGTTATACGTTGTAACGTAATACTACATAACGTTATACGTTATATCGTAATGCTACATAATGTTATACGTTATAACGTAATACTACGTAACGTTATACGTTACATCGTAATGCTACATAACGTTATACCTTATATCGTAATGCTACATAACGTTATACGATATATCGTAATGCTACATAACGTTATACCTTATGTCGTAATGCTACATAACGTTATACGTTATATCGTAATGCTACATAACGTTATAAGTTATAACGTATTACCATATAACGTTACACGTTACATCGTAATGCTACATAACGTTATACGTTATATCGTAATGCTACATAACGTTATACCTTATATCGTAATGCTACATAACGTTATACGTTATATCGTAATGCTACATAACGTTATACGTTATATCGTAATGTTACATAACGTTATAAGTTATAACGTATTACCATATAACGTTATACGTTATATCGTAATGCTACATAACGTTATACGTTATAACGTATTACCATATAACGTTATACGTTATATCGTAATGTTACATAACGTTATACGTTATAACGTATTACCATACATCGTTATACGTTATATCGTAATGTTACATAACGTTATACGTTATAACGAATTACCATATAACGTTATACGTTATATCGTAATGCTACGTAACGTTATACGTTATATCGTAATGTTACATAACGTTATAAGTTATAACGTATTACCATATAACGTTATACGTTATATCGTAATGCTACATAACGTTATACGTTACACCGTAATGCTACATAACGTTATACGTTATAATGTATTACCATATAACGTTATACGTTATATCGTAATGCTACATAACGTTATACGTTATATCGTAATGTTACATAACGTTATAAGTTATAACGTATTACCATATAACGTTACACGTTACATCGTAATGCTACATAACGTTATACGTTACACCGTAATGCTACATAACGTTTTACGTTATATCGTAATGCCACATACCGTTATACGTTGTAACGTAATACTACATAACGTTATACGTTATATCGTAATGCTACATAACGTTATACGTTATAACGTAATACTACGTAACGTTATACGTGATATCGTAATGCTACATAACGTTATTCGTTATAACGTAATACTACATAACGTTATATGTTATATCGTAATGCTACATAACGTTATACGATATATCGTAATGCTACATAACGTTATACGTTATAACGTAATACTACGTAACGTTATACGTTATATCGTAATGTTACATAACGTTATACGTTATAACGTATTACCATATAACGTTATACCTTATATCGTAATTCTACATAACGTTATACGTTATAACGTATTACCATATAACGTTATACGTTATATCGTAATGTTACATAACGTTATGCGTTATAACGTATTACCATATAAGGTTATACGTTATATCGTAATGTTACATGACGTTATACGTTATAACGTATTACCATACAACGTTATACGTTATATCGTAATTCTACATAACGTTATACGTTACATCGTAATGCTACATAACGTTATACCTTTTATCGTAATGCTACATAACGTTATACGTTATATCGTAATGCTACATAACGTTATACGTTATATCGTAATGCTACATAACGTGATACGTTATAACGTATTACCATACAAGGTTATACGTTATATCGTAATTCTACATAACGTTATACGTTATATCGTAATGCTACATAACGTTATACGTTATAACGTAATACTACGTATCGTTATACGTGATATCGTAATGCTACATAACGTTATACGTTATATCGTAATGCTACCTAACGTTATACGTTATATCGTAATGTTACATAACGTGATACGTTATAACGTATTACCATATAACGTTATACGTTATATCGTAATGCTACATAACGTTATACGTTACATCGTAATACTACTTAACGTTATACGTTATATCGTAATGTTACATAACGTTATGCGTTATAACGTATTACCATATAACGTTATACGTTATATGGTGATGTTACATGACGTTATACGTTATAACGTATTACCATACAACGTTATACGTTATATCGTAATGCTACATAACGTTATACGGTACATCGTAATGCTACATAACGTTATACGTTATATCGTAATGCTACATAACGTTATACGTTACATCGTAATGCTACATAACGTTACACGTTATATCGTAATGTTACATGACGTTATACGTTATAACGTATTACCATATAACGTTATACGTTATATCGTAATGCTACATAACGTTATACGTTACATCGTAATACTACTTAACGTTATACGTTATATCGTAATGTTACATAACGTTATGCGTTATAACGTATTACCATATAACGTTATACGTTATATGGTGATGTTACATGACGTTATACGTTATAACGTATTACCATACAACGTTATACGTTATATCGTAATGCTACATAACGTTACACGTTATATCGTAATGTTACATGACGTTATACGTTATAACGTATTACCATACAACGTTATACGTTATATCGTAATTCTACATAACGTTATACGCTACATCGTAATGCTACATAACGTTATACGTTATAACGTATTACCATATAACGTTATTCGTTATATCGTAATGCTACATAACGTTATACGTTATATCGTAATGCTACATAACGTTATACGTTATATCGTAATGTTACATAACGTTATACGTTATATCGTATTACCATATAACGTTATACGTTATATCGTAATGCTACATAACGTTATACGTTATAACGTATTACCATATAACGTTATACGTTATATCGTAATGTTACATAACGTTATACGTTATAACGTACTACCACACATCGTTATACGTTATATCGTAATGCTACATAACGTTATACGTTATATCGTAATGTTACATAACGTTATACGTTATAACGTATTACCATATAACGTTATACGTTATATCGTAATGTTACATAACGTTATACGTTATAACGTATTACCATATAACGTTATACGTTATATCGTAATGCTACATAACGTTATATGTTATATCATAATGCTACATAACGTTATACGATATATCGTAATGCTACATAACGTTATACGTTATAACGTAATACTACGTAACGTTATACGTTATATCGTAATGTTACATAACGTTATACGTTATAACGTATTACCATATAACGTTATACGTTATAACGTATTACCATATAACGTTATACGTTATATCGTAATGCTACATAACGTTATACGTTACATCGTATTGCTACATAACGTTATACGATATATCGTAGTGCTACATAACGTTATACGTTATAACGTAATACTACGTAACGTTATACGTTATATCGTAATGTTACATAACGTTATACGTTATAACGTATTACGATATAACGTTATCCGTTATATCGTAATGCTACATTTACGTTATACGTTATATCGTAATGTTACATAACGTTATAAGTTATAACGTATTACCATATAACGTTACACGTTATATCGTAATGCTACATAACGTTATACGTTACACCGTAATGCTACATAACGTTTTACGTTATATCGTAATGCCACATGCCGTTATACGTTGTAACGTAATACTACATAACGTTATACGTTATATCGTAATGCTACATAATGTTATACGTTATAACGTAATACTACGTAACGTTATACGTGATATCGTAATGCTACATAACGTTATTCGTTATAATGTAATACTACATAACGTTATATGTTATATCGTAATGCTACATAACGTTATACGATATATCGTAATGCTACATAACGTTATACGTTATAACGTAATACTACGTAACGTTATACGTTATATCGTAATGTTACATAACGTTATACGTTATAACGTATTACCATATAACGTTATACCTTATATCGTAATTCTACATAAAGTTATACGTTATAACGTATTACCATATAACGTTATACGTTATATCGTAATGTTACATAACGTTATGCGTTATAACGTATTACCATATAAGGTTATACGTTATATCGTAATGTTACATGACGTTATACGTTATAACGTATTACCATACAACGTTATACGTTATAACGTATTACCATATAACGTTATACGTTATATCGTAATGCTACATAACGTTATAAGTTATATCGTAATGTTACATAACGTTATACGCTATAACGTATTACCATATAACGTTATACGTTATATCGTAATGCTACATAACGTTATATGTTATATCATAATGCTACATAACGTTATACGATATATCGTAGTGCTACATAACGTTATACGTTATAACGTAATACTACGTAACGTTATACGTTATATCGTAATGTTACATAACGTTATACGTTATAACGTATTACCATATAACGTTATACGTTATATCGTAATGCTACATAACGTTATATGTTATATCATAATGCTACATAACGTTATACGATATATCGTAATGCTACATAACGTTATACGTTATAACGTAATACTACGTAACGTTATACGTTATATCGTAATGTTACATAACGTTATAGGTTATAACGTATTACCATATAACGTTATACGTTATATCGTAATGCTACAAAACGTTATACGTTATATCGTAATGTTACATAACGTTATAAGTAATAACGTATTACCATATAACGTTATACGTTATATCGTAATGCTACATAACGTTATACGTTATATCGTAATGTTACATAACGTTATAAGTTATATCGTAATGCTACATAACGTTATGCGTTACACCGTAATGCTACATAACGTTTTACGTTATATCGTAATGCTACATAACGTTATACGTTGTAACGTAATACTACATAACGTTATACGTTATATCGTAATGCTACATAATGTTATACGTTATAACGTAATACTACGTAACGTTATACGTTACATCGTAATGCTACATAACGTTATACCTTATATCGTAATGCTACATAACGTTATACGTTATATCGTAATGCTACATAACGTTATACGTTATATCGTAATGCTACATAACGTTATACCTTATATCGTAATGCTACATAACGTTATACGTTATATCGTAATGCTACATAACGTTATACGTTATATCGTAATGTTACATAACGTTATAAGTTATAACGTATTACCATATAACGTTATACGTTATATCGTAATGCTACATAACGTTATAAGTTATATCGTAATGTTACATAACGTTATACGTTATAACGTATTACCATATAACGTTATACGTTATATCGTAATGCTACATAACGTTATATGTTATATCATAATGCTACATAACGTTATACGATATATCGTAGTGCTACATAACGTTATACGTTATAACGTAATACTACGTAACGTTATACGTTATATCGTAATGTTACATAACGTTATACGTTATAACGTATTACCATATAACGTTATACGTTATATCGTAATGCTACATAACGTTATATGTTATATCATAATGCTACATAACGTTATACGATATATCGTAATGCTACATAACGTTATACGTTATAACGTAATACTACGTAACGTTATACGTTATATCGTAATGTTACATAACGTTATAGGTTATAACGTATTACCATATAACGTTATACGTTATATCGTAATGCTACAAAACGTTATACGTTATATCGTAATGTTACATAACGTTATAAGTAATAACGTATTACCATATAACGTTTCACGTTATATCGTAATGCTACATATCGTTATACGTTACACCGTAATGCTACATAACGTTTTACGTTATAACGTAATACTACGTAACGTTATACGTTATATCGTTAAGTTACATAACGTTATACGTTATAACGTATTACCATATAACGTTATATGTTATATCGTAATGCTACATAACGTTATACGTTACATCGTAATGCTACATAACGTTATACGATATATCGTAGTGCTACATAACGTTATACGTTATAACGTAATACTACGTAACGTTATACGTTATATCGTAATGTTACATAACGTTATACGTTATAACGTATTACCATATAACGTTATACGTTATATCGTAATGCTACATAACGTTATATGTTATATCATAATGCTACATAACGTTATACGATATATCGTAATGCTACATAACGTTATGCGTTATAACGTATTACCATATAAGGTTATACGTTATATCGTAATGTTACATGACGTTATACGTTATAAAGTATTACCATATAACGTTATACGTTATATCGTAATGTTACATAACGTTATGCGTTATAACGTATTACCATATAAGGTTATACGTTATATCGTAATGTTACATGACGTTATACGTTATAACGTATTACCATACAACGTTATACGTTATAACGTATTACCATATAACGTTATACATTATATCGTAATGCTACATAACGTTATAAGTTATATCGTAATGTTACATAACGTTATAAGTTATAACGTATTACCATATAATGTTACACGTTATATCGTAATGCTACATAACGTTATACGTTACACCGTAATGCTACATAACGTTATACGTTATATCGTAATGCTACATAACGTTATACGTTATATCGTAATGTTACATAACGTTATAAGTTATAACGTATTACGATATAACGTTATACGTTATATCGTAATGTTACATAACGTTATACGTTATAACGTATTACCATACATCGTTATACGTTATATCGTAATGTTACATAACGTTATACGATATAACGTATTACCATATAACGTTATACGTTATATCGTAATGCTACATAACGTTATACGTTATATCGTAATGTTACATAACGTTATAAGTTATATCGTAATGCTACATAACGTTATGCGTTACACCGTAATGCTACATAACGTTTTACGTTATATCGTAATGCTACATAACGTTATACGTTGTAACGTAATACTACATAACGTTATACGTTATATCGTAATGCTACATAATGTTATACGTTATAACGTAATACTACGTAACGTTATACGTTACATCGTAATGCTACATAACGTTATACCTTATATCGTAATGCTACATAACGTTATACGTTATATCGTAATGCTACATAACGTTATACGTTATATCGTAATGCTACATAACGTTATACCTTATATCGTAATGCTACATAACGTTATACGTTATATCGTAATGCTACATAACGTTATACGTTATATCGTAATGTTACATAACGTTATAAGTTATAACGTATTACCATATAACGTTATACGTTATATCGTAATGCTACATAACGTTATACGTTATAACGTATTACCATATAACGTTATACGTTATATCGTAATGTTACATAACGTTATACGTTATAACGTATTACCATACATCGTTATACGTTATATCGTAATGTTACATAACGTTATACGTTATAACGTATTACCATATAACGTTATACGTTATATCGTAATGCTACATAACGTTATACGTTATATCGTAATGTTACATAACGTTATGCGTTATAACGTATTACCATATAACGTTATACGTTATATCGTAATGCTACATAACGTTATACGTTATAACGTATTACCATACAACGTTATACGTTATATCGTAATTCTACATAACGTTATACCTTATATCGTAATGCTACATAACGTTATACGTTATATCGTAATGCTACATAACGTTATACGTTATATCGTAATGCTACATAACGTTATACCTTATATCGTAATGCTACATAACGTTATACGTTACACCGTAATGCTACATAACGTTTTACGTTATATCGTAATGCTACATACCGTTATACGTTGTAACGTAATACTACATAACGTTATACGTTATATCGTAATGCTACATAACGTTATACCTTATAACGTATTACCATATAACGTTATACCTTATATCGTAATTCTACATAACGTTATACGTTATAACGTATTACCATATAACGTTATACGTTATATCGTAATGTTACATAACGTTATGCGTTATAACGTATTACCATATAAGGTTATACGTTATATCGTAATGTTACATGACGTTATACGTTATAACGTATTACCATACAACGTTATACGTTATATCGTAATTCTACATAACGTTATACGTTACATCGTAATGCTACATAACGTTATACCTTATATCGTAATGCTACATAACGTTATACGTTATATCGTAATGCTACATAACGTTATACGTTATATCGTAATGCTACATAACGTTATACCTTATATCGTAATGCTACATAACGTTATACGTTATATCGTAATGCTACATAACGTTATACGTTATATAGTAATGTTACATAACGTTATAAGTTATAACGTATTACCATATAACGTTATACGTTATATCGTAATGCTACATAACGTTATACGTTATAACGTATTACCATGTAACGTTATACGTTATATCGTAATGTTACATAACGTTATACGTTATAACGTATTACCATACATCGTTATACGTTATATCGTAATGTTACATAACGTTATACGTTGTAACGTAATACTACATAACGTTATACGTTATATCGTAATGCTACATAATGTTATACGTTATAACGTAATACTACGTAACGTTATACGTTACATCGTAATGCTACATAACGTTATACCTTAAATCGTAATGCTACATAACGTTATACGTTATATCGTAATGCTACATAACGTTATACGTTACATCGTAATGCTACATAACGTTATACGTTATATCGTAATGTTACATAACGTTATAAGTTATAACGTATTACCATATAACGTTATACGTTATATCGTAATGCTACATAACGTTATACGTTATAACGTATTACCATGTAACGTTATACGTTATATCGTAATGTTACATAACGTTATACGTTATAACGTATTACCATACATCGTTATACGTTATATCGTAATGTTACATAACGTTATACGTTGTAACGTAATACTACATAACGTTATACGTTATATCGTAATGCTACATAATGTTATACGTTATAACGTAATACTACGTATCGTTATACGTTACATCGTAATGCTACATAACGTTATACCTTATATCGTAATGCTACATAACGTTATACGTTATATCGTAATGCTACATAACGTTATACCTTATGTCGTAATGCTACATAACGTTATACGTTATATCGTAATGCTACATAACGTTATACGTTATATCGTAATGTTACATAACGTTAGAAGTTATAACGTATTACCATATAACGTTATACGTTATATCGTAATGCTACATAACGTTATACGTTATAACGTATTACCATATAACGTTATACGTTATATCGTAATGTTACATAACGTTATACGTTATAACGTATTACCATACATCGTTATACGTTATATCGTAATGTTACATAACGTTATACGTTATAACGTATTACCATATAACGTTATACGTTATATCGTAATGCTACATAACGTTATACGTTATATCGTAATGTTACATAACGTTATAAGTTATAACGTATTACCATATAACGTTATACGTTATATCGTAATGCTACATAACGTTATACGTTATATCGTAATGTTACATAACGTTATAAGTTATAACGTATTACCATATAACGTTATACGTTATATCGTAATGCTACATAACGTTATACGTTACATCGTAATGCTACATAACGTTATACGATATATCGTAGTGCTACATAACGTTATACGTTATAACGTAATACTACGTAACGTTATACGTTATATCGTAATGTTACATAACGTTATACGTTATAACGTATTACCATATAACGTTATACGTTATATCGTAATGCTACATAACGTTATACGTTATATCGTAATGTTACATAACGTTATAAGTTATAACGTATTACCATATAACGTTACACGTTATATCGTAATGCTACATAACGTTATACGTTACACCGTAATGCTACATAACGTTTTACGTTATATCGTAATGCCACATACCGTTATACGTTGTAACGTAATACTACATAACGTTATACGTTATATCGTAATGCTACATAACGTTATACGTTATAACGTAATACTACGTAACGTTATACGTGATATCGTAATGCTACATAACGTTATACGTTACACCGTAATGCTACATAACGTTATACGTTATATCGTAATGTTACATAACGTTATACGTTACATCGTAATGCTACATAACGTTATACGATATATCGTAGTGCTACATAACGTTATACGTCATAACGTAATACTACGTAACGTTATACGTTATATCGTAATGTTACATAACGTTATACGTTATAACGTATTACCATATAACGTTATACGTTATATCGTAATGCTACATAACGTTATACGTTATATCGTAATGTTACATAACGTTATAAGTTATAACGTATTACCATATAACGTTACACGTTATATCGTAATGCTACATAACGTTATACGTTACACCGTAATGCTACATAACGTTTTACGTTATATCGTAATGCCACATACCGTTATACGTTGTAACGTAATGCTACATAACGTTATACCTTATATCGTAATGCTACATAACGTTATACGTTATATCGTTATGCTACATAACGTTATACGTTATATCGTAATGCTACATAACGTTATACCTTATATCGTAATGCTACATAACGTTATACGTTATATCGTAATGCTACATAACGTTATACATTATATCGTAATGTTACATAACGTTATAAGTTATAATGTATTACCATATAACGTTATACGTTATATCGTAATGCTACATAACGTTATACGTTATAACGTATTACCATATAACGTTATACGTTATATCGTAATGCTATATAACGTTATACGTTACATCGTAATGCTACATAACGTTATACGTTATATCGTAATGTTACATAACGTTATGCGTTATAACGTATTACCATATAAGGTTATACGTTATATCGTAATGTTACATGACGTTATACGTTATAACGTATTACCATACAACGTTATACGTTATATCGTAATTCTACATAACGTTATACGTTACATCGTAATGCTACATAACGTTATACCTTATATCGTAGTGCTACATAACGTTATACGTTATATCGTAATGCTACATAACGTTATACGTTATATCGTAATGCTACATAACGTTATACCTTATATCGTAATGCTACATAACGTTATACGTTATATCGTAATGCTACATAACGTTATACGTTATATCGTAATGTTACATAACGTTATAAGTTATAATGTATTACCATATAACGTTATACGTTATATCGTAATGCTACATAACGTTATACGTTATAACGTATTACCATATAACGTTATACGTTATATCGTAATGTTACATAACGTTATACGTTATATCGTAATGTTACATAACGTTATACGTTATAACGTATTACCATATATCGTTATACGTTATATCGTAATGTTACATAACGTTATAAGTTATAACGTATTACCATATAATGTTACACGTTATGTCGTAATGCTACATAACGTTATACGTTACACCGTAATGCTACATAACGTTTTACGTTATATCGTAATGCTACATACCGTTATACGTTGTAACGTAATACTACATAACGTTATACGTTATATCGTAATACTACATAACGTTATACGTTATCACGTAATACTACGTAACGTTATACGTGATATCGTAATGCTACATAACGTTATACGTTATATCGTAATGCTACATAACGTTATACCTTATATCGTAATGCTACATAACGTTATACGTTATATCGTAATGCTACATAACGTTATACGTTATATCGTAATGTTACATAACGATATAAGTTATAACGTATTACCATATAACGTTATACGTTATATCGTAATGCTACATAACGTTATACGTTATAACGTATTACCATATAACGTTATACGTTATATCGTAATGCTACATAACGTTATACGTTATATCGTAATGTTACATAACGTTATAAGTTATAACGTATTACCATATAACGTTACACGTTATATCGTAATGCTACATAACGTTATGCGTTACACCGTAATGCTACATAACGTTTTACGTTATATCGTAATGCTACATAACGTTATACGTGGTAACGTAATACTACATAACGTTATACGTTATATCGTAATGCTACATAATGTTATACGTTATAACGTAATACTACGTAACGTTATACGTTATATCGTAATGCTACATAACGTTATACGTTATATCGTAATGTTGCATAACGTTATACGTTATATCGTAATGCTACATACCGTTATACGTTGTAACGTAATACTACATAACGTTATACGTTATATCGTAATGCTACATAACGTTATACGTTATAACGTAATACTACGTAACGTTATACGTGATATCGTAATGCTACATAACGTTATACGTTGTAACGTAATACTACATAACGTTATACGTTATATCGTAATGCTACATAATGTTATACGTTATAACGTAATACTACGTAACGTTATACGTTATATCGTAATGCTACATAACGTTATACGTTATATCGTAATGTTACATAACGTTATACGTTATATCGTAATGCTACATACCGTTATACGTTGTAACGTAATGCTACATACCGTTATACGTTGTAACGTAATACTACATAACGTTATACGTTATATCGTAATGCTACATAACGTTATACGTTATAACGTAATACTACGTAACGTTATACGTGATATCGTAATGCTACATAACGTTATACGTTATATCGTAATGCTACATAACGTTATACCTTATATCGTAATGCTACATAACGTTATACGTTATATCGTAATGCTACATAACGTTATACGTTATATCGTAATGTTACATAACGATATAAGTTATAACGTATTACCATATAACGTTATACGTTATATCGTAATGCTACATAACGTTATACGTTATAACGTATTACCATACATCGTTATACGTTATATCGTAATGTTACATAACGTTATACGTTATAACGTATTACCATATAACGTTATACGTTATATCGTAATGCTACATAACGTTATACCTTATATCGTAATGCTACATAACGTTATACGTTATATCGTAATGCTACATAACGTTATACGTTATATCGTAATGTTACATAACGTTATAAGTTATAACGTATTACCATATAACGTTATACGTTATATCGTAATGCTACATAACGTTATACGTTATAACGTATTACCACATAACGTTATACGTTATATCGTAATGTTACATAACGTTATACGTTATAACGTATTACCATACATCGTTATACGTTATATCGTAATGTTACATAACGTTATACGTTATAACGTATTACCATATAACGTTATAAGTTATATCGTAATGCTACATAACGTTATACGTTATATCGTAATGTTACATAACGTTATGCGTTATAACGTATTACCATATAACGTTATACGTTATATCGTAATGCTACATAACGTTATACGTTATAACGTATTACCATACAACGTTATACGTTATATCGTAATTCTACATAACGTTATACCTTATATCGTAATGCTACATAACGTTATACGTTATATCGTAATGCTACATAACGTTATACGTTATATCGTAATGCTACATAACGTTATACCTTATATCGTAATGCTACATAACGTTATACGTTACACCGTAATGCTACATAACGTTTTACGTTATATCGTAATGCTACATACCGTTATACGTTGTAACGTAATACTACACAACGTTATACGTTATATCGTAATGCTACATAACGTTATACGTTATAACGTATTACCATATAACGTTATACCTTATATCGTAATTCTACATAACGTTATACGTTATAACGTATTACCATATAACGTTATACGTTATATCGTAATGTTACATAACGTTATGCGTTATAACGTATTACCATATAAGGTTATACGTTATATCGTAATGTTACATGACGTTATACGTTATAACGTATTACCATACAACGTTATACGTTATATCGTAATTCTACATAACGTTATACGTTACATCGTAATGCTACATAACGTTATACCTTATATCGTAATGCTACATAACGTTATACGTTATATCGTAATGCTACATAACGTTATACGTTATATCGTAATGCTACATAACGTTATACCTTATATCGTAATGCTACATAACGTTATACGTTATATCGTAATGCTACATAACGTTATACGTTATATCGTAATGTTACATAACGTTATAAGTTATAACGTATTACCATATAACGTTATACGTTATATCGTAATGCTACATAACGTTATACGTTATAACGTATTACCATGTAACGTTATACGTTATATCGTAATGTTACATAACGTTATACGTTATAACGTATTACCATACATCGTTATACGTTATATCGTAATGTTACATAACGTTATACGTTGTAACGTAATACTACATAATGTTATACGTTATAACGTAATACTACGTAACGTTATACGTTATATCGTAATGCTACATAACGTTATACGTTATATCGTAATGTTACATAACGTTATACGTTATATCGTAATGCTACATACCGTTATACGTTGTAACGTAATGCTACATACCGTTATACGTTGTAACGTAATACTACATAACGTTATACGTTATATCGTAATGCTACATAACGTTATACGTTATAACGTAATACTACGTAACGTTATACGTGATATCGTAATGCTACATAACGTTATACGTTGTAACGTAATACTACATAACGTTATACGTTATATCGTAATGCTACATAATGTTATACGTTATAACGTAATACTACGTAACGTTATACGTTATATCGTAATGCTACATAACGTTATACGTTATATCGTAATGTTACATAACGTTATACGTTATATCGTAATGCTACATACCGTTATACGTTGTAACGTAATGCTACATACCGTTATACGTTGTAACGTAATACTACATAACGTTATACGTTATATCGTAATGCTACATAACGTTATACGTTATAACGTAATACTACGTAACGTTATACGTGATATCGTAATGCTACATAACGTTATACGTTATATCGTAATGCTACATAACGTTATACCTTATATCGTAATGCTACATAACGTTATACGTTATATCGTAATGCTACATAACGTTATACGTTATATCGTAATGTTACATAACGATATAAGTTATAACGTATTACCATATAACGTTATACGTTATATCGTAATGCTACATAACGTTATACGTTATAACGTATTACCATACATCGTTATACGTTATATCGTAATGTTACATAACGTTATACGTTATAACGTATTACCATATAACGTTATACGTTATATCGTAATGCTACATAACGTTATACCTTATATCGTAATGCTACATAACGTTATACGTTATATCGTAATGCTACATAACGTTATACGTTATATCGTAATGTTACATAACGTTATAAGTTATAACGTATTACCATATAACGTTATACGTTATATCGTAATGCTACATAACGTTATACGTTATAACGTATTACCACATAACGTTATACGTTATATCGTAATGTTACATAACGTTATACGTTATAACGTATTACCATACATCGTTATACGTTATATCGTAATGTTACATAACGTTATACGTTATAACGTATTACCATATAACGTTATAAGTTATATCGTAATGCTACATAACGTTATACGTTATATCGTAATGTTACATAACGTTATGCGTTATAACGTATTACCATATAACGTTATACGTTATATCGTAATGCTACATAACGTTATACGTTATAACGTATTACCATACAACGTTATACGTTATATCGTAATTCTACATAACGTTATACCTTATATCGTAATGCTACATAACGTTATACGTTATATCGTAATGCTACATAACGTTATACGTTATATCGTAATGCTACATAACGTTATACCTTATATCGTAATGCTACATAACGTTATACGTTACACCGTAATGCTACATAACGTTTTACGTTATATCGTAATGCTACATACCGTTATACGTTGTAACGTAATACTACACAACGTTATACGTTATATCGTAATGCTACATAACGTTATACGTTATAACGTATTACCATATAACGTTATACCTTATATCGTAATTCTACATAACGTTATACGTTATAACGTATTACCATATAACGTTATACGTTATATCGTAATGTTACATAACGTTATGCGTTATAACGTATTACCATATAAGGTTATACGTTATATCGTAATGTTACATGACGTTATACGTTATAACGTATTACCATACAACGTTATACGTTATATCGTAATTCTACATAACGTTATACGTTACATCGTAATGCTACATAACGTTATACCTTATATCGTAATGCTACATAACGTTATACGTTATATCGTAATGCTACATAACGTTATACGTTATATCGTAATGCTACATAACGTTATACCTTATATCGTAATGCTACATAACGTTATACGTTATATCGTAATGCTACATAACGTTATACGTTATATCGTAATGTTACATAACGTTATAAGTTATAACGTATTACCATATAACGTTATACGTTATATCGTAATGCTACATAACGTTATACGTTATAACGTATTACCATGTAACGTTATACGTTATATCGTAATGTTACATAACGTTATACGTTATAACGTATTACCATACATCGTTATACGTTATATCGTAATGTTACATAACGTTATACGTTGTAACGTAATACTACATAACGTTATACGTTATATCGTAATGCTACATAATGTTATACGTTATAACGTAATACTACGTAACGTTATACGTTACATCGTAATGCTACATAACGTTATACCTTATATCGTAATGCTACATAACGTTATACGTTATATCGTAATGCTACATAACGTTATACGTTACATCGTAATGCTACATAACGTTATACCTTATATCGTAATGCTACATAACGTTATACGTTATATCGTAATGCTACATAACGTTATACGTTATATCGTAATGCTACATAACGTTATACCTTATATCGTAATGCTACATAACGTTATACGTTATATCGTAATGCTACATAACGTTATACGTTATATCGTAATGTTACATAACGTTATAAGTTATAACGTATTACCATATAACGTTATACGTTATATCGTAATGCTACATAACGTTATACGTTATAACGTATTACCATGTAACGTTATACGTTATATCGTAATGTTACATAACGTTATACGTTATAACGTATTACCATACATCGTTATACGTTATATCGTAATGTTACATAACGTTATACGTTGTAACGTAATACTACATAACGTTATACGTTATATCGTAATGCTACATAATGTTATACGTTATAACGTAATACTACGTAACGTTATACGTTACATCGTAATGCTACATAACGTTATACCTTATATCGTAATGCTACATAACGTTATACGTTATATCGTAATGCTACATAACGTTATACGTTACATCGTAATGCTACATAACGTTATACCTTATATCGTAATGCTACATAACGTTATACGTTATATCGTAATGCTACATAACGTTATACGTTATATCGTAATGCTACATAACGTTATACCTTATATCGTAATGCTACATAACGTTATACGTTATATCGTAATGCTACATAACGTTATACGTTATATCGTAATGTTACATAACGTTATAAGTTATAACGTATTACCATATAACGTTATACGTTATATCGTAATGCTACATAACGTTATACGTTATAACGTATTACCATGTAACGTTATACGTTATATCGTAATGTTACATAACGTTATACGTTATAACGTATTACCATACATCGTTATACCTTATATCGTTATGTTACATAACGTTATACGTTGTAACGTAATACTACATAACGTTATACGTTATATCGTAATGCTACATAATGTTATACGTTATAACGTAATACTACGTAACGTTATACGTTACATCGTAATGCTACATAACGTTATACCTTATATCGTAATGCTACATAACGTTATACGTTATATCGTAATGCTACATAACGTTATACCTTATGTCGTAATGCTACATAACGTTATACGTTATATCGTAATGCTACATAACGTTATACGTTATATCGTAATGTTACATAACGTTATAAGTTATAACGTATTACCATATAACGTTATACGTTATATCGTAATGCTACATAACGTTATACGTTATAACGTATTACCATATAACGTTATACGTTATATCGTAATGTTACATAACGTTATACGTTATAACGTATTACCATACATCGTTATACGTTATATCGTAATGTTACATAACGTTATACGTTATAACGTATTACCATATAACGTTATACGTTATATCGTAATGCTACATAACGTTATACGTTATATCGTAATGTTACATAACGTTATAAGTTATAACGTATTACCATATAACGTTATACGTTATATCGTAATGCTACATAACGTTATACGTTATATCGTAATGCTACATAACGTTATACGATATATCGTAGTGCTACATAACGTTATACGTTATAACGTAATACTACGTAACGTTATACGTTATATCGTAATGTTACATAACGTTATACGTTATAACGTATTACCATATAACGTTATACGTTATATCGTAATGCTACATAACGTTATACGTTATATCGTAATGTTACATAACGTTATAAGTTATAACGTATTACCATATAACGTTACACGTTATATCGTAATGCTACATAACGTTATACGTTACACCGTAATGCTACATAACGTTTTACGTTATATCGTAATGCCACATACCGTTATACGTTGTAACGTAATACTACATAACGTTATACGTTATATCGTAATGCTACATAACGTTATACGTTATAACGTAATACTACGTAACGTTATACGTGATATCGTAATGCTACATAACGTTATACGTTACACCGTAATGCTACATAACGTTATACGTTATATCGTAATGTTACATAACGTTATACGTTACATCGTAATGCTACATAACGTTATACGATATATCGTAGTGCTACATAACGTTATACGTCATAACGTAATACTACGTAACGTTATACGTTATATCGTAATGTTACATAACGTTATACGTTATAACGTATTACCATATAACGTTATACGTTATATCGTAATGCTACATAACGTTATACGTTATATCGTAATGTTACATAACGTTATAAGTTATAACGTATTACCATATAACGTTACACGTTATATCGTAATGCTACATAACGTTATACGTTACACCGTAATGCTACATAACGTTTTACGTTATATCGTAATGCCACATACCGTTATACGTTGTAACGTAATGCTACATAACGTTATACCTTATATCGTAATGCTACATAACGTTATACGTTATATCGTTATGCTACATAACGTTATACGTTATATCGTAATGCTACATAACGTTATACCTTATATCGTAATGCTACATAACGTTATACGTTATATCGTAATGCTACATAACGTTATACATTATATCGTAATGTTACATAACGTTATAAGTTATAATGTATTACCATATAACGTTATACGTTATATCGTAATGCTACATAACGTTATACGTTATAACGTATTACCATATAACGTTATACGTTATATCGTAATGCTACATAACGTTATACGTTACATCGTAATGCTACATAACGTTATACGTTATATCGTAATGTTACATAACGTTATGCGTTATAACGTATTACCATATAAGGTTATACGTTATATCGTAATGTTACATGACGTTATACGTTATAACGTATTACCATACAACGTTATACGTTATATCGTAATTCTACATAACGTTATACGTTACATCGTAATGCTACATAACGTTATACCTTATATCGTAATGCTACATAACGTTATACGTTACATCGTAATGCTACATAACGTTATACCTTATATCGTAATGCTACATAACGTTATACGTTATATCGTAATGCTACATAACGTTATACGTTATATCGTAATGCTACATAACGTTATACGTTATATCGTAATGCTACATAACGTTATACGTTATATCGTAATGCTACATAACGTTATACGTTATATCGTAATGTTACATAACGTTATAAGTTATAATGTATTACCATATAACGTTATACGTTATATCGTAATGCTACATAACGTTATACGTTATAACGTATTACCATATAACGTTATACGTTATATCGTAATGTTACATAACGTTATACGTTATATCGTAATGTTACATAACGTTATACGTTATAACGTATTACCATATATCGTTATACGTTATATCGTAATGTTACATAACGTTATAAGTTATAACGTATTACCATATAATGTTACACGTTATGTCGTAATGCTACATAACGTTATACGTTACACCGTAATGCTACATAACGTTTTACGTTATATCGTAATGCTACATACCGTTATACGTTGTAACGTAATACTACATAACGTTATACGTTATATCGTAATGCTACATAACGTTATACGTTATCACGTAATACTACGTAACGTTATACGTGATATCGTAATGCTACATAACGTTATACGTTATATCGTAATGCTACATAACGTTATACCTTATATCGTAATGCTACATAACGTTATACGTTATATCGTAATGCTACATAACGTTATACGTTATATCGTAATGTTACATAACGATATAAGTTATAACGTATTACCATATAACGTTATACGTTATATCGTAATGCTACATAACGTTATACGTTATAACGTATTACCATATAACGTTATACGTTATATCGTAATGCTACATAACGTTATACGTTATATCGTAATGTTACATAACGTTATAAGTTATAACGTATTACCATATAACGTTACACGTTATATCGTAATGCTACATAACGTTATGCGTTACACCGTAATGCTACATAACGTTTTACGTTATATCGTAATGCTACATAACGTTATACGTTGTAACGTAATACTACATAACGTTATACGTTATATCGTAATGCTACATAATGTTATACGTTATAACGTAATACTACGTAACGTTATACGTTATATCGTAATGCTACATAACGTTATACGTTATATCGTAATGTTACATAACGTTATACGTTATATCGTAATGCTACATACCGTTATACGTTGTAACGTAATACTACATAACGTTATACGTTATATCGTAATGCTACATAACGTTATACGTTATAACGTAATACTACGTAACGTTATACGTTATATCGTAATGCTACATAACGTTATACGTTATATCGTAATGTTACACAACGTTATACGTTATATCGTAATGCTACATACCGTTATACGTTGTAACGTAATGCTACATACCGTTATACGTTGTAACGTAATACTACATAACGTTATACGTTATATCGTAATGCTACATAACGTTATACGTTATAACGTAATACTACGTAACGTTATACGTGATATCGTAATGCTACATAACGTTATACGTTATATCGTAATGCTACATAACGTTATACCTTATATCGTAATGCTACATAACGTTATACGTTATATCGTAATGCTACATAACGTTATACGTTATATCGTAATGTTACATAACGATATAAGTTATAACGTATTACCATATAACGTTATACGTTATATCGTAATGCTACATAACGTTATACGTTATAACGTATTACCATACATCGTTATACGTTATATCGTAATGTTACATAACGTTATTCGTTATAACGAATTACCATATAACGTTATACGTTATATCGTAATGCTACATAACGTTATACGTTATATCGTAATGTTACATAACGTTATAAGTTATAACGTATTACCATATAACGTTATACGTTATATCGTAATGTTACATAACGTTATACGTTACATCGTTATGCTACATAACGTTATACGTTATAACGTATTACCATATAACGTTATACGTTATAACGTATTACCATATAACGTTATACGTTATATCGTAATACTACGTAACGTTATACGTGATATCGTAATGCTACATAACGTTATTCGTTATAACGTAATACTACATAACGTTATATTTTATATCGTAATGCTACATAACGTTATACGATATATCGTAATGCTACATAACGTTATACGTTATAACGTAATACTACGTAACGATATACGTTATATCGTAATGTTACATAACGTTATACGTTATAACGTATTACCATATAATGTTATACCTTATATCGTAATTCTACATAACGTTATACGTTATAACGTATTACCATATAACGTTATTCGTTATGGCGTAATGCTACATAACGTTATACGTTATATCGTAATGTTACATAACGTTATAAGTTATAACGTATTACCATATAACGTTACACGTTATATCGTAATGCTACATAACGTTATACGTTACACCGTAATGCTACATAACGTTTTACGTTATATCGTAATGCTACATACCGTTATACGTTGTAACGTAATACTACATAACGTTATACGTTATATCGTAAAGCTACATAACGTTATACGTTATAACGTATTACCATATAACGTTATACGTTATATCGTAATGTTACATAACGTTATACGTTATATCGTAATGTTACATAACGTTATACGTTATAACGTATTACCATATATCGTTATACGTTATATCGTAATGTTACATAACGTTATACGTTATAACGTATTACCATATAACGTTATACGTTATATCGTAATGCTACATAACGTTATACGTTATATCGTAATGTTACATAACGTTATAAGTTATAACGTATTACCATATAACGTTACACGTTATATCGTAATGCTACATAACGTTATGCGTTACACCGTAATGCTACATAACGTTTTACGTTATATCGTAATGCTACATAACGTTATACGTGGTAACGTAATACTACATAACGTTATACGTTATATCGTAATGCTACATAATGTTATACGTTATAACGTAATACTACGTAACGTTATACGTTATATCGTAATGCTACATAACGTTATACGTTATATCGTAATGTTGCATAACGTTATACGTTATATCGTAATGCTACATACCGTTATACGTTGTAACGTAATACTACATAACGTTATACGTTATATCGTAATGCTACATAACGTTATACGTTATAACGTAATACTACGTAACGTTATACGTGATATCGTAATGCTACATAACGTTATACGTTGTAACGTAATACTACATAACGTTATACGTTATATCGTAATGCTACATAATGTTATACGTTATAACGTAATACTACGTAACGTTATACGTTATATCGTAATGCTACATAACGTTATACGTTATATCGTAATGTTACATAACGTTATACGTTATATCGTAATGCTACATACCGTTATACGTTGTAACGTAATGCTACATACCGTTATACGTTGTAACGTAATACTACATAACGTTATACGTTATATCGTAATGCTACATAACGTTATACGTTATAACGTAATACTACGTAACGTTATACGTGATATCGTAATGCTACATAACGTTATACGTTATATCGTAATGCTACATAACGTTATACCTTATATCGTAATGCTACATAACGTTATACGTTATATCGTAATGCTACATAACGTTATACGTTATATCGTAATGTTACATAACGATATAAGTTATAACGTATTACCATATAACGTTATACGTTATATCGTAATGCTACATAACGTTATACGTTATAACGTATTACCATACATCGTTATACGTTATATCGTAATGTTACATAACGTTATACGTTATAACGTATTACCATATAACGTTATACGTTATATCGTAATGCTACATAACGTTATACCTTATATCGTAATGCTACATAACGTTATACGTTATATCGTAATGCTACATAACGTTATACGTTATATCGTAATGTTACATAACGTTATAAGTTATAACGTATTACCATATAACGTTATACGTTATATCGTAATGCTACATAACGTTATACGTTATAACGTATTACCACATAACGTTATACGTTATATCGTAATGTTACATAACGTTATACGTTATAACGTATTACCATACATCGTTATACGTTATATCGTAATGTTACATAACGTTATACGTTATAACGTATTACCATATAACGTTATAAGTTATATCGTAATGCTACATAACGTTATACGTTATATCGTAATGTTACATAACGTTATGCGTTATAACGTATTACCATATAACGTTATACGTTATATCGTAATGCTACATAACGTTATACGTTATAACGTATTACCATACAACGTTATACGTTATATCGTAATTCTACATAACGTTATACCTTATATCGTAATGCTACATAACGTTATACGTTATATCGTAATGCTACATAACGTTATACGTTATATCGTAATGCTACATAACGTTATACCTTATATCGTAATGCTACATAACGTTATACGTTACACCGTAATGCTACATAACGTTTTACGTTATATCGTAATGCTACATACCGTTATACGTTGTAACGTAATACTACACAACGTTATACGTTATATCGTAATGCTACATAACGTTATACGTTATAACGTATTACCATATAACGTTATACCTTATATCGTAATTCTACATAACGTTATACGTTATAACGTATTACCATATAACGTTATACGTTATATCGTAATGTTACATAACGTTATGCGTTATAACGTATTACCATATAAGGTTATACGTTATATCGTAATGTTACATGACGTTATACGTTATAACGTATTACCATACAACGTTATACGTTATATCGTAATTCTACATAACGTTATACGTTACATCGTAATGCTACATAACGTTATACCTTATATCGTAATGCTACATAACGTTATACGTTATATCGTAATGCTACATAACGTTATACGTTATATCGTAATGCTACATAACGTTATACCTTATATCGTAATGCTACATAACGTTATACGTTATATCGTAATGCTACATAACGTTATACGTTATATCGTAATGTTACATAACGTTATAAGTTATAACGTATTACCATATAACGTTATACGTTATATCGTAATGCTACATAACGTTATACGTTATAACGTATTACCATGTAACGTTATACGTTATATCGTAATGTTACATAACGTTATACGTTATAACGTATTACCATACATCGTTATACGTTATATCGTAATGTTACATAACGTTATACGTTGTAACGTAATACTACATAACGTTATACGTTATATCGTAATGCTACATAATGTTATACGTTATAACGTAATACTACGTAACGTTATACGTTACATCGTAATGCTACATAACGTTATACCTTATATCGTAATGCTACATAACGTTATACGTTATATCGTAATGCTACATAACGTTATACGTTACATCGTAATGCTACATAACGTTATACCTTATATCGTAATGCTACATAACGTTATACGTTATATCGTAATGCTACATAACGTTATACGTTATATCGTAATGCTACATAACGTTATACCTTATATCGTAATGCTACATAACGTTATACGTTATATCGTAATGCTACATAACGTTATACGTTATATCGTAATGTTACATAACGTTATAAGTTATAACGTATTACCATATAACGTTATACGTTATATCGTAATGCTACATAACGTTATACGTTATAACGTATTACCATGTAACGTTATACGTTATATCGTAATGTTACATAACGTTATACGTTATAACGTATTACCATACATCGTTATACCTTATATCGTTATGTTACATAACGTTATACGTTGTAACGTAATACTACATAACGTTATACGTTATATCGTAATGCTACATAATGTTATACGTTATAACGTAATACTACGTAACGTTATACGTTACATCGTAATGCTACATAACGTTATACCTTATATCGTAATGCTACATAACGTTATACGTTATATCGTAATGCTACATAACGTTATACCTTATGTCGTAATGCTACATAACGTTATACGTTATATCGTAATGCTACATAACGTTATACGTTATATCGTAATGTTACATAACGTTATAAGTTATAACGTATTACCATATAACGTTATACGTTATATCGTAATGCTACATAACGTTATACGTTATAACGTATTACCATATAACGTTATACGTTATATCGTAATGTTACATAACGTTATACGTTATAACGTATTACCATACATCGTTATACGTTATATCGTAATGTTACAAAGCGTTATACGTTATAACGTATTACCATATAACGTTATACGTTATATCGTAATGCTACATAACGTTATACGTTATATCGTAATGTTACATAACGTTATAAGTTATAACGTATTACCATATAACGTTATACGTTATATCGTAATGCTACATAACGTTATACGTTATATCGTAATGCTACATAACGTTATACGATATATCGTAGTGCTACATAACGTTATACGTTATAACGTAATACTACGTAACGTTATACGTTATATCGTAATGTTACATAACGTTATACGTTATAACGTATTACCATATAACGTTATACGTTATATCGTAATGCTACATAACGTTATACGTTATATCGTAATGTTACATAACGTTATAAGTTATAACGTATTACCATATAACGTTACACGTTATATCGTAATGCTACATAACGTTATACGTTACACCGTAATGCTACATAACGTTTTACGTTATATCGTAATGCCACATACCGTTATACGTTGTAACGTAATACTACATAACGTTATACGTTATATCGTAATGCTACATAACGTTATACGTTATAACGTAATACTACGTAACGTTATACGTGATATCGTAATGCTACATAACGTTATACGTTACACCGTAATGCTACATAACGTTATACGTTATATCGTAATGTTACATAACGTTATACGTTACATCGTAATGCTACATAACGTTATACGATATATCGTAGTGCTACATAACGTTATACGTCATAACGTAATACTACGTAACGTTATACGTTATATCGTAATGTTACATAACGTTATACGTTATAACGTATTACCATATAACGTTATACGTTATATCGTAATGCTACATAACGTTATACGTTATATCGTAATGTTACATAACGTTATAAGTTATAACGTATTACCATATAACGTTACACGTTATATCGTAATGCTACATAACGTTATACGTTACACCGTAATGCTACATAACGTTTTACGTTATATCGTAATGCCACATACCGTTATACGTTGTAACGTAATGCTACATAACGTTATACCTTATATCGTAATGCTACATAACGTTATACGTTATATCGTTATGCTACATAACGTTATACGTTATATCGTAATGCTACATAACGTTATACCTTATATCGTAATGCTACATAACGTTATACGTTATATCGTAATGCTACATAACGTTATACATTATATCGTAATGTTACATAACGTTATAAGTTATAATGTATTACCATATAACGTTATACGTTATATCGTAATGCTACATAACGTTATACGTTATAACGTATTACCATATAACGTTATACGTTATATCGTAATGCTACATAACGTTATACGTTACATCGTAATGCTACATAACGTTATACGTTATATCGTAATGTTACATAACGTTATGCGTTATAACGTATTACCATATAAGGTTATACGTAATATCGTAATGTTACATGACGTTATACGTTATAACGTATTACCATACAACGTTATACGTTATATCGTAATTCTACATAACGTTATACGTTACATCGTAATGCTACATAACGTTATACCTTATATCGTAATGCTACATAACGTTATACGTTACATGGTAATGCTACATAACGTTATACCTTATATCGTAATGCTACATAACGTTATACGTTATATCGTAATGCTACATAACGTTATACGTTATATCGTAATGCTACATAACGTTATACGTTATATCGTAATGCTACATAACGTTATACGTTATATCGTAATGCTACATAACGTTATACGTTATATCGTAATGTTACATAACGTTATAAGTTATAATGTATTACCATATAACGTTATACGTTATATCGTAATGCTACATAACGTTATACGTTATAACGTATTACCATATAACGTTATACGTTATATCGTAATGTTACATAACGTTATACGTTATATCGTAATGTTACATAACGTTATACGTTATAACGTATTACCATATATCGTTATACGTTATATCGTAATGTTACATAACGTTATAAGTTATAACGTATTACCATATAATGTTACACGTTATGTCGTAATGCTACATAACGTTATACGTTACACCGTAATGCTACATAACGTTTTACGTTATATCGTAATGCTACATACCGTTATACGTTGTAACGTAATACTACATAACGTTATACGTTATATCGTAATGCTACATAACGTTATACGTTATCACGTAATACTACGTAACGTTATACGTGATATCGTAATGCTACATAACGTTATACGTTATATCGTAATGCTACATAACGTTATACCTTATATCGTAATGCTACATAACGTTATACGTTATATCGTAATGCTACATAACGTTATACGTTATATCGTAATGTTACATAACGATATAAGTTATAACGTATTACCATATAACGTTATACGTTATATCGTAATGCTACATAACGTTATACGTTATAACGTATTACCATATAACGTTATACGTTATATCGTAATGCTACACAACGTTATACGTTATATCGTAATGTTACATAACGTTATAAGTTATAACGTATTACCATATAACGTTACACGTTATATCGTAATGCTACATAACGTTATGCGTTACACCGTAATGCTACATAACGTTTTACGTTATATCGTAATGCTACATAACGTTATACGTTGTAACGTAATACTACATAACGTTATACGTTATATCGTAATGCTACATAATGTTATACGTTATAACGTAATACTACGTAACGTTATACGTTATATCGTAATGCTACATAACGTTATACGTTATATCGTAATGTTACATAACGTTATACGTTATATCGTAATGCTACATACCGTTATACGTTGTAACGTAATACTACATAACGTTATACGTTATATCGTAATGCTACATAACGTTATACGTTATAACGTAATACTACGTAACGTTATACGTTATATCGTAATGCTACATAACGTTATACGTTATATCGTAATGTTACACAACGTTATACGTTATATCGTAATGCTACATACCGTTATACGTTGTAACGTAATGCTACATACCGTTATACGTTGTAACGTAATACTACATAACGTTATACGTTATATCGTAATGCTACATAACGTTATACGTTATAACGTAATACTACGTAACGTTATACGTGATATCGTAATGCTACATAACGTTATACGTTATATCGTAATGCTACATAACGTTATACCTTATATCGTAATGCTACATAACGTTATACGTTATATCGTAATGCTACATAACGTTATACGTTATATCGTAATGTTACATAACGATATAAGTTATAACGTATTACCATATAACGTTATACGTTATATCGTAATGCTACATAACGTTATACGTTATAACGTATTACCATACATCGTTATACGTTATATCGTAATGTTACATAACGTTATTCGTTATAACGAATTACCATATAACGTTATACGTTATATCGTAATGCTACATAACGTTATACGTTATATCGTAATGTTACATAACGTTATAAGTTATAACGTATTACCATATAACGTTATACGTTATATCGTAATGTTACATAACGTTATACGTTACATCGTTATGCTACATAACGTTATACGTTATAACGTATTACCATATAACGTTATACGTTATAACGTATTACCATATAACGTTATACGTTATATCGTAATACTACGTAACGTTATACGTGATATCGTAATGCTACATAACGTTATTCGTTATAACGTAATACTACATAACGTTATATGTTATATCGTAATGCTACATAACGTTATACGATATATCGTAATGCTACATAACGTTATACGTTATAACGTAATACTACGTAACGATATACGTTATATCGTAATGTTACATAACGTTATACGTTATAACGTATTACCATATAACGTTATACCTTATATCGTAATTCTACATAACGTTATACGTTATAACGTATTACCATATAACGTTATTCGTTATATCGTAATGTTACATAACGTTATGCGTTATAACGTATTACCATATAAGGTTATACGTTATATCGTAATGTTACATAACGTTATACGTTATAACGTATTACCATATAACGTTATACGTTATGGCGTAATGCTACATAACGTTATACGTTATATCGTAATGTTACATAACGTTATAAGTTATAACGTATTACCATATAACGTTACACGTTATATCGTAATGCTACATAACGTTATACGTTACACCGTAATGCTACATAACGTTTTACGTTATATCGTAATGCTACATACCGTTATACGTTGTAACGTAATACTACATAACGTTATACGTTATATCGTAAAGCTACATAACGTTATACGTTATAACGTAATACTACGTAACGTTATACGTGATATCGTAATGCTACATAACGTTATTCGTTATAACGTAATACTACATAACGTTATATGTTATATCGTAATGCTACATAACGTTATACGATATATCGTAATGCTACATAACGTTATACGTTATAAGGTAATACTACGTAACGTTATACGTTATATCGTAATGTTACATAACGTTATACGTTATAACGTATTACCATATAACGTTATACGTTATATCGTAATGTTACATAACGTTATACGATATATCGTAATGTTACATAACGTTATAAGTTATAACGTATTACCATATAACGTTATACGTTATATCGTAATGCTACATAACGTTATACGTTACATCGTAATGCTACATAACGTTATACGATATATCGTAGTGCTACATAACGTTATACGTCATAACGTAATACTACGTAACGTTATACGTTATATCGTAATGTTACATAACGTTATACGTTATAACGTATTACCATATAACGTTATACGTTATATCGTAATGCTACATAACGTTATACGTTATATCGTAATGTTACATAACGTTATAAGTTATAACGTATTACCATATAACGTTACACGTTATATCGTAATGCTACATAACGTTATACGTTACACCGTAATGCTACATAACGTTTTACGTTATATCGTAATGCCACATACCGTTATACGTTGTAACGTAATACTACATAACGTTATACGTTATATCGTAATGCTACATAACGTTATACGTTATAACGTAATACTACGTAACGTTATACGTGATATCGTAATGCTACATAACGTTATACGTTACACCGTAATGCTACATAACGTTTTACGTTATATCGTAATGCCACATACCGTTATACGTTGTAACGTAATACTACATAACGTTATACGTTATAACGTATTACCATATAACGTTATACCTTATATCGTAATTCTACATAACGTTATACATTATAACGTATTACCATATAACGTTATACGTTATATCGTAATGTTACATAACGTTATACGTTATAACGTATTACCATACATCGTTATACATTATATCGTAATGTTACATATCGTTATACGTTATAACGTATTACCATATAACGTTATACGTTATATCGTAATGCTACATAACGTTATAAGTCATATCGTAATGTTACATAACGTTATAAGTTATAACGTATTACCATATAACGTTACACGTTATATCGTAATGCTACATAACGTTATGCGTTACACCGTAATGCTACATAACGTTTTACGTGATATCGTAATGCTACATAACGTTATTCGTTATAACGTAATACTACATAACGTTATATGTTATATCGTAATGCTACATAACGTTATACGATATATCGTAATGCTACATAACGTTATACGTTACAAAGTAATACTACGTAACGTTATACGTTATATCGTAATGTTACATAACGTTATACGTTATAACGTATTACCATATAACGTTATACGTTATATCGTAATGCTACATAACGTTATACGTTACATCGTAATGCTACATAACGTTATACCTTATATCGTAATGCTACATAACGTTATACGTTATAACGTATTACCATATAACGTTATACGTTATATCGTAATGTTACATAACGTTATACGTTATAACGTATTACCATATAACGTTATACCTTATATCGTAATTCTACATAACGTTATACGTTATAACGTATTACCATATAACGTTATACGTTATATCGTAATGTTTCATAACGTTATGCGTTATAACGTATTACCATATAAGGTTATACGTTATATCGTAATGTTACATAACGTTATACGTTATAACGTATTACCATATAACGTTATACGTTATGGCGTAATGCTACATAACGTTATACGTTATATCGTAATGTTACATGACGTTATACGTTATAACGTATTACCATACAACGTTATACGTTATATCGTAATTCTACATAACGTTATACGTTACATCGTAATGCTACATAACGTTATACCTTATATCGTAATGCTACATAACGTTATACGTTATATCGTAATGCTACATAACGTTATACGTTATATCGTAATGCTACATAACGTTATACCTTATATCGTAATGCTACATAACGTTATACGTTATATCGTAATGCTACATAACGTTATACCTTATATCGTAATGCTACATAACGTTATACGTTATATCGTAATGCTACATAACGTTATACCTTATATCGTAATGCTACATAACGTTATACGTTATATCGTAATGCTACATAACGTTATACGTTATATCGTAATGTTACATAACGTTATAAGTTATAACGTATTACCATATAACGTTATACGTTATATCGTAATGCAACATAACGTTATACGTTATAACGTATTACCATGTAACGTTATACGTTATATCGTAATGTTACATAACGTTATACGTTATAACGTATTACCATACATCGTTATACGTTATATCGTAATGTTACATAACGTTATACGTTGTAACGTAATACTACATAACGTTATACGTTATATCGTAATGCTACATAATGTTATACGTTATAACGTAATACTACGTAACGTTATACGTTACATCGTAATGCTACATAACGTTATACCTTATATCGTAATGCTACATAACGTTATACGTTATATCGTAATGCTACATAACGTTATACCTTATGTCGTAATGCTACATAACGTTATACGTTATATCGTAATGCTACATAACGTTATACGTTATATCGTAATGTTACATAACGCTATAAGTTATAACGTATTACCATATAACGTTATACGTTATATCGTAATGCTACATAACGTTATACGTTATAACGTATTACCATATAACGTTATACGTTATATCGTAATGTTACATAACGTTATACGTTATAACGTATTACCATACATCGTTATACGTTATATCGTAATGTTACATAACGTTATACGTTATAACGTATTACCATATAACGTTATACGTTATATCGTAATGCTACATAACGTTATACGTTATATCGTAATGTTACATAACGTTATAAGTTACAACGTATTACCATATAACGTTATACGTTATATCGTAATGCTACATAACGTTATACGTTATATCGTAATGTTACATAACGTTATAAGTTATAACGTATTACCATATAACGTTATACGTTATATCGTAATGCTACATAACGTTATACGTTACATCGTAATGCTACATAACGTTATACGATATATCGTAGTGCTACATAACGTTATACGTTATAACGTAATACTACGTAACGTTATACGTTATATCGTAATGTTACATAACGTTATACGTTATAACGTATTACCATATAACGTTATACGTTATATCGTAATGCTACATAACGTTATACGTTATATCGTAATGTTACATAACGTTATAAGTTATAACGTATTACCATATAACGTTACACGTTATATCGTAATGCTACATAACGTTATACGTTACACCGTAATGCTACATAACGTTTTACGTTATATCGTAATGCCACATACCGTTATACGTTGTAACGTAATACTACATAACGTTATACGTTATATCGTAATGCTACATAACGTTATACGTTATAACGTAATACTACGTAACGTTATACGTGATATCGTAATGCTACATAACGTTATACGTTACACCGTAATGCTACATAACGTTATACGTTATATCGTAATGTTACATAACGTTATACGTTACATCGTAATGCTACATAACGTTATACGATATATCGTAGTGCTACATAACGTTATACGTCATAACGTAATACTACGAAACGTTATACGTTATATCGTAATGTTACATAACGTTATACGTTATAACGTATTACCATATAACGTTATACGTTATATCGTAATGCTACATAACGTTATACGTTATACCGTAATGTTACATAACGTTATAAGTTATAACGTATTACCATATAACGTTACACGTTATATCGTAATGCTACATAACGTTATACGTTACACCGTAATGCTACATAACGTTTTACGTTATATCGTAATGCCACATACCGTTATACGTTGTAACGTAATGCTACATAACGTTATACCTTATATCGTAATGCTACATAACGTTATACGTTATATCGTTATGCTACATAACGTTATACGTTATATCGTAATGCTACATAACGTTATACCTTATATCGTAATGCTACATAACGTTATACGTTATATCGTAATGCTACATAACGTTATACATTATATCGTAATGTTACATAACGTTATAAGTTATAATGTATTACCATATAACGTTATACGTTATATCGTAATGCTACATAACGTTATACGTTATAACGTATTACCATATAACGTTATACGTTATATCGTAATGCTACATAACGTTATACGTTACATCGTAATGCTACATAACGTTATACGTTATATCGTAATGTTACATAACGTTATGCGTTATAACGTATTACCATATAAGGTTATACGTTATATCGTAATGTTACATGACGTTATACGTTATAACGTATTACCATACAACGTTATACGTTATATCGTAATTCTACATAACGTTATACGTTACATCGTAATGCTACATAACGTTATACCTTATATCGTAATGCTACATAACGTTATACGTTATATCGTAATGCTACATAACGTTATACGTTATATCGTAATGCTACATAACGTTATACCTTATATCGTAATGCTACATAACGTTATACGTTATATCGTAATGCTACATAACGTTATACGTTATATCGTAATGTTACATAACGTTATAAGTTATAATGTATTACCATATAACGTTATACGTTATATCGTAATGCTACATAACGTTATACGTTATAACGTATTACCATATAACGTTATACGTTATATCGTAATGTTACATAACGTTATACGTTATATCGTAATGTTACATAACGTTATACGTTATAACGTATTACCATATATCGTTATACGTTATATCGTAATGTTACATAACGTTATAAGTTATAACGTATTACCATATAATGTTACACGTTATGTCGTAATGCTACATAACGTTATACGTTACACCGTAATGCTACATAACGTTTTACGTTATATCGTAATGCTACATACCGTTATACGTTGTAACGTAATACTACATAACGTTATACGTTATATCGTAATGCTACATAACGTTATACGTTATCACGTAATACTACGTAACGTTATACGTGATATCGTAATGCTACATAACGTTATACGTTATATCGTAATGCTACATAACGTTATACCTTATATCGTAATGCTACATAACGTTATACGTTATATCGTAATGCTACATAACGTTATACGTTATATCGTAATGTTACATAACGATATAAGTTATAACGTATTACCATATAACGTTATACGTTATATCGTAATGCTACATAACGTTATACGTTATAACGTATTACCATATAACGTTATACGTTATATCGTAATGCTACATTACGTTATACGTTATATCGTAATGTTACATAACGTTATAAGTTATAACGTATTACCATATAACGTTACACGTTATATCGTAATGCTACATAACGTTATGCGTTACACCGTAATGCTACATAACGTTTTACGTTATATCGTAATGCTACATAACGTTATACGTTGTAACGTAATACTACATAACGTTATACGTTATATCGTAATGCTACATAATGTTATACGTTATAACGTAATACTACGTAACGTTATACGTTATATCGTAATGCTACATAACGTTATACGTTATATCGTAAGGTTACATAACGTTATACGTTATATCGTAATGCTACATACCGTTATACGTTGTAACGTAATACTACATAACGTTATACGTTATATCGTAATGCTACATAACGTTATACGTTATAACGTAATACTACGTAACGTTATACGTGATATCGTAATGCTACATAACGTTATACGTTGTAACGTAATACTACATAACGTTATACGTTATAGCGTAATGCTACATAATGTTATACGTTATAACGTAATACTACGTAACATTATACGTTATATCGTAATGCTACATAACGTTATACGTTATATCGTAATGTTACATAACGTTATACGTTATATCGTAATGCTACATACCGTTATACGTTGTAACGTAATGCTACATACCGTTATACGTTGTAACGTAATACTACATAACGTTATACGTTATATCGTAATGCTACATAACGTTATACGTTATAACGTAATACTACGTAACGTTATACGTGATATCGTAATGCTACATAACGTTATACGTTATATCGTAATGCTACATAACGTTATACCTTATATCGTAATGCTACATAACGTTATACGTTATATCGTAATGCTACATAACGTTATACGTTATATCGTAATGTTACATAACGATATAAGTTATAACGTATTACCATATAACGTTATACGTTATATCGTAATGCTACATAACGTTATACGTTATAACGTATTACCATACATCGTTATACGTTATATCGTAATGTTACATAACGTTATACGTTATAACGTATTACCATATAACGTTATACGTTATATCGTAATGCTACATAACGTTATACGTTATATCGTAATGTTACATAACGTTATAAGTTATTACGTATTACCATATAACGTTATACGTTATATCGTAATGTTACATAACGTTATACGTTACATCGTTATGCTACATAACGTTATACGTTATAACGTATTACCATATAACGTTATACGTTATATCGTAATACTACGTAACGTTATACGTGATATCGTAATGCTACATAACGTTATTCGTTATAACGTAATACTACATAACGTTATATGTTATATCGTAATGCTACATAACGTTATACGATATATCGTAATGCTACATAACGTTATACGTTATAACGTAATACTACGTAACGATATACGTTATATCGTAATGTTACATAACGTTATACGTTATAACGTATTACCATATAACGTTATACCTTATATCGTAATTCTACATAACGTTATACGTTATAACGTATTACCATATAACGTTATTCGTTATATCGTAATGTTACATAACGTTATGCGTTATAACGTATTACCATATAAGGTTATACGTTATATCGTAATGTTACATAACGTTATACGTTATAACGTATTACCATATAACGTTATACGTTATGGCGTAATGCTACATAACGTTATACGTTATATCGTAATGTTACATAACGTTATAAGTTATAACGTATTACCATATAACGTTACACGTTATATCGTAATGCTACATAACGTTATACGTTACACCGTAATGCTACATAACGTTTTACGTTATATCGTAATGCTACATACCGTTATACGTTGTAACGTAATACTACATAACGTTATACGTTATATCGTAATGCTACATAACGTTATACGTTATAACGTAATACTACGTAACGTTATACGTGATATCGTAATGCTACATAACGTTATTCGTTATAACGTAATACTACATAACGTTATATGTTATATCGTAATGCTACATAACGTTATACGATATATCGTAATGCTACATAACGTTATACGTTATAAAGTAATACTACGTAACGTTATACGTTATATCGTAATGTTACATAACGTTATACGTTATAACGTATTACCATATAACGTTATACGTTATATCGTAATACTACGTAACGTTATACGTGATATCGTAATGCTACATAACGTTATACGTTATATCGTAATGCTACATAACGTTATACCTTATATCGTAATGCTACATAACGTTATACGTTATATCGTAATGCTACATAACGTTATACCTTATATCGTAATGCTACATAACGTTATACGTTATATCGTAATGCTACATAACGTTATACGTTATATCGTAATGTTACATAACGATATAAGTTATAACGTATTACCATATAACGTTATACGTTATATCGTAATGCTACATAACGTTATACGTTATAACGTATTACCATATAACGTTATACGTTATATCGTAATGCTACATTACGTTATACGTTATATCGTAATGTTACATAACGTTATAAGTTATAACGTATTACCATATAACGTTACACGTTATATCGTAATGCTACATAACGTTATGCGTTACACCGTAATGCTACATAACGTTTTACGTTATATCGTAATGCTACATAACGTTATACGTTGTAACGTAATACTACATAACGTTATACGTTATATCGTAATGCTACATAATGTTATACGTTATAACGTAATACTACGTAACGTTATACGTTATATCGTAATGCTACATAACGTTATACGTTATATCGTAAGGTTACATAACGTTATACGTTATATCGTAATGCTACATACCGTTATACGTTGTAACGTAATACTACATAACGTTATACGTTATATCGTAATGCTACATAACGTTATACGTTATAACGTAATACTACGTAACGTTATACGTGATATCGTAATGCTACATAACGTTATACGTTGTAACGTAATACTACATAACGTTATACGTTATATCGTAATGCTACATAATGTTATACGTTATAACGTAATACTACGTAACATTATACGTTATATCGTAATGCTACATAACGTTATACGTTATATCGTAATGTTACATAACGTTATACGTTATATCGTAATGCTACATACCGTTATACGTTGTAACGTAATGCTACATACCGTTATACGTTGTAACGTAATACTACATAACGTTATACGTTATATCGTAATGCTACATAACGTTATACGTTATAACGTAATACTACGTAACGTTATACGTGATATCGTAATGCTACATAACGTTATACGTTATATCGTAATGCTACATAACGTTATACCTTATATCGTAATGCTACATAACGTTATACGTTATATCGTAATGCTACATAACGTTATACGTTATATCGTAATGTTACATAACGATATAAGTTATAACGTATTACCATATAACGTTATACGTTATATCGTAATGCTACATAACGTTATACGTTATAACGTATTACCATACATCGTTATACGTTATATCGTAATGTTACATAACGTTATACGTTATAACGTATTACCATATAACGTTATACGTTATATCGTAATGCTACATAACGTTATACGTTATATCGTAATGTTACATAACGTTATAAGTTATTATGTATTACCATATAACGTTATACGTTATATCGTAATGTTACATAACGTTATACGTTACATCGTTATGCTACATAACGTTATACGTTATAACGTATTACCATATAACGTTATACGTTATATCGTAATACTACGTAACGTTATACGTGATATCGTAATGCTACATAACGTTATTCGTTATAACGTAATACTACATAACGTTATATGTTATATCGTAATGCTACATAACGTTATACGATATATCGTAATGCTACATAACGTTATACGTTATAACGTAATACTACGTAACGATATACGTTATATCGTAATGTTACATAACGTTATAAGTTATAACGTATTACCATATAACGTTATACCTTATATCGTAATTCTACATAACGTTATACGTTATAACGTATTACCATATAACGTTATTCGTTATATCGTAATGTTACATAACGTTATGCGTTATAACGTATTACCATATAAGGTTATACGTTATATCGTAATGTTACATAACGTTATACGTTATAACGTATTACCATATAACGTTATACGTTATGGCGTAATGCTACATAACGTTATACGTTATATCGTAATGTTACATAACGTTATAAGTTATAACGTATTACCATATAACGTTACACGTTATATCGTAATGCTACATAACGTTATACGTTACACCGTAATGCTACATAACGTTTTACGTTATATCGTAATGCTACATACCGTTATACGTTGTAACGTAATACTACATAACGTTATACGTTATATCGTAATGCTACATAACGTTATACGTTATAACGTAATACTACGTAACGTTATACGTGATATCGTAATGCTACATAACGTTATTCGTTATAACGTAATACTACATAACGTTATATGTTATATCGTAATGCTACATAACGTTATACGATATATCGTAATGCTACATAACGTTATACGTTATAAAGTAATACTACGTAACGTTATACGTTATATCGTAATGTTACATAACGTTATACGTTATAACGTATTACCATATAACGTTATACGTTATATCGTAATGTTACATAACGTTATACGATATATCGTAATGTTACATAACGTTATAAGTTATAACGTATTACCATATAACGTTATACGTTATATCGTAATGCTACATAACGTTATACGTTACATCGTAATGCTACATAACGTTATACGATATATCGTAGTGCTACATAACGTTATACGTCATAACGTAATACTACGTAACGTTATACGTTATATCGTAATGTTACATAACGTTATACGTTATAACGTATTACCATATAACGTTATACGTTATATCGCAATGCTACATAACGTTATACGTTATATCGTAATGTTACATAACGTTATAAGTTATAACGTATTACCATATAACGTTACACGTTATATCGTAATGCTACATAACGTTATACGTTACACCGTAATGCTACATAACGTTTTACGTTATATCGTAATGCCACATACCGTTATACGTTGTAACGTAATACTACATAACGTTATACGTTATATCGTAATGCTACATAACGTTATACGTTATAACGTAATACTACGTAACGTTATACGTGATATCGTAATGCTACATAACGTTATACGTTACACCGTAATGCTACATAACGTTTTACGTTATATCGTAATGCCACATACCGTTATACGTTGTAACGTAATACTACATAACGTTATACGTTATAACGTATTACCATATAACGTTATACCTTATATCGTAATTCTACATAACGTTATACGTTATAACGTATTACCATAGAACGTTATACGTTATATCGTAATGTTACATAACGTTATGCGTTATAACGTATTACCATATAAGGTTATACGTTATATCGTAATGTTACATGACGTTATACGTTATAACGTATTACCATACAACGTTATACGTTATATCGTAATTCTACATAACGTTATACGTTACATCGTAATGCTACATAACGTAATACCTTATATCGTAATGCTACATAACGTTATACGTTATATCGTAATGTTACATAACGTTATAAGTTATAACGTATTACCATATAACGTTATACGTTATATCGTAATGCTACATAACGTTACACATTATAACGTATTACCATATAACGTTATACGTTATATCGTAATGTTACATAACGTTATACGTTATAACGTATTACCATACATCGTTATACATTATATCGTAATGTTACATATCGTTATACGTTATAACGTATTACCATATAACGTTATACGTTATATAGTAATGCTACATAACGTTATACGTCATATCGTAATGTTACATAACGTTATAAGTTATAACGTATTACCATATAACGTTACACGTTATATCGTAATGCTACATAACGTTATGCGTTACACCGTAATGCTACATAACGTTTTACGTGATATCGTAATGCTACATAACGTTATTCGTTATAACGTAATACTACATAACGTTATATGTTATATCGTAATGCTACATAACGTTATACGATATATCGTAATGCTACATAACGTTATACGTTACAAAGTAATACTACGTAACGTTATACGTTATATCGTAATGTTACATAACGTTATACGTTATAACGTATTACCATATAACGTTATACGTTATATCGTAATGCTACATAACGTTATACGTTACATCGTAATGCTACATAACGTTATACCTTATATCGTAATGCTACATAACGTTATACGTTATATCGTAATGTTACATAACGTTATAAGTTATAACGTACTACCATATAACGTTATACGTTATATCGTAATGCTACATAACGTTATACGTTATAACGTATTACCATATAACGTTATACGTTATATCGTAATGTTACATAACGTTATACGTTATAACGTATTACCATATAACGTTATACCTTATATCGTAATTCTACATAACGTTATACGTTATAACGTATTACCATATAACGTTATACGTTATATCGTAATGTTTCATAACGTTATGCGTTATAACGTATTACCATATAAGGTTATACGTTATATCGTAATGTTACATAACGTTATACGTTATAACGTATTACCATATAACGTTATACGTTATGGCGTAATGCTACATAACGTTATACGTTATATCGTAATGTTACATGACGTTATACGTTATAACGTATTACCATACAACGTTATACGTTATATCGTAATGTTACATAACGTTATAAGTTATAACGTATTACCATATAACGTTATACGTTATATCGTAATGCTACATAACGTTATACGTTACATCGTAATGCTACATAACGTTATACGATATATCGTTGTGCTACATAACGTTATACGTCATAACGTATTACCATATAAGGTTATACGTTATATCGTAATGTTACATAACGTTATACGTTATAACGTATTACCATATAACGTTATACGTTATGGCGTAATGCTACATAACGTTATACGTTATATCGTAATGTTACATAACGTTATAAGTTATAACGTATTACCATATAACGTTATACGTTATATCGTAATGTTACATAACGTTATACGTTATAACGTATTACCATATATCGTTATACGTTATATCGTAATGTTACATAACGTTATAAGTTATAACGTATTACCATATAATGTTACACGTTATATCGTAATGCTACATAACGTTATACGTTACACCGTAATGCTACATAACGTTTTACGTTATATCGTAATGCTACATACCGTTATACGTTGTAACGTAATACTACATAACGTTATACGTTATATCGTAATGCTACATAACGTTATGCGTTATAACGTAATACTACGTAACGTTATACGTGATATCGTAATGCTACATAACGTTATACGTTATATCGTAATGCTACATAACGTTATACCTTATATCGTAATGCTACATAACGTTATACGTTATATCGTAATGCTACATAACTTTATACGTTATATCGTAATGTTACATAACGTTATAAGTTATAACGTATTACCATATAACGTTATACGTTATATCGTAATGCTACATAACGTTATACGTTATAACGTATTACCATATAACGTTATACGTTATATCGTAATGCTACATAACGTTATACGTTATATCGTAATGTTACATAACGTTATAAGTTATAACGTATTACCATATAACGTTACACGTTATATCGTAATGCTACATAACGTTATGCGTTACACTGTAATGCTACATAACGTTTTACGTTATATCGTAATGCTACATAACGTTATACGTTGTAACGTAATACTACATAACGTTATACGTTATATCGTAATGCTACATAATGTTATACGTTATAACGTAATACTACGTAACGTTATACGTTACATCGTAATGCTACATAACGTTATACCGTATATCGTAATGCTACATAACGTTATACGTTATATCGTAATGCTACATAACGTTATACGTTATATCGTAATGCTACATAACGTTATACCTTATATCGAAATGCTACATAACGTTATACGTTATATCGTAATGCTACATAACGTTATACGTTATATCGTAATGTTACATAACGTTATACGTTATAACGTATTACCATACATCGTTATACGTTATATCGTAATGTTACATAACGTTATACGTTATAACGTATTACCATATAACGTTATACGTTATATCGTAATGCTACATAACGTTATACGTTATATCGTAATGTTACATAACGTTATAAGTTATAACGTATTACCATATAACGTTATACGTTATATCGTAATGTTACATAACGTTATACGTTACATCGTTATGCTACATAACGTTATACGTTATAACGTATTACCATATAACGTTATACGTTATATCGTAATACTACGTAACGTTATACGTGATATCGTAATGCTACATAACGTTATTCGTTATAACGTAATACTACATAACGTTATATGTTATATCGTAATGCTACGTAACGTTATACGATATATCGTAATGCTACATAACGTTATACGTTATAACGTAATACTACGTAACGATATACGTTATATCGTAATGTTACATAACGTTATACGTTATAACGTATTACCATATAACGTTATACCTTATATCGTAATTCTACATAACGTTATACGTTATAACGTATTACCATATAACGTTATACGTTATATCGTAATGTTACATAACGTTATGCGTTATAACGTATTACCATATAAGGTTATACGTTATATCGTAATGTTACATAACGTTATACGTTATAACGTATTACCATATAACGTTATACGTTATGGCGTAATGCTACATAACGTTATACGTTATATCGTAATGTTACATAACGTTATAAGTTATATCGTATTACCATATAACGTTATACGTTATATCGTAATGCTACATAACGTTATACGTTACATCGTAATGCTACATAACGTTATACGATATATCGTAGTGCTACATAACGTTATACGTCATAACGTAATACTACGTAACGTTATACGTTATATCGTAATGTTACATAACGTTATACGTTATAACGTATTACCATATAACGTTATACGTTATATCGTAATGCTACATAACGTTATACGTTATATCGTAATGTTACATAACGTTATAAGTTATAACGTATTACCATATAACGTTACACGTTATATCGTAATGCTACATAACGTTATACGTTACACCGTAATGCTACATAACGTTTTACGTTATATCGTAATGCCACATACCGTTATACGTTGTAACGTAATACTACATAACGTTATACGTTATATCGTAATGCTACATAACGTTATACGTTATAACGTAATACTACGTAACGTTATACGTGATATCGTAATGCTACATAACGTTATACGTTACACCGTAATGCTACATAACGTTTTACGTTATATCGTAATGCCACATACCGTTATACGTTGTAACGTAATACTACATAACGTTATACGTTATAACGTATTACCATATAACGTTATACCTTATATCGTAATTCTACATAACGTTATACGTTATAACGTATTACCATAGAACGTTATACGTTATATCGTAATGTTACATAACGTTATGCGTTATAACGTATTACCATATAAGGTTATACGTTATATCGTAATGTTACATGACGTTATACGTTATAACGTATTACCATACAACGTTATACGTTATATCGTAATTCTACATAACCTTATACGTTACATCGTAATGCTACATAACGTAATACCTTATATCGTAATGCTACATAACGTTATACGTTATATCGTAATGTTACATAACGTTATAAGTTATAACGTATTACCATATAACGTTATACGTTATATCGTAATGCTACATAACGTTATACATTATAACGTATTACCATATAACGTTATACGTTATATCGTAATGTTACATAACGTTATACGTTATAACGTATTACCATACATCGTTATACATTATATCGTAATGTTACATAACGTTATACGTTATAACGTATTACCATATAACGTTATACCTTATATCGTAATGCTACATAACGTTATACGTCATATCGTAATGTTACATAACGTTATAAGTTATAACGTATTACCATATAACGTTACACGTTATATCGTAATGCTACATAACGTTATGCGTTACACCGTAATGCTACATAACGTTTTACGTGATATCGTAATGCTACATAACGTTATTCGTTATAACGTAATACTACATAACGTTATATGTTATATCGTAATGCTACATAACGTTATACGATATATCGTAATGCTACATAACGTTATACGTTACAAAGTAATACTACGTAACGTTATACGTTATATCGTAATGTTACATAACGTTATACGATATAACGTATTACCATATAACGTTATACGTTATATCGTAATGCTACATAACGTTATACGTTACATCGTAATGCTACATAACGTTATACCTTATATCGTAATGCTACATAACGTTATACGTTATATCGTAATGTTACATAACGTTATAAGTTATAACGTACTGCCATATAACGTTATACGTTATATCGTAATGCTACATAACGTTATACGTTATAACGTATTACCATATAACGTTATACGTTATATCGTAATGTTACATAACGTTATACGTTATAACGTATTACCATACATCGTTATACGTTATATCGTAATGTTACATAACGTTATACGTTATATCGTAATGTTACATAACGTTATACGTTATAACGTATTACCATATAACGTTATACGTTATATCGTAATGCTACATAACGTTATACGTTATATCGTAATGTTACATAACGTTATAAGTATATCGTAATGCTACATAACGTTATAAGTTACATCGTAATGCTGCATAACGTTATACGTTATATCGTAATGTTACATAACGTTACACGTTATATCGTAATGCTACATAACGTTATGCGTTACACCGTAATGCTACATAACGTTTTACGTTATATCGTAATGCTACATAACGTTATACGTTGTAACGTAATACTACATAACGTTATACGTTATATCGTAATGCTACATAATGTTATACGTTATAACGTAATACTACGTAACGTTATACGTTACATCGTAATGCTACATAACGTTATACCTTATATCGTAATGCTACATAACGTTATACGTTATATCGTAATGCTACATAACGTTATACGTTATAACGTATTACCATATAACGTTATTCGTTATATCGTAATGCTACATAACGTTATACGTTACATCGTAATGCTACATAACGTTATACGATATATCGTAATGCTACATAACGTTATACGTTATAACGTAATACTACGTAACGTTATACGTTATATCGTAATGTTACATAACGTTATACGTTATAACGTATTACCATATAACGTTATACGTTATGTCGTAATGCTACATAACGTTATACGTTATATCGTAATGTTACATAACGTTATAAGTTATAACGTATTACCATATAACGTTACACGTTATATCGTAATGCTACATAACGTTATACGTTACACCGTAATGCTACATAACGTTTTACGTTATATCGTAATGCTACATACCGTTATACGTTGTAACGTAATACTACATAACGTTATACGTTATATCGTAATGCTACATAACGTTATACGTTATAACGTAATACTACGTAACGTTATACGTGATATCGTAATGCTACATAACGTTATTCGTTATAACGTAATACTACATAACGTTATATGTTATATCGTAATGCTACATAACGTTATACGATATATCGTAATGCTACATAACGTTATACGTTATAAAGTAATACTACGTAACGTTATACGTTATATCGTAATGTTACATAACGTTATACGTTATAACGTATTACCATATAACGTTATACGTTATATCGTAATGCTACATAACGTTATACGTTACATCGTAATGCTACATAACGTTATACGTTATATCGTAATGTTACATAACGTTATAAGTTATAACGTATTACCATATAACGTTACACGTTATATCGTAATGCTACATAACGTTATACGTTACACCGTAATGCTACATAACGTTTTACGTTATATCGTTATGCTACATACCGTTATACGTTGTAACGTAATTCTACATAACGTTTTACGTTATATCGTAATGCTACATACCGTTATACGTTGTAACGTAATACTACATAACGTTATACGTTATATCGTAATGCTACATAACGTTATACGTTATAACGTAATACTACGTATCGTTATACGTGATATCGTAATGCTACATAACGTTATTCGTTATAACGTAATACTACATAACGTTATATGTTATATCGTAATGCTACATAACGTTATACGATATAAAGTAATACTACGTAACGTTATACGTTATATCGTAATGTTACATAACGTTATAAGTTATAACGTATTACCATATAACGTTACACGTTATATCGTAATGCTACATAACGTTATACGTTACACCGTAATGCTACATAACGTTTTACGTTATATCGTAATGCTACATACCGTTATACGTTGTAACGTAATACTACATAACGTTATACGTTATATCGTAATGCTACATAACGTTATACGTTATAACGTAATACTACGTAACGTTATACGTGATATCGTAATGCTACATAACGTTATTCGTTATAACGTAATACTACATAACGTTATATGTTATATCGTAATGCTACATAACGTTATACGATATATCGTAATGCTACATAACGTTATACGTTATAAAGTAATACTACGTAACGTTATATGTTATATCGTAATGTTACATAACGTTATACGTTATAACGTATTACCATATAACGTTATACGTTATATCGTAATGCTACATAACGTTATACGTTACATCGTAATGCTACATAACGTTATACGTTATATCGTAATGTTACATAACGTTATGCGTTATAACGTATTACCATATAAGGTTATACGTTATATCGTAATGTTACATGACGTTATACCTTATAACGTATTACCATACAACGTAATACGTTATATCGTAATTCTACATAACGTTATACGTTACATCGTAATGCTACATAACGTTGTACCTTATATCGTAATGCTACATAACGTTATACGTTATATCGTAATGCTACATAACGTTATACGTTATATCGTAATGCTACATAACGTTATACGTTATAACGTATTACCATATAACGTTATACGTTATATCGTAATGTTACATAACGTTATACGTTATAACGTATTACCATACATCGTTATACGTTATATCGTAATGCTACATAACGTTATACGTTACATCGTTATGCTACATAACGTTATACGTTATAACGTATTACCATATAACGTTATACGTTATATCGTAATACTACGTAACGTTATACGTGATATCGTAATGCTACATAACGTTATTCGTTATAACGTAATACTACATAACGTTATATGTTATATCGTAATGCTACATAACGTTATACGATATATCGTAATGCTACATAACGTTATACGTTATAACGTAATACTACGTAACGATATACGTTATATCGTAATGTTACATAACGTTATACGTTATAACGTATTACCATATAACGTTATACCTTATATCGTAATTCTACATAACGTTATACGTTATAACGTATTACCATATAACGTTATACGTTATATCGTAATGTTACATAACGTTATGCGTTATAACGTATTACCATATAAGGTTATACGTTATATCGTAATGTTACATAACGTTATACGTTATAACGTATTACCATATAACGTTATACGTTATGGCGTAATGCTACATAACGTTATACGTTATATCGTAATGTTACATAACGTTATAAGTTATAACGTATTACCATATAACGTTACACGTTATATCGTAATGCTACATAACGTTATACGTTACACCGTAATGCTACATAACGTTTTACGTTATATCGTAATGCTACATACCGTTATACGTTGTAACGTAATACTACATAACGTTATACGTTATATCGTAATGCTACATAACGTTATACGTTATAACGTAATACTACGTAACGTTATACGTGATATCGTAATGCTACATAACGTTATTCGTTATAACGTAATACTACATAACGTTATATGTTATATCGTAATGCTACATAACGTTATACGATATATCGTAATGCTACATAACGTTATACGTTATAAAGTAATACTACGTAACGTTATACGTTATTTCGTAATGTTACATAACGTTATACGTTATAACGTATTACCATATAACGTTATACGTTATATCGTAATGCTACATAACGTTATACGTTATATCGTAATGTTACATAACGTTATAAGTTATAACGTATTACCATATAACGTTATACGTTATATCGTAATGCTACATAACGTTATACGTTACATCGTAATGCTACATAACGTTATACGATATATCGTAGTGCTACATAACGTTATACGTTATAACGTAATACTACGTAACGTTATACGTTATATCGTAATGTTACATAACGTTATACGTTATAACGTATTACCATATAACGTTATACGTTATATCGTAATGCTACATAACGTTATACGTTATATCGTAATGTTACATAACGTTATAAGTTATAACGTATTACCATATAACGTTACACGTTATATCGTAATGCTACATAACGTTATACGTTACACCGTAATGCTACATAACGTTTTACGTTATATCGTAATGCCACATACCGTTATACGTTTAACGTAATACTACATAACGTTATACGTTATATCGTAATGCTACATAACGTTATACGTTATAACGTAATACTACGTAACGTTATACGTGATATCGTAATGCTACATAACGTTATACGTTACACCGTAATGCTACATAACGTTTTACGTTATATCGTAATGCCACTTACCGTTATACGTTGTAACGTAATACTACATAACGTTATACGTTATAACGTATTACCATATAACGTTATACCTTATATCGTAATTCTACATAACGTTATACGTTATAACGTATTACCATAGAACGTTATACGTTATATCGTAATGTTACATAACGTTATGCGTTATAACGTATTACCATATAAGGTTATACGTTATATCGTAATGTTACATGACGTTATACGTTATAACGTATTACCATACAACGTTATACGTTATATCGTAATTCTGCATAACGTTATACGTTACATCGTAATGCTACATAACGTAATACCTTATATCGTAATGCTACATAACGTTATACGTTATATCGTAATGTTACATAACGTTATAAGTTATAACGTATTACCATATAACGTTATACGTTATATCGTAATGCTACATAACGTTATACATTATAACGTATTACCATATAACGTTATACGTTATATCGTAATGTTACATAACGTTATACGTTATAACGTATTACCATACATCGTTATACATTATATCGTAATGTTACATAACGTTATACGTTATAACTTATTACCATATAACGTTATACGTTATATCGTAATGCTACATAACGTTATACGTCATATCGTAATGTTACATAACGTTATAAGTTATAACGTATTACCATATAACGTTACACGTTATATCGTAATGCTACATAACGTTATGCGTTACACCGTAATGCTACATAACGTTTTACGTGATATCGTAATGCTACATAACGTTATTCGTTATAACGTAATACTACATAACGTTATATGTTATATCGTAATGCTACATAACGTTATACGATATATCGTAATGCTACATAACGTTATACGTTACACCGTAATGCTACATAACGTTTTACGTTATATCGTAATGCTACATACCGTTATACGTTGTAACGTAATACTACATAACGTTATACGTTATATCGTAATGCTACATAACGTTATACGTTATAACGTAATACTACGTAACGTTATACGTGATATCGTAATGCTACATAACGTTATTCGTTATAACGTAATACTACATAACGTTATATGTTATATCGTAATGCTACATAACGTTATACGATATATCGTAATGCTACATAACGTTATACGTTATAAAGTAATACTACGTAACGTTATACGTTATATCGTAATGTTACATAACGTTATACGTTATAACGTATTACCATATAACGTTATACGTTATATCGTAATGCTACATAACGTTATACGTTACATCGTAATGCTACATAACGTTATACGTTATATCGTAATGTTACATAACGTTATACGTTATATCGTAATGCTACATAACGTTATACGTTATAACGTATTACCATATAACGTTATACGTTATTTCGTAATGTTACATAACGTTATACGTTATAACGTATTACCATACATCGTTATACGTTATATCGTAATGTTACATAACGTTATAAGTTATAACGTATTACCATATAACGTTACACGTTATATCGTAATGCTACATAACGTTATACGTTACACCGTAATGCTACATAACGTTTTACGTTATATCGTAATGCTACATACCGTTATACGTTGTAACGTAATACTACATAACGTTATACGTTATATCGTAATGCTACATAACGTTATACGCTATAACGTAATACTACGTAACGTTATACGTGATATCGTAATGCTACATAACGTTATTCGTTATAACGTAATACTACATAACGTTATATGTTATATCGTAATGCTACATAACGTTATACGATATATCGTAATGCTACATAACGTTATACGTTATAAAGTAATACTACGTAACGTTATACGTTATATCGTAATGTTACATAACGTTATACGTTATAACGTATTACCATATACCGTTATACCTTATATCGTAATGCTACATAACGTTATACGTTACATCGTAATGCTACATAACGTTATACGTTATAAAGTAATACTACGTAACGTTATACGTGATATCGTAATGCTACATAACGTTATTCGTTATAACGTAATACTACGTAACGTTATACGTGATATCGTAATGCTACATAACGTTATTCGTTATAACGTAATACTACATAACGTTATATGTTATATCGTAATGCTACATAACGTTATACGATATATCGTAATGCTACATAACGTTATACGTTATAAAGTAATACTACGTAACGTTATACGTGATATCGTAATGCTACATAACGTTATTCGTTATAACGTAATACTACATAACGTTATATGTTATATCGTAATGCTACATAACGTTATACGTTATATCGTAATGCTACATAACGTTATACGCTATAACGTAATACTACGTAACGTTATACGTGATATCGTAATGCTACATAACGTTATTCGTTATAACGTAATACTACATAACGTTATATGTTATATCGTAATGCTACATAACGTTATACGATATATCGTAATGCTACATAACGTTATACGTTATAAAGTAATACTACGTAACGTTATACGTTATATCGTAATGTTACATAACGTTATACGTTATAACGTATTACCATATACCGTTATACCTTATATCGTAATGCTACATAACGTTATACGTTATAACGTATTACCATATAACGTTATTCGTTATATCGTAATGCTACAGAACGTTATACGTTACATCGTAATGCTACATAACGTTATACGGTATATCGTAATGCTACATAACGTTATACGTTATAACGTAATACTACGTAACGTTATACGTTATATCGTAATGTTACATAACGTTATACGTTACAACGTATTACCATATAACGTTATACGTTATGTCGTAATGCTACATAACGTTATACGTTATATCGTAATGTTACATAACGTTATAAGTTATAACGTATTACCATATAACGTTACACGTTATATCGTAATGCTACATAACGTTATACGTTACACCGTAATGCTACATAACGTTTTACGTTATATCGTAATGCTACATACCGTTATACGTTGTAACGTAATACTACATAACGTTATACGTTATATCGTAATGCTACATAACGTTATACGTTATAACGTAATACTACGTAACGTTATACGTGATATCGTAATGCTACATAACGGTATTCGTTATAACGTAATACTACATAACGTTATATGTTATATCGTAATGCTACATAACGTTATACGATATATCGTAATGCTACATAACGTTATACGTTATAAAGTAATACTACGTAACGTTATACGTTATATCGTAATGTTACATAACGTTATACGTTATAACGTATTACCATATAACGTTATACGTTATACCGTAATGCTACATAACGTTATACGTTACATCGTAATGCTACATAACGTTATACGTTATATCGTAATGTTACATAACGTTATGCGTTATAACGTATTACCATATAAGGTTATACGTTATATCGTAATGTTACATGACGTTATACCTTATAACGTATTACCATACAACGTAATACGTTATATCGTAATTCTACATAACGTTATACGTTACATCGTAATGCTACATAACGTTATACCTTATATCGTAATGCTACATAACGTTATACGTTATATCGTAATGCTACATAACGTTATACGTTATATCGTAATGCTACATAACGTTATACGTTATAACGTATTACCATATAACGTTATACGTTATATCGTAATGTTACATAACGTTATACGTTATAACGTATTACCATACATCGTTATACGTTATATCGTAATGTTACATAACGTTATACGTTATAACATATTACCATATAACGTTATACGTTATATCGTAATGCTACATAACGTTATACGTTATATCGTAATGCTACATAACGTTATAAGTTATAACGTATTACCATATAACGTTACTCGTTATATCGTAATGCTACATAACGTTATGCGTTACACCGTAATGCTACATAACGTTTTACGTTATATCGTAATGCTACATAACGTTATACGTTGTAACGTAATGCTACATAACGTTATACGTTATATCGTAATGCTACATAATGTTATACGTTATAACGTAATACTACGTAACGTTATACGTGATATCGTAATGCTACATAACGTTATACGTTATAACGTAATACTACATAACGTTATATGTTATATCGTAATGCTACATAACGTTATACGATGTATCGTAATGCTACATAACGTTTTACGTTATAACGTAATACTACGTATCGTTATATGTTATATCGTAATGTTACATAACGTTATGCGTTATAACGTATTACCATATAAGGTTATACGTTATATCGTAATGTTACATGACGTTATACGTTATAACGTATTACCATACAACGTTATACGTTATATCGTAATGTTACATAACGTTATGCGTTATAACGTATTACCATATAAGGTTATACGTTATATCGTAATGTTACATGACGTTATACGTTATAACGTATTACCATACAACGTTATACGTTATATCGTAATTCTACATAACGTTATACGTTACATCGTAATGCTACATAACGTTATACCTTATATCGTAATGCTACATAACGTTATACCTTATATCGTAATGCTACATAACGTTATACGTTATATCGTAATGCTACATAACGTTATACCTTATATCGTAATGCTACATATCGTTATACGTTATATCGTAATGCTACATAACGTTATACGTTATATCGTAATGTTACATAACGTTATAAGTTATAACGTATTACCATATAACGTTATACGTTATATCGTAATGCTACATAACGTTATACGTTATAACGTATTACCATATAACGTTATACGTGATATCGTAATGCTACATAACGTTATACGTTATATCGTAATGTTACATAACGTTATAAGTTATAACGTATTACCATATAACGTTACACGTTATATCGTAATGCTACATAACGTTATGCGTTACACCGAAATGCTACATAACGTTTTACGTTATATCGTAATACTACATAACGTTATACGTTATATCGTAATGCTACATAACGTTATACGTTATATCGTAATGCTACATAACGTTATACGTTATAACGTATTACCATATAACGTTATTCGTTATATCGTAATGCTACAGAACGTTATACGTTACATCGTAATGCTACATAACGTTATACGGTATATCGTAATGCTACATAACGTTATACGTTATAATGTAATACTACGTAACGTTATACGTTATATCGTAATGTTACATAACGTTATACGTTACAACGTATTGCCATATAACGTTATACGTTATGTCGTAATGCTACATAACGTTATACGTTATATCGTAATGTTACATAACGTTATAAGTTATAACGTATTACCATATAACGTTACACGTTATATCGTAATGCTACATAACGTTATACGTTACACCGTAATGCTACATAACGTTTTACGTTATATCGTAATGCTACATTCCGTTATACGTTGTAACGTAATACTACATAACGTTATACGTTATATCGTAATGCTACATAACGTTATACGTTATAACGTAATACTACGAAACGTTATACGTGATATCGTAATGCTACATAACGGTATTCGTTATAACGTAATACTACATAACGTTATATGTTATATCGTAATGCTACATAACGTTATACGATATATCGTAATGCTACATAACGTTATACGTTATAAAGTAATACTACGTAACGTTATACGTTATATCGTAATGTTACATAACGTTATACGTTATAACGTATTACCATATAACGTTATACGTTATACCGTAATGCTACATAACGTTATACGTTACATCGTAATGCTACATAACGTTATACGTTATATCGTAATGTTACATAACGTTATGCGTTATAACGTATTACCATATAAGGTTATACGTTATATCGTAATGTTACATGACGTTATACCTTATAACGTATTACCATACAACGTAATACGTTATATCGTAATTCTACATAACGTTATACGTTACATCGTAATGCTACATAACGTTATACCTTATATCGTAATGCTACATAACGTTATACGTTATATCGTAATGCTACATAACGTTATACGTTATATCGTAATGCTACATAACGTTATACCTTATATCGTAATGCTACATATCGTTATACGTTATATCGTAATGCTACATAACGTTATACGTTATATCGTAATGTTACATAACGTTATAAGTTATAACGTATTACCATATAACGTTATACGTTATATCGTAATGCTACATAACGTTATACGTTATAACGTATTACCATATAACGTTATACGTTATACCGTAATGCTACATAACGTTATACGTTACATCGTAATGCTACATAACGTTATACGTTATATCGTAATGTTACATAACGTTATGCGTTATAACGTGTTACCATATAAGGTTATACGTTATATCGTAATGTTACATGACGTTATACCTTATAACGTATTACCATACAACGTAATACGTTATATCGTAATTCTACATAACGTTATACGTTATAACGTATTACCATATAACGTTATACGTGATATCGTAATGCTACATAACGGTATTCGTTATAACGTAATACTACATAACGTTATATGTTATATCGTAATGCTACATAACGTTATACGTTACAACGTAATGCTACATAACGTTTTACGTTATATCGTAATGCTACATACCGTTATACGTTGTAACGTAATACTACATAACGTTATACGTTATATCGTAATGCTACATAACGTTATACGTTATAACGTAATACTACGAAACGTTATACGTGATATCGTAATGCTACATAACGGTATTCGTTATAACGTAATACTACATAACGTTATATGTTATATCGTAATGCTACATAACGTTATACGATATATCGTAATGCTACATAACGTTATACGTTATAAAGTAATACTACGTAACGTTATACGTTATATCGTAATGTTACATAACGTTATACGTTATAACGTATTACCATATAACGTTATACGTTATACCGTAATGCTACATAACGTTATACGTTACATCGTAATGCTACATAACGTTATACGTTATATCGTAATGTTACATAACGTTATGCGTTATAACGTATTACCATATAAGGTTATACGTTATATCGTAATGTTACATGACGTTATACCTTATAACGTATTACCATACAACGTAATACGTTATATCGTAATTCTACATAACGTTATACGTTACATCGTAATGCTACATAACGTTATACCTTATATCGTAATGCTACATAACGTTATACGTTATATCGTAATGCTACATAACGTTATACGTTATATCGTAATGCTACATAACGTTATACCTTATATCGTAATGCTACATATCGTTATACGTTATATCGTAATGCTACATAACGTTATACGTTATATCGTAATGTTACATAACGTTATAAGTTATAACGTATTACCATATAACGTTATACGTTATATCGTAATGCTACATAACGTTATACGTTATAACGTATTACCATATAACGTTATACGTTATATCGTAATGCTACATAACGTTATACGTTATATCGTAATGTTACATAACGTTATAAGTTATAACGTATTACCATATAACGTTACACGTTATATCGTAATGCTACATAACGTTATGCGTTACACCGAAATGCTACATAACGTTTTACGTTATATCGTAATACTACATAACGTTATACGTTATATCGTAATGCTACATAACGTTATACGTTATATCGTAATGCTACATAACGTTATACGTTATAACGTATTACCATATAACGTTATTCGTTATATCGTAATGCTACAGAACGTTATACGTTACATCGTAATGCTACATAACGTTATACGGTATATCGTAATGCTACATAACGTTATACGTTATAATGTAATACTACGTAACGTTATACGTTATATCGTAATGTTACATAACGTTATACGTTACAACGTATTGCCATATAACGTTATACGTTATGTCGTAATGCTACATAACGTTATACGTTATATCGTAATGTTACATAACGTTATAAGTTATAACGTATTACCATATAACGTTACACGTTATATCGTAATGCTACATAACGTTATACGTTACACCGTAATGCTACATAACGTTTTACGTTATATCGTAATGCTACATACCGTTATACGTTGTAACGTAATACTACATAACGTTATACGTTATATCGTAATGCTACATAACGTTATACGTTATAACGTAATACTACGAAACGTTATACGTGATATCGTAATGCTACATAACGGTATTCGTTATAACGTAATACTACATAACGTTATATGTTATATCGTAATGCTACATAACGTTATACGATATATCGTAATGCTACATAACGTTATACGTTATAAAGTAATACTACGTAACGTTATACGTTATATCGTAATGTTACATAACGTTATACGTTATAACGTATTACCATATAACGTTATACGTTATACCGTAATGCTACATAACGTTATACGTTACATCGTAATGCTACATAACGTTATACGTTATATCGTAATGTTACATAACGTTATGCGTTATAACGTATTACCATATAAGGTTATACGTTATATCGTAATGTTACATGACGTTATACCTTATAACGTATTACCATACAACGTAATACGTTATATCGTAATTCTACATAACGTTATACGTTACATCGTAATGCTACATAACGTTATACCTTATATCGTAATGCTACATAACGTTATACGTTATATCGTAATGCTACATAACGTTATACGTTATATCGTAATGCTACATAACGTTATACCTTATATCGTAATGCTACATATCGTTATACGTTATATCGTAATGCTACATAACGTTATACGTTATATCGTAATGTTACATAACGTTATAAGTTATAACGTATTACCATATAACGTTATACGTTATATCGTAATGCTACATAACGTTATACGTTATAACGTATTACCATATAACGTTATACGTTATATCGTAATGCTACATAACGTTATACGTTATATCGTAATGTTACATAACGTTATAAGTTATAACGTATTACCATATAACGTTACACGTTATATCGTAATGCTACATAACGTTATGCGTTACACCGAAATGCTACATAACGTTTTACGTTATATCGTAATACTACATAACGTTATACGTTATATCGTAATGCTACATAACGTTATACGTTATATCGTAATGCTACATAACGTTATACGTTATAACGTATTACCATATAACGTTATTCGTTATATCGTAATGCTACAGAACGTTATACGTTACATCGTAATGCTACATAACGTTATACGGTATATCGTAATGCTACATAACGTTATACGTTATAACGTAATACTACGTAACGTTATACGTTATATCGTAATGTTACATAACGTTATACGTTACAACGTATTACCATATAACGTTATACGTTATGTCGTAATGCTACATAACGTTATACGTTATATCGTAATGTTACATAACGTTATAAGTTATAACGTATTACCATATAACGTTACACGTTATATCGTAATGCTACATAACGTTATACGTTACACCGTAATGCTACATAACGTTTTACGTTATATCGTAATGCTACATACCGTTATACGTTGTAACGTAATACTACATAACGTTATACGTTATATCGTAATGCTACATAACGTTATACGTTATAACGTAATACTACGTAACGTTATACGTGATATCGTAATGCTACATAACGGTATTCGTTATAACGTAATACTACATAACGTTATATGTTATATCGTAATGCTACATAACGTTATACGATATATCGTAATGCTACATAACGTTATACGTTATAAAGTAATACTACGTAACGTTATACGTTATATCGTAATGTTACATAACGTTATACGTTATAACGTATTACCATATAACGTTATACGTTATACCGTAATGCTACATAACGTTATACGTTACATCGTAATGCTACATAACGTTATACGTTATATCGTAATGTTACATAACGTTATGCGTTATAACGTGTTACCATATAAGGTTATACGTTATATCGTAATGTTACATGACGTTATACCTTATAACGTATTACCATACAACGTAATACGTTATATCGTAATTCTACATAACGTTATACGTTATAACGTATTACCATATAACGTTATACGTGATATCGTAATGCTACATAACGGTATTCGTTATAACGTAATACTACATAACGTTATATGTTATATCGTAATGCTACATAACGTTATACGATATATCGTAATGCTACATAACGTTATACGTTATAAAGTAATACTACGTAACGTTATACGTTATATCGTAATGTTACATAACGTTATACGTTATAACGTATTACCATATAACGTTATACGTTATACCGTAATGCTACATAACGTTATACCATATATCGTAATGCTACATAACGTTATACGTTATATCGTAATGCTACATAACGTTATACGTTATATCGTATTGCTACATAACGTTATACGTTATAACGTATTACCATATAACGTTATACGTTATATCGTAATGTTACATAACGTTATACGTTATAACGTATTACCATACATCGTTATACGTTATATCGTAATGTTACATAACGTTATACGTTATAACGTATTACCATACAACGTTATACGTTATATCGTAATGCTACATAACGTTATACGTTATATCGTAATGCTACATAACGTTATAAGTTATAACGTATTACCATATAACGTTACTCGTTATATCGTAATGCTACATAATGTTATACGTTATAACGTAATACTACGTAACGTTATACGTGATATCGTAATGCTACATAACGTTATACGTTATAACGTAATACTACATAACGTTATATGTTATATCGTAATGCTACATAACGTTATACGATGTATCGTAATGCTACATAACGTTTTACGTTATAACGTAATACTACGTATCGTTATATGTTATATCGTAATGTTACATAACGTTATGCGTTATAACGTATTACCATATAAGGTTATACGTTATATCGTAATGTTACATGACGTTATACGTTATAACGTATTACCATACAGCGTTATACGTTATATCGTAATGTTACATAACGTTATGCGTTATAACGTATTACCATATAAGGTTATACGTTATATCGTAATGTTACATGACGTTATACGTTATAACGTATTACCATACAACGTTATACGTTATATCGTAATTCTACATAACGTTATACGTTACATCGTAATGCTACATAACGTTATACCTTATATCGTAATGCTACATAACGTTATACGTTATATCGTAATGCTACATAACGTTATACGTTATATCGTAATGCTACATAACGTTATACCTTATATCGTAATGCTACATATCGTTATACGTTATATCGTAATGCTACATAACGTTATACGTTATATCGTAATGTTACATAACGTTATAAGTTATAACGTATTACCATATAACGTTATACGTTATATCGTAATGCTACATAACGTTATACGTTATAACGTATTACCATATAACGTTATACGTTATATCGTAATGCTACATAACGTTATACGTTATATCGTAATGTTACATAACGTTATAAGTTATAACGTATTACCATATAACGTTACACGTTATATCGTAATGCTACATAACGTTATGCGTTACACCGAAATGCTACATAACGTTTTACGTTATATCGTAATACTACATAACGTTATACGTTATATCGTAATGCTACATAACGTTATACGTTATATCGTAATGCTACATAACGTTATACGTTATAACGTATTACCATATAACGTTATTCGTTATATCGTAATGCTACAGAACGTTATACGTTACATCGTAATGCTACATAACGTTATACGGTATATCGTAATGCTACATAACGTTATACGTTATAACGTAATACTACGTAACGTTATACGTTATATCGTAATGTTACATAACGTTATACGTTACAACGTATTACCATATAACGTTATACGTTATGTCGTAATGCTACATAACGTTATACGTTATATCGTAATGTTACATAACGTTATAAGTTATAACGTATTACCATATAACGTTACACGTTATATCGTAATGCTACATAACGTTATACGTTACACCGTAATGCTACATAACGTTTTACGTTATATCGTAATGCTACATACCGTTATACGTTGTAACGTAATACTACATAACGTTATACGTTATATCGTAATGCTACATAACGTTATACGTTATAACGTAATACTACGTAACGTTATACGTGATATCGTAATGCTACATAACGGTATTCGTTATAACGTAATACTACATAACGTTATATGTTATATCGTAATGCTACATAACGTTATACGATATATCGTAATGCTACATAACGTTATACGTTATAAAGTAATACTACGTAACGTTATACGTTATATCGTAATGTTACATAACGTTATACGTTATAACGTATTACCATATAAAATTATACGTTATACCGTAATGCTACATAACGTTATACGTTACATCGTAATGCTACATAACGTTATACGTTATATCGTAATGTTACATAACGTTATGCGTTATAACGTATTACCATATAAGGTTATACGTTATATCGTAATGTTACATGACGTTATACCTTATAACGTATTACCATACAACGTAATACGTTATATCGTAATTCTACATAACGTTATACGTTACATCGTAATGCTACATAACGTTATACCTTATATCGTAATGCTACATAACGTTATACGTTATATCGTAATGCTACATAACGTTATACGTTATATCGTAATGCTACATAACGTTATACGTTATAACGTATTACCATATAACGTTATACGTTATATCGTAATGTTACATAACGTTATACGTTATAACGTATTACCATACATCGTTATACGTTATATCGTAATGTTACATAACGTTATACGTTATAACGTATTACCATATAACGTTATACGTTATATCGTAATGTTTCATAACGTTATGCGTTATAACGTATTACCATATAACGTTATACGTTATATCGTAATGTTTCATAACGTTATGCGTTATAACGTATTACCATACAACGTAATACGTTATATCGTAATTCTACATAACGTTATACGTTACATCGTAATGCTACATAACGTTATACCTTATATCGTAATGCTACATAACGTTATACGTTATATCGTAATGCTACATAACGTTATACGTTATATCGTAATGCTACATAACGTTATACGTTATAACGTATTACCATATAACGTTATACGTTATATCGTAATGTTACATAACGTTATACGTTATAACGTATTACCATACATCGTTATACGTTATATCGTAATGTTACATAACGTTATACGTTATAACGTATTACCATATAACGTTATACGTTATATCGTAATGCTACATAACGTTATACGTTATATCGTAATGCTACATAACGTTATAAGTTATAACGTAATACCATATAACGTTACTCGTTATATCGTAATGCTACATAACGTTATGCGTTACACCGTAATGCTACATAACGTTTTACGTTATATCGTAATGCTACATAACGTTATACGTTGTAACGTAATGCTACATAACGTTATACGTTATATCGTAATGCTACATAATGTTATACGTTATAACGTAATACTACGTAACGTTATACGTGATATCGTAATGCTACATAACGTTATACGTTATAACGTAATACTACATAACGTTATATGTTATATCGTAATGCTACATAACGTTATACGATGTATCGTAATGCTACATAACGTTTTACGTTATAACGTAATACTAAGTATCGTTATATGTTATATCGTAATGTTACATAACGTTATGCGTTATAACGTATTACCATATAAGGTTATACGTTATATCGTAATGTTACATGACGTTATACGTTATAACGTATTACCATACAACGTTATACGTTATATCGTAATTCTACATAACGTTATACGTTACATCGTAATGCTACATAACGTTATACCTTATATCGTAATGCTACATAACGTTATACGTTATATCGTAATGCTACATAACGTTATACGTTATATCGTAATGTTACATAACGTTATGCGTTATAACGTATTACCATATAAGGTTATACGTTATATCGTAATGTTACATGACGTTATACGTTATAACGTATTACCATACAACGTTATACGTTATATCGTAATTCTACATAACGTTATACGTTACATCGTAATGCTACATAACGTTATACCTTATATCGTAATGCTACATAACGTTATACGTTATTTCGTAATGCTACATAACGTTATACGTTATATCGTAATGCTACATAACGTTACACGTTATATCGTAATGCTACATAACGTTATACGTTACACCGTAATGCTACATAACGTTTTACGTTATATCGTAATGCTACATACCGTTATACGTTGTAACGTAATACTACATAACGTTATACGTTATATCGTAATGCTACATAACGTTATACGTTATAACGTAATACTACGTAACGTTATACGTGATATCGTAATGCTACATAACGGTATTCGTTATAACGTAATACTACATAACGTTATATGTTATATCGTAATGCTACATAACGTTATACGATATATCGTAATGCTACATAACGTTATACGTTATAAAGTAATACTACGTAACGTTATACGTTATATCGTAATGTTACATAACGTTATACGTTATAACGTATTACCATATAACGTTATACGTTATACCGTAATGCTACATAACGTTATACGTTACATCGTAATGCTACATAACGTTATACGTTATATCGTAATGTTACATAACGTTATGCGTTATAACGTGTTACCATATAAGGTTATACGTTATATCGTAATGTTACATGACGTTATACCTTATAACGTATTACCATACAACGTAATACGTTATATCGTAATTCTACATAACGTTATACGTTATAACGTATTACCATATAACGTTATACGTGATATCGTAATGCTACATAACGGTATTCGTTATAACGTAATACTACATAACGTTACATGTTATATCGCAATGCTACATAACGTTATACGATATATCGTAATGCTACATAACGTTATACGTTATAAAGTAATACTACGTAACGTTATACGTTATATCGTAATGTTACATAACGTTATACGTTATAACGTATTACCATATAACGTTATACGTTATACCGTAATGCTACATAACGTTATACCTTATATCGTAATGCTACATAACGTTATACGTTATATCGTAATGCTACATAACGTTATACGTTATATCGTAATGCTACATAACGTTATACGTTATAACGTATTACCATATAACGTTATACGTTATATCGTAATGTTACATAACGTTATACGTTATAACGTATTACCATACATCGTTATACGTTATATCGTAATGTTACATAACGTTATACGTTATAACGTATTACCATATAACGTTATACGTTATATCGTAATGCTACATAACGTTATACGTTATATCGTAATGCTACATAACGTTATAAGTTATAACGTATTACCATATAACGTTACTCGTTATATCGTAATGCTACATAACGTTATGCGTTACACCGTAATGCTACATAACGTTTTACGTTATATCGTAATGCTACATAACGTTATACGTTGTAACGTAATGCTACATAACGTTATACGTTATATCGTAATGCTACATAATGTTATACGTTATAACGTAATACTACGTAACGTTATACGTGATATCGTAATGCTACATAACGTTATACGTTATAACGTAATACTACATAACGTTATATGTTATATCGTAATGCTACATAACGTTATACGATGTATCGTAATGCTACATAACGTTTTACGTTATAACGTAATACTACGTATCGTTATATGTTATATCGTAATGTTACATAACGTTATGCGTTATAACGTATTACCATATAAGGTTATACGTTATATCGTAATGTTACATGACGTTATACGTTATAACGTATTACCATACAGCGTTATACGTTATATCGTAATGTTACATAACGTTATGCGTTATAACGTATTACCATATAAGGTTATACGTTATATCGTAATGTTACATGACGTTATACGTTATAACGTATTACCATACAACGTTATACGTTATATCGTAATTCTACATAACGTTATACGTTACATCGTAATGCTACATAACGTTATACCTTATATCGTAATGCTACATAACGTTATACGTTATATCGTAATGCTACATAACGTTATACGTTATATCGTAATGCTACATAACGTTATACCTTATATCGTAATGCTACATATCGTTATACGTTATATCGTAATGCTACATAACGTTATACGTTATATCGTAATGTTACATAACGTTATAAGTTATAACGTATTACCATATAACGTTATACGTTATATCGTAATGCTACATAACGTTATACGTTATAACGTATTACCATATAACGTTATACGTTATATCGTAATGCTACATAACGTTATACGTTATATCGTAATGTTACATAACGTTATAAGTTATAACGTATTACCATATAACGTTACACGTTATATCGTAATGCTACATAACGTTATGCGTTACACCGAAATGCTACATAACGTTTTACGTTATATCGTAATACTACATAACGTTATACGTTATATCGTAATGCTACATAACGTTATACGTTATATCGTAATGCTACATAACGTTATACGTTATAACGTATTACCATATAACGTTATTCGTTATATCGTAATGCTACAGAACGTTATACGTTACATCGTAATGCTACATAACGTTATACGGTATATCGTAATGCTACATAACGTTATACGTTATAACGTAATACTACGTAACGTTATACGTTATATCGTAATGTTACATAACGTTATACGTTACAACGTATTACCATATAACGTTATACGTTATGTCGTAATGCTACATAACGTTATACGTTATATCGTAATGTTACATAACGTTATAAGTTATAACGTATTACCATATAACGTTACACGTTATATCGTAATGCTACATAACGTTATACGTTACACCGTAATGCTACATAACGTTTTACGTTATATCGTAATGCTACATACCGTTATACGTTGTAACGTAATACTACATAACGTTATACGTTATATCGTAATGCTACATAACGTTATACGTTATAACGTAATACTACGTAACGTTATACGTGATATCGTAATGCTACATAACGGTATTCGTTATAACGTAATACTACATAACGTTATATGTTATATCGTAATGCTACATAACGTTATACGATATATCGTAATGCTACATAACGTTATACGTTATAAAGTAATACTACGTAACGTTATACGTTATATCGTAATGTTACATAACGTTATACGTTATAACGTATTACCATATAACGTTATACGTTATACCGTAATGCTACATAACGTTATACGTTACATCGTAATGCTACATAACGTTATACGTTATATCGTAATGTTACATAACGTTATGCGTTATAACGTATTACCATATAAGGTTATACGTTATATCGTAATGTTACATGACGTTATACCTTATAACGTATTACCATACAACGTAATACGTTATATCGTAATTCTACATAACGTTATACGTTACATCGTAATGCTACATAACGTTATACCTTATATCGTAATGCTACATAACGTTATACGTTATATCGTAATGCTACATAACGTTATACGTTATATCGTAATGCTACATAACGTTATACGTTATAACGTATTACCATATAACGTTATACGTTATATCGTAATGTTACATAACGTTATACGTTATAACGTATTACCATACATCGTTATACGTTATATCGTAATGTTACATAACGTTATACGTTATAACGTATTACCATATAACGTTATACGTTATATCGTAATGTTTCATAACGTTATGCGTTATAACGTATTACCATATAACGTTATACGTTATATCGTAATGTTTCATAACGTTATGCGTTATAACGTATTACCATACAACGTAATACGTTATATCGTAATTCTACATAACGTTATACGTTACATCGTAATGCTACATAACGTTATACCTTATATCGTAATGCTACATAACGTTATACGTTATATCGTAATGCTACATAACGTTATACGTTATATCGTAATGCTACATAACGTTATACGTTATAACGTATTACCATATAACGTTATACGTTATATCGTAATGTTACATAACGTTATACGTTATAACGTATTACCATACATCGTTATACGTTATATCGTAATGTTACATAACGTTATACGTTATAACGTATTACCATATAACGTTATACGTTATATCGTAATGCTACATAACGTTATACGTTATATCGTAATGCTACATAACGTTATAAGTTATAACGTAATACCATATAACGTTACTCGTTATATCGTAATGCTACATAACGTTATGCGTTACACCGTAATGCTACATAACGTTTTACGTTATATCGTAATGCTACATAACGTTATACGTTGTAACGTAATGCTACATAACGTTATACGTTATATCGTAATGCTACATAATGTTATACGTTATAACGTAATACTACGTAACGTTATACGTGATATCGTAATGCTACATAACGTTATACGTTATAACGTAATACTACATAACGTTATATGTTATATCGTAATGCTACATAACGTTATACGATGTATCGTAATGCTACATAACGTTTTACGTTATAACGTAATACTAAGTATCGTTATATGTTATATCGTAATGTTACATAACGTTATGCGTTATAACGTATTACCATATAAGGTTATACGTTATATCGTAATGTTACATGACGTTATACGTTATAACGTATTACCATACAACGTTATACGTTATATCGTAATTCTACATAACGTTATACGTTACATCGTAATGCTACATAACGTTATACCTTATATCGTAATGCTACATAACGTTATACGTTATATCGTAATGCTACATAACGTTATACGTTATATCGTAATGTTACATAACGTTATGCGTTATAACGTATTACCATATAAGGTTATACGTTATATCGTAATGTTACATGACGTTATACGTTATAACGTATTACCATACAACGTTATACGTTATATCGTAATTCTACATAACGTTATACGTTACATCGTAATGCTACGTAACGTTATACGTGATATCGTAATGCTACATAACGTTATACGTTATAACGTAATACTACATAACGTTATATGTTATATCGTAATGCTACATAACGTTATACGATGTATCGTAATGCTACATAACGTTTTACGTTATAACGTAATACTACGTATCGTTATATGTTATATCGTAGTGTTACATAACGTTATGCGTTATAACGTATTACCATATAAGGTTATACGTTATATCGTAATGTTACATGACGTTATACGTTATAACGTATTACCATACAGCGTTATACGTTATATCGTAATGTTACATAACGTTATGCGTTATAACGTATTACCATATAAGGTTATACGTTATATCGTAATGTTACATGACGTTATACGTTATAACGTATTACCATACAACGTTATACGTTATATCGTAATTCTACATAACGTTATACGTTACATCGTAATGCTACATAACGTTATACCTTATATCGTAATGCTACATAACGTTATACGTTATATCGTAATGCTACATAACGTTATACGTTATATCGTAATGCTACATAACGTTATACCTTATATCGTAATGCTACATATCGTTATACGTTATATCGTAATGCTACATAACGTTATACGTTATATCGTAATGTTACATAACGTTATAAGTTATAACGTATTACCATATAACGTTATACGTTATATCGTAATGCTACATAATGATATACGTTATAACGTATTACCATATAACGTTATACGTTATATCGTAATGCTACATAACGTTATACGTTATATCGTAATGTTACATAACGTTATAAGTTATAACGTATTACCATATAACGTTACACGTTATATCGTAATGCTACATAACGTTATGCGTTACACCGAAATGCTACATAACGTTTTACGTTATATCGTAATACTACATAACGTTATACGTTATATCGTAATGCTACATAACGTTATACGTTATATCGTAATGCTACATAACGTTATACGTTATAACGTATTACCATATAACGTTATTCGTTATATCGTAATGCTACAGAACGTTATACGTTACATCGTAATGCTACATAACGTTATACGGTATATCGTAATGCTACATAACGTTATACGTTATAACGTAATACTACGTAACGTTATACGTTATATCGTAATGTTACATAACGTTATACGTTACAACGTATTACCATATAACGTTATACGTTATGTCGTAATGCTACATAACGTTATACGTTATATCGTAATGATACATAACGTTATAAGTTATAACGTATTACCATATAACGTTACACGTTATACCGTAATGCTACATAACGTTATACGTTCACCGTAATGCTACATAACGTTTTACGTTATATCGTAATGCTACATACCGTTATACGTTGTAACGTAATACTACATAACGTTATACGTTATATCGTAATGCTACATAACGTTATACGTTATAACGTAATACTACGTAACGTTATACGTGATATCGAAATGCTACATAACGGTATTCGTTATAACGTAATACTACATAACGTTATATGTTATATCGTAATGCTACATAACGTTATACGATATATCGTAATGCTACATAACGTTATACGTTATAAAGTAATACTACGTAACGTTATACGTTATATCGTAATGTTACATAACGTTATACGTTATAACGTATTACCATATAACGTTATACGTTATACCGTAATGCTACATAACGTTATACGTTACATCGTAATGCTACATAACGTTATACGTTATATCGTAATGTTACATAACGTTATGCGTTATAACGTATTACCATATAAGGTTATACGTTATATCGTAATGTTACATGACGTTATACCTTATAACGTATTACCATACAACGTAATACGTTATATCGTAATTCTACATAACGTTATACGTTACATCGTAATGCTACATAACGTTATACCTTATATCGTAATGCTACATAACGTTATACGTTATATCGTAATGCTACATAACGTTATACGTTATATCGTAATGCTACATAACGTTATACGTTATAACGTATTACCATATAACGTTATACGTTATAACGTATTACCATATAACGTTATACGTTATATCGTAATGTTACATAACGTTATACGTTATAACGTATTACCATACATCGTTATACGTTATATCGTAATGTTACATAACGTTATACGTTATAACGTATTACCATATAACGTTATACGTTATATCGTAATGTTTCATAACGTTATGCGTTATAACGTATTACCATATAACGTTATACGTTATATCGTAATGTTTCATAACGTTATGCGTTATAACGTATTACCATACAACGTAATACGTTATATCGTAATTCTACATAACGTTATACGTTACATCGTAATGCTACATAACGTTATACCTTATATCGTAATGCTACATAACGTTATACGTTATATCGTAATGCTACATAACGTTATACGTTATATCGTAATGCTACATAACGTTATACGTTATAACGTATTACCATATAACGTTATACGTTATATCGTAATGTTACATAACGTTATACGTTATAACGTATTACCATACATCGTTATACGTTATATCGTAATGTTACATAACGTTATACGTTATAACGTATTACCATATAACGTTATACGTTATATCGTAATGCTACATAACGTTATACGTTATATCGTAATGCTACATAACGTTATAAGTTATAACGTAATACCATATAACGTTACTCGTTATATCGTAATGCTACATAACGTTATGCGTTACACCGTAATGCTACATAACGTTTTACGTTATATCGTAATGCTACATAACGTTATACGTTGTAACGTAATGCTACATAACGTTATACGTTATATCGTAATGCTACATAATGTTATACGTTATAACGTAATACTACGTAACGTTATACGTGATATCGTAATGCTACATAACGTTATACGTTATAACGTAATACTACATAACGTTATATGTTATATCGTAATGCTACATAACGTTATACGATGTATCGTAATGCTACATAACGTTTTACGTTATAACGTAATACTAAGTATCGTTATATGTTATATCGTAATGTTACATAACGTTATGCGTTATAACGTATTACCATATAAGGTTATACGTTATATCGTAATGTTACATGACGTTATACGTTATAACGTATTACCATACAACGTTATACGTTATCTCGTAATTCTACATAACGTTATACGTTACATCGTAATGCTACATAACGTTATACCTTATATCGTAATGCTACATAACGTTATACGTTATATCGTAATGCTACATAACGTTATACGTTATATCGTAATGTTACATAACGTTATGCGTTATAACGTATTACCATATAAGGTTATACGTTATATCGTAATGTTACAGGACGTTATACGTTATAACGTATTACCATACAACGTTATACGTTATATCGTAATTCTACATAACGTTATACGTTACATCGTAATGCTACATAACGTTATACCTTATATCGTAATGCTACATAACGTTATACGTTATTTCGTAATGCTACATAACGTTATACGTTATATCGTAATGCTACATAACGTTATACCTTATATCGTAATGCTACATAACGTTATACCTTATATCGTAATGCTACATAACGTTATAAGTTATAACGTATTACCATATAAGGTTATACGTTATATCGTAATGTTACATGACGTTATACGTTATAACGTATTACCATACAACGTTATACGTTATATCGTAATTCTACATAACGTTATACCTTATATCGTAATGCTACATAACGTTATACGTTATATCGTAATGCTACATAACGTTATACGTTATATCGTAATGCTACATAACGTTATAAATTATATCGTAATGCTACATAACGTTATACGTTATATCGTAATGCTACATAACGTTATACGTTATATCGTAATGCTACATAACGTTATACGTTATATCGTAATGTTACATAACGTTATAAGTTATAACGTATTACCATATAACGTTATACGTTATATCGTAATGCTACATAACGTTATACGTTATAACGTATTACCATATAACGTTATACGTTATATCGTATTGTTACATAACGTTATACGTTATAACGTATTACCATACATCGTTATACGTTATATCGTAATGTTACATAACGTTATACGTTTTAACGTATTACCATATAACGTTATACGTTATATCGTAATGCTACATAACGTTATACGTTATATCGTAATGTTATATAACGTTATAAGTTATAACGTATTACCATATAACGTTACACGTTATATCGTAATGTTACATAACGTTATGCGTTACACCGTAATGCTACATAACGTTTTACGTTATATCGTAATGCTACATAACGTTATACGATGTATCGTAATGCTACATAACGTTTTACGTTATAACGTAATACTACCTAACGTTATATGTTATATCGTAATGTTACATAACGTTATACGTTATAAAGTAATACTACGTAACGTTATACGTGATATCGTAATGCTACATAACGTTATCCGTCATAACGTAATACTACATAACGTTATATGTTATATCGTAATGCTACAAAACGTTATACGTTAGAACGTAAAACTATATAACGTTATACGTTATATCGTAATGCTACATAACGTTATACGTTATATCGTAATGTTACATAACGTTATACGTTATAACGTATTACCATATAACGTTATACGTTACATCGAAATGCTACATAACGTTATACGTAATATCGTAATGCTACATAACGTTATACGATATATCGTAATGCTACATAACGTTATACGTTATAACGTAATACTACGTAACGTTATACGTTATATCGTAATGTTACATAACGTTATACGTTATATCGTAATGTTACATAACGTTATACGTTATAACATAATGCTACATAACGTTATACGTTATAGCGTATTACCAAACAGCGTTATACCTTATATCGTAATGCTACGTAACGTTATACGTTATATCGTAATATTACATAACGTTATACGTTATAACGTATTACCATATAACGTTATATGTTATATCGTAATGTTACACAACGTTATACGTTATATCGTAATGTTACATAGCGTTATAAGTTATAACGTATTACCATATAACGTTATACGTTATATCGTAATGCTACATAACGTTATACGTTATAACGTACTACCATATAACGTTATACGTTATATCGTAATGTTACATAACGCTATACGTTATAACGTATTACCATACATCGTTATACGTTATATCGTAATGCTACATAACGTTATACGTTATATCGTAATGTTACATAACGTTATACGTTATAACGTATTACCATATAACGTTATACGTTATATCGTAATTCTACATAACGTTATACGTTATATCGTAATGTTACATAACGTTATAAGTTATAACGTATTACCATATAACGTTACACGTTATATCGTAGTGCTACATAACGTTATGCGTTACACCGTAATGCTACATAACGTTTTACGTTATATCGTAATGCTACATAACGTTATACGTTGTAACGTAATACTACATAACGTTATACGTTATATCGTAATGCTACATAATGTTATACGTTATAACGTAATACTACGTAACGTTATACGTGATATCGTAATGCTACATAACGTTATACGTTATAACGTAATACTACATAACGTTATACGTGATATCGTAATGCTACATAACGTTATACGTTATAACGTAATACTACATAACGTTATATGTTATATCGTAATGCTACATAACGTTATATGTTATATCGTAATGTTACATAACGATATACGTTATAACGTAATACTACGTAACGTTATACGTGATATCGTAATGCTACATAACGTTATACGTTATAACGTAATACTACATAACGTTATATGTTATATCGTAATGCTACAAAACGTTATACGTTAGAACGTAATACTATATAACGTTATACGTTATATCGTAATGCTACATAACGTTATACGTTATATCGTAATGTTCCATAACGTTATAAGTTATAACGCATTACCATATAACGTTACACGTTATATCGTAATGCTACATAACGTTATGCGTTACACCGTAATGCTACATAACGTTTTACGTTATATCGTAATGCTACATAACGTTATACGTTGTAACGTAATACTACATAACGTTATACGTTATATCGTAATGCTACATAATGTTATACGTTATAACGTAATACTACGTAACGTTATACGTGATATCGTAATGCTACATAACGTTATACGTTATAACGTAATACTACATAACGTTATATGTTATATCGTAATGCTACATAACGTTATACGATGTATCGTAATGCTACATAACGTTTTACGTTATAACGTAATACTACGTAACGTTATATGTTATATCGTAATACTACGTAACGTTATACGTGATATCGTAATGCTACATAACGTTATACGTTATATCGTAATGTTACATAACGTTATACGTTATAACGTATTACCATATAACGTTATACGTTATATCGTAATGCTACATAACGTTATACGTTATAACATAATGCTACATAACGTTATACGTTATAGCGTATTACCAAATAGCGTTATACCTTATATCGTAATGCTACATAACGTTATACGTTATATCGTAATGTTACATAACGTTATACGTTATAACGTATTACCATATAACGTTATTCGTTATATCGTAATGCTACATAACGTTATACGTTATATCGTAATGCTACATAACGTTATACGATATATCGTAATGCTACATAACGTTATACGTTATACCGTAATACTATATAACGTTATGCGTTATAACGTAATGCTACATAACGTTATACGTTATATCGTAATGTTACATAACGTTATACGTTACATCGAAATGCTACATAACGTTATACGTAATATCGTAATGTTACATAACGTTATAAGTTATAACGTATTACCATATAACGTTATACGTTATAACGTAATACTACGTAACGTTATACGTTATATCGTAATGTTACATAACGTTATACGTTATATCGTAATGTTACATAACGTTATACGTTATAACGTATTACCATATAACGTTATACGTTATATCGTAATGCTACATAACGTTATACGTTATAACATAATGCTACATAACGTTATACGTTATAGCGTATTACCAAACAGCGTTATACCTTATATCGTAATGCTACATAACGTTATACGTTATATCGTAATATTACATAACGTTATACGTTATAACGTATTACCATATAACGTTATATGTTATATTGTAATGTTACATAACGTTATACGTTATATCGTAATGTTACATAACGTTATAAGTTATAACGTATTACCATATAACGTTATACGTTATATCGTAATGCTACATAACGTTATACGTTATAACGTACTACCATATAACGTTATACGTTATATCGTAATGTTACATAACGTTATACGTTATAACGTATTACCATACATCGTTATACGTTATATCGTAATGCTACATTACGTTATACGTTATATCGTAATGTTACATAACGTTATACGTTATAACGTATTACCATATAACGTTATACGTTATATCGTAATTCTACATAACGTTATACGTTATATCGTAATGTTACATAACGTTATAAGTTATAACGTATTACCATATAACGTTACACGTTATATCGTAATGCTACATAACGTTATGCGTTACACCGTAATGCTACATAACGTTTTACGTTATATCGTAATGCTACATAACGTTATACGTTGTAACGTAATACTACATAACGTTATACGTTATATCGTAATGCTACATACGGTTATACGTTATAACGTAATACTACGTAACGTTATACGTGATATCGTAATGCTACATAACGTTATACGTTATAACGTAATACTACATAACGTTATACGTGATATCGTAATGCTACATAACCTTATACGTTATAACGTAATACTACATAACGTTATATGTTATATCGTAATGCTACATAACGTTATATGTTATATCGTAATGTTACATAACGTTATACGTTATAACGTAATACTACGTAACGTTATACGTGATATCGTAATGCTACATAACGTTATACGTTATAACGTAATACTACATAACGTTATATGTTATATCGTAATGCTACAAAACGTTATACGTTAGAACGTAATACTATATAACGTTATACGTTATATCGTAATGCTACATAACGTTATACGTTATATCGTAATGTTACATAACGTTATACGTTATAACGTATTACCATATAACGTTATACGTTATATCGTAATGTTACATGTCGTTATGCGTTATAACGTATTACCATACAACGTTATACGTTATATCGTAATTCTACATAACGTTATGCGTTATAACGTAATGCTACATAACGTTATACGTTATATCGTAATGTTACATAACGTTATACGTTACATCGAAATGCTACATAACGTTATACGTAATATCGTAATGCTACATAACGTTATACGGTATATCGTAATGCTACATAACGTTATACGTTATAACGTAATACTACGTAACGTTATACGTTATATCGTAATGTTACATAACGTTATACGTTATATCGTAATGTTACATAACGTTATACGTTATAACGTATTACCATATAACGTTATACGTTATATCGTAATGTTACATGTCGTTATGCGTTATAACGTATTACCATACAACGTTATACGTTATATCGTAATTCTACATAACGTTATGCGTTATAACGTAATGCTACATAACGTTATACGTTATATCGTAATGTTACATAACGTTATACGTTACATCGAAATGCTACATAACGTTATACGTAATATCGTAATGCTACATAACGTTATACGGTATATCGTAATGCTACATAACGTTATACGTTATAACGTAATACTACGTAACGTTATACGTTATATCGTAACGTTACATAACGTTATACGTTATATCGTAATGTTACATAACGTTATACGTTATAACGTATTACCATATAACGTTATACGTTATATCGTAATGCTACATAACGTTATACGTTATAACATAATGCTACATAACGTTATACGTTATAGCGTATTACCAAACAGCGTTATACCTTATATCGTAATGCTACATAACGTTATACGTTATATCGTAATGTTACATAACGTTAAACGTTATAACGTATTACCATATAACGTTATTCGTTATATCGTAATGCTACATAACGTTATACGTTACATCGTAATGCTACATAACGTTATACGATATATCGTAATGCTACATAACGTTATACGTTATAACGTAATACTACGTAACGTTATACGTTATATCGTAATGTTACATAACGTTATACGTTATAACGTATTACCATATAACGTTATACGTTATATCGTAATGCTACATAACGTTATACGTTATATCGTAATGTTACATAACGTTATAAGTTATAACGTATTACGATATAACGTTACACGTTATATCGTAATGCTACATAACGTTATACGTTACACCGTAATGCTACATAACGTTTTACGTTATATCGTAATGCTACATACCGTTATACGTTGTAACGTATTACTACATAACGTTATACGTTATATCGTAATGCTACATAACGTTATACGTTATAACGTAATACTACGTAACGTTATACGTGATATCGTAATGCTACATAACGTTATTCGTTATAACGTAATACTATATAACGTTATACGTTATATCGTAATGCTACATAACGTTATACGTTATATCGTAATGCTACATAACGTTATACGTTATATCGTAATGTTACATAACGTTATAAGTTATAACGTATTACGATATAACGTTACACGTTATATCGTAATGCTACATAACGTTATACGTTACACCGTAATGCTACATAACGTTTTACGTTATATCGTAATGCTACATACCGTTATACGTTGTAACGTATTACTACATAACGTTATACGTTATATCGTAATGCTACATAACGTTATACGTTATATCGTAATGTTACATAACGTTATACGTTATAGCGTATTACCAAACAGCATTATACCTTATATCGTAATGCTACATAACGTTATACGTTATATCGTAATATTACATAACGTTATACGTTATAACGTATTACCATATAACGTTATATGTTATATTGTAATGTTACATAACGTTATACGTTATATCGTAATGTTACATAACGTTATAAGTTATAACGTATTACCATATAACGTTATACGTTATATCGTAATGCTACATAACGTTATACGTTATAACGTACTACCATATAACGTTATACGTTATATCGTAATGTTACATAACGTTATTCGTTATAACGTATTACCATACATCGTTTTACGTTATATCGTAATGCTACATAACGTTATACGTTATATCGTAATGTTACATAACGTTATACGTTATAACGTATTACCATATAACGTTATACGTTATATCGTAATTCTACATAACGTTATACGTTATATCGCAATGTTACATAACGTTATAAGTTATAACGTATTACCATATAACGTTACACGTTATATCGTAATGCTACATAACGTTATGCGTTACACCGTAATGCTACATAACGTTTTACGTTATATCGTAATGCTACATAACGTTATACGTTGTAACGTAATACTACATAACGTTATACGTTATATCGTAATGCTACATACGGTTATACGTTATAACGTAATACTACGTAACGTTATACGTGATATCGTAATGCTACATAACGTTATATGTTATATCGTAATGCTACATAACGTTATACGTTATAACGTAATACTACGTAACGTTATACGTGATATCGCAATGCTACATAACGTTATACGTTATAACGTAATACTACATAACGTTATATGTTATATCGTAATGCTACAAAACGTTATACGTTAGAACGTAATACTATATAACGTTATACGTTATATCGTAATGCTACATAACGTTATACGTTATATCGTAATGTTACATAACGTTATACGTTATAACGTATTACCATATAACGTTATACGTTATATCGTAATGCTACATAACGTTATACGTTATAACGTATTACCATATAACGTTATACGTTATATCGTAATGTTACATGTCGTTATGCGTTATAACGTATTACCATACAACGTTATACGTTATATCGTAATTCTACATAACGTTATGCGTTATAACGTAATGCTACATAACGTTATACGTTATATCGTAATGTTACATAACGTTATACGTTACATCGAAATGCTACATAACGTTATACGTAATATCGTAATGCTACATAACGTTATACGGTATATCGTAATGCTACATAACGTTATACGTTATAACGTAATACTACGTAACGTTATACGTTATATCGTAATGTTACAAAACGTTATACGTTATATCGTAATGTTACATAACGTTATACGTTATAACGTATTACCATATAACGTTATACGTTATATCGTAATGCTACATAACGTTATACGTTATAACATAATGCTACATAACGTTATACGTTATAGCGTATTACCAAACAGCGTTATACCTTATATCGTAATGCTACATAACGTTATACGTTATATCGTAATGTTACATAACGTTATACGTTATAACGTATTACCATATAACGTTATTCGTTATATCGTAATGCTACATAACGTTATACGTTACATCGTAATGCTACATAACGTTATACGATATATCGTAATGCTACATAACGTTATACGTTATAACGTAATACTACGTAACGTTATACGTTATATCGTAATGTTACATAACGTTATACGTTATAACGTATTACCATATAACGTTACACGTTATATCGTAATGCTACATAACGTTATACGTTACACCGTAATGCTACATAACGTTTTACGTTATATCGTAATGCTACATACCGTTATACGTTGTAACGTATTACTACATAACGTTATACGTTATATCGTAATGCTACATAACGTTATACGTTATAACGTAATACTACGTAACGTTATACGTGATATCGTAATGCTACATAACGTTATTCGTTATAACGTAATACTACATAACGTTATATGTTATATCGTAATGCTACAAAACGTTATACGTTAGAACGTAATACTATATAACGTTATACGTTATATCGTAATGCTACATAACGTTATACGTTATATCGTTATGTTACATAACGTTATACGTTATAACGTATTACCATATAACGTTATACGTTATATCGTAATGCTACATAACGTTATACGTTATAACGTATTACCATATAACGTTATACGTTATATCGTAATGTTACATGTCGTTATGCGTTATAACGTATTACCATACAACGTTATACGTTATATCGTAATTCTACATAACGTTATGCGTTATAACGTAATGCTACATAACGTTATACGTTATATCGTAATGTTACATAACGTTATACGTTACATCGAAATGCTACATAACGTTATAAGTAATATCGTAATGCTACATAACGTTATACGTTATAACGTATTACCATATAACGTTATACGTTATATCGTAATGTTACATGTCGTTATGCGTTATAACGTATTACCATACAACGTTATACGTTATATCGTAATTCTACATAACGTTATACGTTATATCGTAATGTTACATAACGTTATACGTTATAACGTATTACCATATAACGTTATACGGTATATCGTAATGCTACATAACGTTACACGTTATAACGTATTACCATATAACGTTATACGTTATATCGTAATGTTACATGTCGTTATGCGTTATATCGTATTGCTACATAACGTTATACGTTATATCGTAATGTTACATAACGTTATAAGTTACATCGAAATGCTACATAACGTTATACGTAATATCGTAATGCTACATAACGTTATACGGTATATCGTAATGCTACATAACGTTATACGTTATAACGTAATACTACGTAACGTTACACGTTATATCGTAATGCTACATAACGTTATACGTTACACCGTAATGCTACATAACGTTATACGTTACACCGTAATGCTACATAACGTTTTACGTTATATCGTAATGCTACATACCGTTATACGTTGTAACGTATTACTACATAACGTTATACGTTATATCGTAATGCTACATAACGTTATACGTTATATCGTAATGTTACATAACGTTATACGTTATAGCGTATTACCAAACAGCATTATACCTTATATCGTAATGCTACATAACGTTATACGTTATATCGTAATATTACATAACGTTATACGTTATAACGTATTACCATATAACGTTATATGTTATATTGTAATGTTACATAACGTTATACGTTATATCGTAATGTTACATAACGTTATAAGTTATAACGTATTACCATATAACGTTATACGTTATATCGTAATGCTACATAACGTTATACGTTATAACGTACTACCATATAACGTTATACGTTATATCGTAATGTTACATAACGTTATTCGTTATAACGTATTACCATACATCGTTTTACGTTATATCGTAATGCTACATAACGTTATACGTTATATCGTAATGTTACATAACGTTATACGTTATAACGTATTACCATATAACGTTATACGTTATATCGTAATGCTACATAACGTTATACGTTATATCGTAATGCTACATAACGTTATACGTTATATCGTAATGTTACATAACGTTATAAGTTATAACGTATTACGATATAACGTTACACGTTATATCGTAATGCTACATAACGTTATACGTTACACCGTAATGCTACATAACGTTTTACGTTATATCGTAATGCTACATACCGTTATACGTTGTAACGTATTACTACATAACGTTATACATTATATCGTAATGCTACATAACGTTATACGTTATATCGTAATGTTACATAACGTTATACGTTATAGCGTATTACCAAACAGCATTATACCTTATATCGTAATGCTACATAACGTTATACGTTATATCGTAATATTACATAACGTTATACGTTATAACGTATTACCATATAACGTTATATGTTATATTGTAATGTTACATAACGTTATACGTTATATCGTAATGTTACATAACGTTATAAGTTATAACGTATTACCATATAACGTTATACGTTATATCGTAATGCTACATAACGTTATACGTTATAACGTACTACCATATAACGTTATACGTTATATCGTAATGTTACATAACGTTATTCGTTATAACGTATTACCATACATCGTTTTACGTTATATCGTAATGCTACATAACGTTATACGTTATATCGTAATGTTACATAACGTTATACGTTATAACGTATTACCATATAACGTTATACGTTATATCGTAATTCTACATAACGTTATACGTTATATCGCAATGTTACATAACGTTATAAGTTATAACGTATTACCATATAACGTTACACGTTATATCGTAATGCTACATAACGTTATGCGTTACACCGTAATGCTACATAACGTTTTACGTTATATCGTAATGCTACATAACGTTATACGTTGTAACGTAATACTACATAACGTTATACGTTATATCGTAATGCTACATACGGTTATACGTTATAACGTAATACTACGTAACGTTATACGTGATATCGTAATGCTACATAACGTTATATGTTATATCGTAATGCTACATAACGTTATACGTTATAACGTAATACTACGTAACGTTATACGTGATATCGCAATGCTACATAACGTTATACGTTATAACGTAATACTACATAACGTTATATGTTATATCGTAATGCTACAAAACGTTATACGTTAGAACGTAATACTATATAACGTTATACGTTATATCGTAATGCTACATAACGTTATACGTTATATCGTAATGTTACATAACGTTATACGTTATAACGTATTACCATATAACGTTATACGTTATATCGTAATGCTACATAACGTTATACGTTATAACGTATTACCATATAACGTTATACGTTATATCGTAATGTTACATGTCGTTATGCGTTATAACGTATTACCATACAACGTTATACGTTATATCGTAATTCTACATAACGTTATGCGTTATAACGTAATGCTACATAACGTTATACGTTATATCGTAATGTTACATAACGTTATACGTTACATCGAAATGCTACATAACGTTATACGTAATATCGTAATGCTACATAACGTTATACGGTATATCGTAATGCTACATAACGTTATACGTTATAACGTAATACTACGTAACGTTATACGTTATATCGTAATGTTACAAAACGTTATACGTTATATCGTAATGTTACATAACGTTATACGTTATAACGTATTACCATATAACGTTATACGTTATATCGTAATGCTACATAACGTTATACGTTATAACATAATGCTACATAACGTTATACGTTATAGCGTATTACCAAACAGCGTTATACCTTATATCGTAATGCTACATAACGTTATACGTTATATCGTAATGTTACATAACGTTATACGTTATAACGTATTACCATATAACGTTATTCGTTATATCGTAATGCTACATAACGTTATACGTTACATCGTAATGCTACATAACGTTATACGATATATCGTAATGCTACATAACGTTATACGTTATAACGTAATACTACGTAACGTTATACGTTATATCGTAATGTTACATAACGTTATACGTTATAACGTATTACCATATAACGTTACACGTTATATCGTAATGCTACATAACGTTATACGTTACACCGTAATGCTACATAACGTTTTACGTTATATCGTAATGCTACATACCGTTATACGTTGTAACGTATTACTACATAACGTTATACGTTATATCGTAATGCTACATAACGTTATACGTTATAACGTAATACTACGTAACGTTATACGTGATATCGTAATGCTACATAACGTTATTCGTTATAACGTAATACTACATAACGTTATATGTTATATCGTAATGCTACAAAACGTTATACGTTAGAACGTAATACTATATAACGTTATACGTTATATCGTAATGCTACATAACGTTATACGTTATATCGTAATGTTACATAACGTTATACGTTATAACGTATTACCATATAACGTTATACGTTATATCGTAATGCTACATAACGTTATACGTTATAACGTATTACCATATAACGTTATACGTTATATCGTAATGTTACATGTCGTTATGCGTTATAACGTATTACCATACAACGTTATACGTTATATCGTAATTCTACATAACGTTATGCGTTATAACGTAATGCTACATAACGTTATACGTTATATCGTAATGTTACATAACGTTATACGTTACATCGAAATGCTACATAACGTTATAAGTAATATCGTAATGCTACATAACGTTATACGTTATAACGTATTACCATATAACGTTATACGTTATATCGTAATGTTACATGTCGTTATGCGTTATAACGTATTACCATACAACGTTATACGTTATATCGTAATTCTACATAACGTTATACGTTATATCGTAATGTTACATAACGTTATACGTTATAACGTATTACCATATAACGTTATACGGTATATCGTAATGCTACATAACGTTACACGTTATAACGTATTACCATATAACGTTATACGTTATATCGTAATGTTACATGTCGTTATGCGTTATATCGTATTGCTACATAACGTTATACGTTATATCGTAATGTTACATAACGTTATACGTTACATCGAAATGCTACATAACGTTATACGTAATATCGTAATGCTACATAACGTTATACGGTATATCGTAATGCTACATAACGTTATACGTTATAACGTAATACTACGTAACGTTACACGTTATATCGTAATGCTACATAACGTTATACGTTACACCGTAATGCTACATAACGTTATACGTTACACCGTAATGCTACATAACGTTTTACGTTATATCGTAATGCTACATACCGTTATACGTTGTAACGTATTACTACATAACGTTATACGTTATATCGTAATGCTACATAACGTTATACGTTATAACGTATTACCATACAACGTTATACGTTATATCGTCATTCTACATAACGTTATGCGTTATAACGTAATGCTACATAACGTTATACGTTATATCGTAATGTTACATAACGTTATACGTTACATCGAAATGCTACATAACGTTATACGTAATATCGTAATGCTACATAACGTTATACGGTATATCGTAATGCTACATAACGTTATACGTTATAACGTATTACCATATAACGTTATACGTTATATCGTAATGTTACATGTCGTTATGCGTTATAACGTATTACCATACAACGTTATACGTTATATCGTAATTCTACATAACGTTATGCGTTATAACGTAATGCTACATAACGTTATACGTTATATCGTAATGTTACATAACGTTATACGTTACATCGAAATGCTACATAACGTTATACGTAATATCGTAATGCTACATAACGTTATACGTTATAACGTATTACCATATAACGTTATACGTTATATCGTAATGTTACATGTCGTTATGCGTTATAACGTATTACCATACAACGTTATACGTTATATCGTAATTCTACATAACGTTATACGTTATATCGTAATGTTACATAACGTTACACGTTATAACGTATTACCATATAACGTTATACGTTATATCGTAATGCTACATAACGTTATACGTTATAACGTATTACCATATAACGTTATACGTTATATCGTAATGTTACATGTCGTTATGCGTTATAACGTATTACCATACAACGTTATACGTTATATCGTAATTCTACATAACGTTATGCGTTATAACGTATTGCTACATAACGTTATACGTTATATCGTAATGTTACATAACGTTATACGTTACATCGAAATGCTACATAACGTTATACGTAATATCGTAATGCTACATAACGTTATACGGTATATCGTAATGCTACATAACGTTATACGTTATAACGTAATACTACGTAACGTTACACGTTATATCGTAATGCTACATAACGTTATACGTTACACCGTAATGCTACATAACGTTTTACGTTATATCGTAATGCTACATACCGTTATACGTTGTAACGTATTACTACATAACGTTATACGTTATATCGTAATGCTACATAACGTTATACGTTATATCGTAATGTTACATGTCGTTATGCGTTATAACGTATTACCATACAACGTTATACGTTATATCGTAATTCTACATAACGTTATGCGTTATAACGTAATGCTACATAACGTTATACGTTATATCGTAATGTTACATAACGTTATACGTTACATCGAAATGCTACATAACGTTATACGTAATATCGTAATGCTACATAACGTTATACGGTATATCGTAATGCTACATAACGTTATACGTTATAACGTAATACTACGTAACGTTACACGTTATATCGTAATGCTACATAACGTTATACGTTACACCGTAATGCTACATAACGTTTTACGTTATATCGTAATGCTACATACCGTTATACGTTGTAACGTATTACTACATAACGTTATACGTTATATCGTAATGCTACATAACGTTATACGTTATATCGTAATGTTACATGTCGTTATGCGTTATAACGTATTACCATACAGCGTTATACGTTATATCGTAATTCTACATAACGTTATGCGTTATAACGTAATGCTACATAACGTTATTCGTTATATCGTAATGTTACATAACGTTATACGTTACATCGAAATGCTACATAACGTTATAGGTAATATCGTAATGCTACATAACGTTATACGGTATATCGTAATGCTACATAACGTTATACGTTATAACGTAATACTACGTAACGTTATACGTTATATCGTAATGCTACATAACGTTATACGTTATAACGTAATACTACGTAACGTTATACGTGATATCGTAATGCTACATAACGTTATTCGTTATAACGTAATACTACATAACGTTATATGTTATATCGTAATGCTACATAACGTTATACGATATATCGTAATGCTACATAACGTTATACGTTATAACGTAATACTACGTAACGTTATACGTTATATCGTAATGTTACATAACGTTATACGTTATAACGTAATACTACGTAACGTTATACGTTATATCGTAATGTTACATAACGTTATACGTTATAACGTAATACTACGTAACGTTATACGTTATATCGTAATGTTACATAACGTTATACGTTATAACGTATTACCATATAACGTTATACGTTATATCGTAATGCTACATAACGTTATACGTTATAACATAATGCTACATAACGTTATACGTTATAGCGTATTACCAAACAGCGTTATACCTTATATCGTAATGCTACATAACGTTATACGTTATATCGTAATATTATAGAACGTTATACGTTATAACGTATTACCATATAACGTTATATGTTATATCGTAATGTTACATAACGTTATACGTTATATCGTAATGTTACATAACGTTATAAGTTATAACGTATTACCATATAACGTTATACGTTATATCGTAATGCTACATAACGTTATACGTTATAACGTACTACCATATAACGTTATACGTTATATCGTAATGTTACATAACGTTATACGTTATAACGTATTACCGTACATCGTTATCCGTTATATCGTAATGCTACATAACGTTATACGTTATATCGTAATGCTACATAACGTTATACGTTATAACGTATTACCATATAACGTTATACGTTATATCGTAATGTTACATGTCGTTATGCGTTATAACGTATTACCATACAACGTTATACGTTATATCGTAATTCTACATAACGTTATGCGTTATAACGTAATGCTACATAACGTTATACGTTATATCGTAATGTTACATAACGTTATACGTTACATCGAAATGCTACATAACGTTATAAGTAATATCGTAATGCTACATAACGTTATACGTTATAACGTATTACCATATAACGTTATACGTTATATCGTAATGTTACATGTCGTTATGCGTTATAACGTATTACCATACAACGTTATACGTTATATCGTAATTCTACATAACGTTATACGTTATATCGTAATGTTACATAACGTTATACGTTATAACGTATTACCATATAACGTTATACGGTATATCGTAATGCTACATAACGTTACACGTTATAACGTATTACCATATAACGTTATACGTTATATCGTAATGTTACATGTCGTTATGCGTTATATCGTATTGCTACATAACGTTATACGTTATATCGTAATGTTACATAACGTTATACGTTACATCGAAATGCTACATAACGTTATACGTAATATCGTAATGCTACATAACGTTATACGGTATATCGTAATGCTACATAACGTTATACGTTATAACGTAATACTACGTAACGTTACACGTTATATCGTAATGCTACATAACGTTATACGTTACACCGTAATGCTACATAACGTTATACGTTACACCGTAATGCTACATAACGTTTTACGTTATATCGTAATGCTACATACCGTTATACGTTGTAACGTATTACTACATAACGTTATACGTTATATCGTAATGCTACATAACGTTATACGTTATAACGTATTACCATACAACGTTATACGTTATATCGTCATTCTACATAACGTTATGCGTTATAACGTAATGCTACATAACGTTATACGTTATATCGTAATGTTACATAACGTTATACGTTACATCGAAATGCTACATAACGTTATACGTAATATCGTAATGCTACATAACGTTATACGGTATATCGTAATGCTACATAACGTTATACGTTATAACGTATTACCATATAACGTTATACGTTATATCGTAATGTTACATGTCGTTATGCGTTATAACGTATTACCATACAACGTTATACGTTATATCGTAATTCTACATAACGTTATGCGTTATAACGTAATGCTACATAACGTTATACGTTATATCGTAATGTTACATAACGTTATACGTTACATCGAAATGCTACATAACGTTATACGTAATATCGTAATGCTACATAACGTTATACGTTATAACGTATTACCATATAACGTTATACGTTATATCGTAATGTTACATGTCGTTATGCGTTATAACGTATTACCATACAACGTTATACGTTATATCGTAATTCTACATAACGTTATACGTTATATCGTAATGTTACATAACGTTACACGTTATAACGTATTACCATATAACGTTATACGTTATATCGTAATGCTACATAACGTTATACGTTATAACGTATTACCATATAACGTTATACGTTATATCGTAATGTTACATGTCGTTATGCGTTATAACGTATTACCATACAACGTTATACGTTATATCGTAATTCTACATAACGTTATGCGTTATAACGTATTGCTACATAACGTTATACGTTATATCGTAATGTTACATAACGTTATACGTTACATCGAAATGCTACATAACGTTATACGTAATATCGTAATGCTACATAACGTTATACGGTATATCGTAATGCTACATAACGTTATACGTTATAACGTAATACTACGTAACGTTACACGTTATATCGTAATGCTACATAACGTTATACGTTACACCGTAATGCTACATAACGTTTTACGTTATATCGTAATGCTACATACCGTTATACGTTGTAACGTATTACTACATAACGTTATACGTTATATCGTAATGCTACATAACGTTATACGTTATATCGTAATGTTACATGTCGTTATGCGTTATAACGTATTACCATACAACGTTATACGTTATATCGTAATTCTACATAACGTTATGCGTTATAACGTAATGCTACATAACGTTATACGTTATATCGTAATGTTACATAACGTTATACGTTACATCGAAATGCTACATAACGTTATACGTAATATCGTAATGCTACATAACGTTATACGGTATATCGTAATGCTACATAACGTTATACGTTATAACGTAATACTACGTAACGTTATACGTTATATCGTAATGCTACATAACGTTATACGTTATAACGTAATACTACGTAACGTTATACGTGATATCGTAATGCTACATAACGTTATTCGTTATAACGTAATACTACATAACGTTATATGTTATATCGTAATGCTACATAACGTTATACGATATATCGTAATGCTACATAACGTTATACGTTATAACGTAATACTACGTAACGTTATACGTTATATCGTAATGTTACATAACGTTATACGTTATAACGTAATACTACGTAACGTTATACGTTATATCGTAATGTTACATAACGTTATACGTTATAACGTAATACTACGTAACGTTATACGTTATATCGTAATGTTACATAACGTTATACGTTATAACGTATTACCATATAACGTTATACGTTATATCGTAATGCTACATAACGTTATACGTTATAACATAATGCTACATAACGTTATACGTTATAGCGTATTACCAAACAGCGTTATACCTTATATCGTAATGCTACATAACGTTATACGTTATATCGTAATATTACAGAACGTTATACGTTATAACGTATTACCATATAACGTTATATGTTATATCGTAATGTTACATAACGTTATACGTTATATCGTAATGTTACATAACGTTATAAGTTATAACGTATTACCATATAACGTTATACGTTATATCGTAATGCTACATAACGTTATACGTTATAACGTACCACCATATAACGTTATACGTTATATCGTAATGTTACATAACGTTATACGTTATAACGTATTACCGTACATCGTTATCCGTTATATCGTAATGCTACATAACGTTATACGTTATATCGTAATGTTACATAACGTTATACGTTATAACGTATTACCATATAACGTTATACGTTATATCGTAATGCTACATAACGTTATACGTTATATCGTAATGTTACATAACGTTATAAGTTATAACGTATTACCGTATAACGTTACACGATATATCGTAATGCTACATAACGTTATGCGTTACACCGTAATGCTACATAACGTTATACGTTATAACGTATTACCATATAACGTTATACGTTATAACGTATTACCATATAACGTTATACGTTATATCGTAATGTTACATAACGTTATACGTTATAACGTATTACCATATAACGTTATTCGTTATATCGTAATGCTACATAACGTTATACGTTACATCGTAATGCTACATAACGTTATACGATATATCGTAATGCTACATAACGTTATACGTTATAACGTAATACTACGTAACGTTATACGTTATATCGTAATGTTACATAACGTTATACGTTATAACGTATTACCATATAACGTTATACGTTATATCGTAATGCTACATAACGTTATACGTTATATCGTAATGTTACATAACGTTATAAGTTATAACGTATTACGATATAACGTTACACGTTATATCGTAATGCTACATAACGTTATACGTTACACCGTAATGCTACATAACGTTTTACGTTATATCGTAATGCTACATACCGTTATACGTTGTAACGTATTACTACATAACGTTATACGTTATATCGTAATGCTACATAACGTTATACGTTATAACGTAATACTACGTAACGTTATACGTGATATCGTAATGCTACATAACGTTATTCGTTATAACGTAATACTACATAACGTTATATGTTATATCGTATTGCTACAAAACGTTATACGTTAGAACGTAATACTATATAACGTTATACGTTATATCGTAATGCTACATAACGTTATACGTTATATCGTAATGTTACATAACGTTATACGTTATAACGTATTACCATATAACGTTATACGTTATATCGTAATGCTACATAACGTTATACGTTATAACGTATTACCATATAACGTTATACGTTATATCGTAATGTTACATGTCGTTATGCGTTATAACGTATTACCATACAACGTTATACGTTATATCGTAATTCTACATAACGTTATGCGTTATAACGTAATGCTACATAACGTTATACGTTATATCGTAATGTTACATAACGTTATACGTTACATCGAAATGCTACATAACGTTATACGTAATATCGTAATGCTACATAACGTTATACGTTATAACGTATTACCATATAACGTTATACGTTATATCGTAATGTTACATGTCGTTATGCGTTATAACGTATTACCATACAACGTTATACGTTATATCGTAATTCTACATAACGTTATACGTTATATCGTAATGTTACATAACGTTATACGTTATAACGTATTACCATATAACGTTATACGTTATATCGTAATGCTACATAACGTTATACGTTATAACGTATTACCATATAACGTTATACGTTATATCGTAATGTTACATGTCGTTATGCGTTATAACGTATTACCATACAACGTTATACGTTACATCGTAATTCTAAATAACGTTATGCGTTATAACGTATTGCTACATAACGTTATACGTTATATCGTAATGTTACATAACGTTATACGTTACATCGAAATGCTACATAACGTTATACGTAATATCGTAATGCTACATAACGTTATACGGTATATCGTAATGCTACATAACGTTATACGTTATAACGTAATACTACGTAACGTTACACGTTATATCGTAATGCTACATAACGTTATACGTTACACCGTAATGCTACATAACGTTTTACGTTATATCGTAATGCTACATACCGTTATACGTTGTAACGTATTACTACATAACGTTATACGTTATATCGTAATACTACATAACGTTACACGTTATAACGTATTACCATATAACGTGATACGTTATATCGTAATGTTACATGTCGTTATGCGTTATAACGTATTACCATACAACGTTATACGTTGTAACGTATTACTACATAACGTTATACGTTATATCGTAATGCTACATAACGTTATACGTTATAACGTAATACTACGTAACGTTATACGTGATATCGTAATGCTACATAACGTTATTCGTTATAACGTAATACTACATAACGTTATATGTTATATCGTAATGCTACATAACGTTATACGATTTATCGTAATGCTACATAACGTTATACGTTATAACGTAATACTACGTAACGTTATACGTTATATCGTAATGTTACATAACGTTATACGTTATAACGTAATACTACGTAACGTTATACGTTATATCGTAATGTTACATAACGTTATACGTTATAACGTATTACCATATAACGTTATACGTTATATCGTAATGCTACATAACGTTATACGTTATAACATAATGCTACATAACGTTATACGTTATAGCGTATTACCAAACAGCGTTATACCTTATGTCGTAATGCTACATAACGTTATACGTTATATCGTAATATTACAGAACGTTATAAGTTATAACGTATTACCATATAACGTTATACGTTATATCGTAATGCTACATAACGTTATTCGTTATAACGTAATACTACATAACGTTATATGTTATATCGTAATGCTACATAACGTTATACGATTTATCGTAATGCTACATAACGTTATACGTTATAACGTACTACCATATAACGTTATACGTTATATCGTAATGTTACATAACGTTATACGTTATAACGTATTACCATACATCGTTATCCGCTATATCGTAATGCTACATAACGTTATACGTTATATCGTAATGTTACATAACGTTATACGTTATAACGTATTACCATATAACGTTATACGTTATATCGTAATTCTACATAACGTTATACGTTATATCGTAATGTTACATAACGTTATAAGTTATAACGTATTACCATATAACGTTACACGATATATCGTAATGCTACATAACGTTATGCGTTACACCGTAATGCTACATAACGTTTTACGTTATATCGTAATGCTACATAACGTTATACGTTGTAACGTAATACTACATAACGTTATACGTTATATCGTAATGCTACATAATGTTATACGTTATAACGTAATACTACGTAACGTTATACGTGATATCGTAATGCTACATAACGTTATACGTTATAACGTAATACGACATAACGTTATACGTGATATCGTAATGCTTCATAACGTTATACGTTATAACGTAATACTACATAACGTTATATGTTATATCGTAATGCTACATAACGTTATATGTTATATCGTAATGTTACATAACGTTATACGTTATAACGTAATACTACTTAACGTTATACGTGATATCGTAATGCTACATAACGTTATACGTTATAACGTAATGCTACATAACGTTATATGTTATGTCGTAATGCTACAAAACGTTATACGTTAGAACGTAATACTATATAACGTTATACGTTATAACGTATTACCATATAACGTTATACGTTATATCGTAATGTTACATGTCGTTATGCGTTATAACGTATTACCATACAACGTTATACGTTATATCGTAATTCTACATAACGTTATGCGTTATAACGTATTGCTACATAACGTTATACGTTATATCTTAATGTTACATAACGTTATACGTTACATCGAAATGCTACATAACGTTATACGTAATATCGTAATGCTACATAACGTTATACGGTATATCGTAATGCTACATAACGTTATACGTTATAACGTAATACTACGTAACGTTACACGTTATATCGTAATGCTACATAACGTTATACGTTACACCGTAATGCTACATAACGTTTTACGTTATATCGTAATGCTACATACCGTTATACGTTGTAACGTATTACTACATAACGTTATACGTTATATCGTAATGCTACATAACGTTATACGTTATAACGTATTACCATATAACGTTATACGTTATATCGTAATGTTACATGTCGTTATGCGTTATAACGTATTACCATACAACGTTATACGTTATATCGTAATTCTACATAACGTTATGCGTTCTAACGTAATGCTACATAACGTTATACGTTATATCGTAATGTTACATAACGTTATACGTTACATCGAAATGCTACATAACGTTATACGTAATATCGTAATGCTACATAACGTTATACGGTATATCGTAATGCTACATAACGTTATACGTTATAACGTAATACTACGTAACGTTACACGTTATATCGTAATGCTACATAACGTTATACGTTACACCGTAATGCTACATAACGTTTTACGTTATATCGTAATGCTACATACCGTTATACGTTGTAACGTATTACTACATAACGTTATACGTTATATCGTAATGCTACATAACGTTATACGTTATAACGTAATACTACGTAACGTTATACGTGATATCGTAATGCTACATAACGTTATTCGTTATAACGTAATACTACATAACGTTATATGTTATATCGTAATGCTACATAACGTTATACGATATATCGTAATGCTACATAACGTTATACGTTATAACGTAATACTACGTAACGTTATACGTTATATCGTAATGTTACATAACGTTATACGTTATAACGTAATACTACGTAACGTTATACGTTATATCGTAATGTTACATAACGTTATACGTTATAACGTATTACCATATAACGTTATACGTTATATCGTAATGCTACATAACGTTATACGTTATAACATAATGCTACATAACGTTATACGTTATAGCGTATTACCAAACAGCGTTATACCTTATATCGTAATGCTACATAACGTTATACGTTATATCGTAATATTACAGAACGTTATAAGTTATAACGTATTACCATATAACGTTATACGTTATATCGTAATGCTACATAACGTTATACGTTATAACGTACTACCATATAACGTTATACGTTATATCGTAATGTTACATAACGTTATACGTTATAACGTATTACCATACATCGTTATCCGCTATATCGTAATGCTACATAACGTTATACGTTATATCGTAATGTTACATAACGTTATACGTTATAACGTATTACCATATAACGTTATACGTTATATCGTAATTCTACATAACGTTATACGTTATATCGTAATGTTACATAACGTTATAAGTTATAACGTATTACCATATAACGTTACACGATATATCGTAATGCTACATAACGTTATGCGTTACACCGTAATGCTACATAACGTTTTACGTTATATCGTAATGCTACATAACGTTATACGTTGTAACGTAATACTACATAACGTTATACGTTATATCGTAATGCTACATAATGTTATACGTTATAACGTAATACTACGTAACGTTATACGTGATATCGTAATGCTACATAACGTTATACGTTATAACGTAATACGACATAACGTTATACGTGATATCGTAATGCTTCATAACGTTATACGTTATAACGTAATACTACATAACGTTATATGTTATATCGTAATGCTACATAACGTTATATGTTATATCGTAATGTTACATAACGTTATACGTTATAACGTAATACTACTTAACGTTATACGTGATATCGTAATGCTACAAAACGTTATACGTTATAACGTAATACTACATAACGTTATATGTTATGTCGTAATGCTACAAAACGTTATACGTTAGAACGTAATACTATATAACGTTATACGTTATAACGTATTACCATATAACGTTATACGTTATATCGTAATGTTACATGTCGTTATGCGTTATAACGTATTACCATACAACGTTATACGTTATATCGTAATTCTACATAACGTTATGCGTTATAACGTATTGCTACATAACGTTATACGTTATATCTTAATGTTACATAACGTTATACGTTACATCGAAATGCTACATAACGTTATACGTAATATCGTAATGCTACATAACGTTATACGGTATATCGTAATGCTACATAACGTTATACGTTATAACGTAATACTACGTAACGTTACACGTTATATCGTAATGCTACATAACGTTATACGTTACACCGTAATGCTACATAACGTTTTACGTTATATCGTAATGCTACATACCGTTATACGTTGTAACGTATTACTACATAACGTTATACGTTATATCGTAATGCTACATAACGTTATACGTTATAACGTATTACCATATAACGTTATACGTTATATCGTAATGTTACATGTCGTTATGCGTTATAACGTATTACCATACAACGTTATACGTTATATCGTAATTCTACATAACGTTATGCGTTATAACGTAATGCTACATAACGTTATACGTTATATCGTAATGTTACATAACGTTATACGTTACATCGAAATGCTACATAACGTTATACGTAATATCGTAATGCTACATAACGTTATACGGTATATCGTAATGCTACATAACGTTATACGTTATAACGTAATACTACGTAACGTTACACGTTATATCGTAATGCTACATAACGTTATACGTTACACCGTAATGCTACATAACGTTTTACGTTATATCGTAATGCTACATACCGTTATACGTTGTAACGTATTACTACATAACGTTATACGTTATATCGTAATGCTACATAACGTTATACGTTATAACGTAATACTACGTAACGTTATACGTGATATCGTAATGCTACATAACGTTATTCGTTATAACGTAATACTACATAACGTTATATGTTATATCGTAATGCTACATAACGTTATACGATATATCGTAATGCTACATAACGTTATACGTTATAACGTAATACTACGTAACGTTATACGTTATATCGTAATGTTACATAACGTTATACGTTATAACGTAATACTACGTAACGTTATACGTTATATCGTAATGTTACATAACGTTATACGTTATAACGTATTACCATATAACGTTATACGTTATATCGTAATGCTACATAACGTTATACGTTATAACATAATGCTACATAACGTTATACGTTATAGCGTATTACCAAACAGCGTTATGCCTTATATCGTAATGCTACATAACGTTATACGTTATATCGTAATATTACAGAACGTTATAAGTTATAACGTATTACCATATAACGTTATACGTTATATCGTAATGCTACATAACGTTATACGTTATAACGTACTACCATATAACGTTATACGTTATATCGTAATGTTACATAACGTTATACGTTATAACGTATTACCATACATCGTTATCCGCTATATCGTAATGCTACATAACGTTATACGTTATATCGTAATGTTACATAACGTTATACGTTATAACGTATTACCATATAACGTTATACGTTATATCGTAATTCTACATAACGTTATACGTTATATCGTAATGTTACATAACGTTATAAGTTATAACGTATTACCATATAACGTTACACGATATATCGTAATGCTACATAACGTTATGTGTTACACCGTAATGCTACATAACGTTTTACGTTATATCGTAATGCTACATAACGTTATACGTTGTAACGTAATACTACATAACGTTATACGTTATATCGTAATGCTACATAATGTTATACGTTATAACGTAATACTACGTAACGTTATACGTGATATCGTAATGCTACATAACGTTATACGTTATAACGTAATACGACATAACGTTATACGTGATATCGTAATGCTACATAACGTTATACGTTATAACGTAATACTACATAACGTTATATGTTATATCGTAATGCTACATAACGTTATATGTTATATCGTAATGTTACATAACGTTATACGTTATAACGTAATACTACTTAACGTTATACGTGATATCGTAATGCTACATAACGTTATACGTTATAACGTAATAGTACATAACGTTATATGTTATATCGTAATGCTACAAAACGTTATACGTTAGAACGTAATACTATATAACGTTATACGTTATATCGTAATGTTACATGTCGTTATGCGTTATAACGTATTACCATACAACGTTATACGTTATATCGTAATTCTACATAACGTTATGCGTTATAACGTATTGCTACATAACGTTATACGTTATATCGTAATGTTACATAACGTTATACGTTACATCGAAATGTTACATAACGTTATACGTAATATCGTAATGCTACATAACGTTATACGTTATAACGTAATACTACGTAACGTTATACGTGATATCGTAATGCTACATAACGTTATTCGTTATAACGTAATACTACATAACGTTATATGTTATATCGTAATGCTACATAACGTTATACGATATATCGTAATGCTACATAACGTTATACGTTATAACGTAATACTACGTAACGTTATACGTTATATCGTAATGTTACATAACGTTATACGTTATAACGTAATACTACGTAACGTTATACGTTATATCGTAATGTTACATAACGTTATACGTTATAACGTATTACCATATAACGTTATACGTTATATCGTAATGCTACATAACGTTATACGTTATAACATAATGCTACATAACGTTATACGTTATAGCGTATTACCAAACAGCGTTATACCTTATATCGTAATGCTACATAACGTTATACGTTATATCGTAATATTACAGAACGTTATAAGTTATAACGTATTACCATATAACGTTATACGTTATATCGTAATGCTACATAACGTTATACGTTATAACGTACTACCATATAACGTTATACGTTATATCGTAATGTTACATAACGTTATACGTTATAACGTATTACCATACATCGTTATCCGCTATATCGTAATGCTACATAACGTTATACGTTATATCGTAATGTTACATAACGTTATACGTTATAACGTATTACCATATAACGTTATACGTTATATCGTAATTCTACATAACGTTATACGTTACATCGTAATGTTACATAACGTTATAAGTTATAACGTATTACCATATAACGTTACACGATATATCGTAATGCTACATAACGTTATGCGTTACACCGTAATGCTACATAACGTTTTACGTTATATCGTAATGCTACATAACGTTATACGTTGTAACGTAATACTACATAACGTTATACGTTATATCGTAATGCTACATAATGTTATACGTTATATCGTAATACTACTTAACGTTATACGTGATATCGTAATGCTACATAACGTTATACGTTATAACGTAATACTACATAACGTTATATGTTATATCGTAATGCTACAAAACGTTATACGTTAGAACGTAATACTATATAACGTTATACGTTATAACGTATTACCATATAACGTTATACGTTATATCGTAATGTTACATGTCGTTATGCGTTATAACGTATTACCATACAACGTTATACGTTATATCGTAATTCTACATAACGTTATGCGTTATAACGTATTGCTACATAACGTTATACGTTATATCGTAATGTTACATAACGTTATACGTTACATCGAAATGCTACATAACGTTATACGTAATATCGTAATGCTACATAACGGTATACGGTATATCGTAATGCTACATAACGTTATACGTTATAACGTAATACTACGTAACGTTACACGTTATATCGTAATGCTACATAACGTTATACGTTACACCGTAATGCTACATAACGTTTTACGTTATATCGTAATGCTACATACCGTTATACGTTGTAACGTATTACTACATAACGTTATACGTTATATCGTAATGCTACATAACGTTATACGTTATAACGTATTACCATATAACGTTATACGTTATATCGTAATGTTACATGTCGTTATGCGTTATAACGTATTACCATACAACGTTATACGTTATATCGTAATTCTACATAACGTTATGCGTTATAACGTAATGCTACATAACGTTATACGTTATATCGTAATGTTACATAACGTTATACGTTACATCGAAATGCTACATAACGTTATACGTAATATCGTAATGCTACATAACGTTATACGGTATATCGTAATGCTACATAACGTTATACGTTATAACGTAATACTACGTAACGTTACACGTTATATCGTAATGCTACATAACGTTATACGTTACACCGTAATGCTACATAACGTTTTACGTTATATCGTAATGCTACATACCGTTATACGTTGTAACGTATTACTACATTACGTTATACGTTATATCGTAATGCTACATAACGTTATACGTTATAACGTAATACTACGTAACGTTATACGTGATATCGTAATGCTACATAACGTTATTCGTTATAACGTAATACTACATAACGTTATATGTTATATCGTAATGCTACATAACGTTATACGATATATCGTAATGCTACAAAACGTTATACGTTATAACGTAATACCACGTAACGTTATACGTTATATCGTAATGTTACATAACGTTATACGTTATAACGTAATACTACGTAACGTTATACGTTATATCGTAATGTTACATAACGTTATACGTTATAACGTATTACCATATAACGTTATACGTTATATCGTAATGCTACATAACGTTATACGTTATAACCTAATGCTACATAACGTTATACGTTATAGCGTATTACCAAACAGCGTTATACCTTATATCGTAATGCTACATAACGTTATACGTTATATCGTAATATTACAGAACGTTATAAGTTATAACGTATTACCATATAACGTTATACGTTATATCGTAATGCTACATAACGTTATACGTTATAACGTACTACCATATAACGTTATACGTTATATCGTAATGTTACATAACGTTATACGTTATAACGTATTACCATACATCGTTATCCGCTATATCGTAATGCTACATAACGTTATACGTTATATCGTAATGTTACATAACGTTATACGTTATAACGTATTACCATATAACGTTATACGTTATATCGTAGTTCTACATAACGTTATACGTTATATCGTAATGTTACATAACGTTATAAGTTATAACGTATTACCATATAACGTTACACGATATATCGTAATGCTACATAACGTTATGCGTTACACCGTAATGCTACATAACGTTTTACGTTATATCGTAATGCTACATAACGTTATACGTTGTAACGTAATACTACATAACGTTATACGTTATATCGTAATGCTACATAATGTTATACGTTATAACGTAATACTACGTAACGTTATACGTGATATCGTAATGCTACATAACGTTATACGTTATAACGTAATACGACATAACGTTATACGTGATATCGTAATGCTACATAACGTTATACGTTATAACGTAATACTACATAACGTTATATGTTATATCGTAATGCTACATAACGTTATATGTTATATCGTAATGTTACATAACGTTATACGTTATAACGTAATACTACTTAACGTTATACGTGATATCGTAATGCTACATAACGTTATACGTTATAACGTAATACTACATAACGTTATATGTTATATCGTAATGCTACAAAACGTTATACGTTAGAACGTAATACTATATAACGTTATACGTTATATCGTAATGTTACATGTCGTTATGCGTTATAACGTATTACCATACAACGTTATACGTTATATCGTAATTCTACATAACGTTATGCGTTATAACGTATTGCTACATAACGTTATACGTTATATCGTAATGTTACATAACGTTATACGTTACATCGAAATGTTACATAACGATATACGTAATATCGTAATGCTACATAACGTTATACGGTATATCGTAATGCTACATAACGTTATACGTTATAACGTAATACTACGTAACGTTACACGTTATATCGTAATGCTACATAACGTTATACGTTACACCGTAATGCTACATAACGTTTTACGTTATATCGTAATGCTACATACCGTTATACGTTGTAACGTATTACTACATAACGTTATACGTTATATCGTAATGCTACATAACGTTATACGTTATAACGTATTACCATATAACGTTATACGTTATATCGTAATGTTACATGTCGTTATGCGTTATAACGTATTACCATACAACGTTATACGTTATATCGTAATTCTACATAACGTTATGCGTTATAACGTAATGCTACATAACGTTATACGTTATAGCGTATTACCAAACAGCGTTATACCTTATATCGTAATGCTACATAACGTTATACGTTATATCGTAATATTACAGAACGTTATAAGTTATAACGTATTACCATATAACGTTATACGTTATATCGTAATGCTACATAACGTTATACGTTATAACGTACTACCATATAACGTTATACGTTATATCGTAATGTTACATAACGTTATACGTTATAACGTATTACCATACATCGTTATCCGCTATATCGTAATGCTACATAACGTTATACGTTATATCGTAATTCTACATAACGTTATACGTTATATCGTAATGTTACATAACGTTATAAGTTATAACGTATTACCATATAACGTTACACGATATATCGTAATGCTACATAACGTTATGCGTTACACCGTAATGCTACATAACGTTTTACGTTATATCGTAATGCTACATAACGTTATACGTTGTAACGTAAATACTACATAACGTTATACGTTATATCGTAATGCTACATAATGTTATACGTTATAACGTAATACTACGTAACGTTATACGTGATATCGTAATGCTACATAACGTTATACGTTATAACGTAATACGACATAACGTTATACGTGATATCGTAATGCTACATAACGTTATACGTTATAACGTAATACTACATAACGTTATATGTTATATCGTAATGCTACATAACGTTATATGTTATATCGTAATGTTACATAACGTTATACGTTATAACGTAATACTACTTAACGTTATACGTGATATCGTAATGCTACATAACGTTATACGTTATAACGTAATACTACATAACGTTATATGTTATATCGTAATGCTACAAAACGTTATACGTTAGAACGTAATACTATATAACGTTATACGTTATATCGTAATGCTACATAACGTTGTACGTTTTATCGTAATGTTACATGTCGTTATACGGTATATCGTAACGCTACATAACGTTATACGTTATAACGTAATACTACGTAACGTTATACGTTATATCGTAATGTTACATAACGTTATACGTTATATCGTAATGTTACATAACGTTATACGTTATAACGTATTACCATATAACGTTATACGTTATATCGTAATGCTACATAACGTTATACGTTATAACATAATGCTACATAACGTTATAAGTTATAGCGTATTACCAAACAGCGTTATACCTTATATCGTAATGCTACATAACGTTATACGTTATATCGTAATGTTACATAACGTTATACGTTATATCGTAATGTTACATAACGTTATACCTTATAACGTATTACCATATAACGTTATACGTTATATCGTAATGCTACATAACGTTATACGTTATAACGTATTACCATATAACGTTATACGTTATATCGTAATGTTACATGTCGTTATGCGTTATAACGTATTACCATACAACGTTATACGTTATATCGTAATTCTACATAACGTTATGCGTTATAACGTAATGCTACATAACGTTATACGTTATATCGTAATGTTACATAACGTTATACGTTACATCGAAATGCTACATAACGTTATACGTAATATCGTAATGCTACATAACGTTATACGTTATAACGTATTACCATATAACGTTATACGTTATATCGTAATGTTACATGTCGTTATGCGTTATAACGTATTACCATACAACGTTATACGTTATATCGTAATTCTACATAACGTTATACGTTATATCGTAATGTTACATAACGTTATACGTTATAACGTGTTACCATATAACGTTATACGTTATATCGTAATGCTACATAACGTTATACGTTATAACGTATTACCATATAACGTTATACGTTATATCGTAATGTTACATGTCGTTATGCGTTATAACGTATTACCATACAACGTTATACGTTATATCGTAATTCTACATAACGTTATGCGTTATAACGTATTGCTACATAACGTTATACGTTATATCGTAATGTTACATAACGTTATACGTTACATCGAAATGCTACATAACGTTATACGTAATATCGTAATGCTACATAACGCTATACGGTATATCGTAATGCTACATAACGTTATACGTTATAACGTAATACTACGTAACGTTACACGTTATATCGTAATGCTACATAACGTTATACGTTACACCGTAATGCTACATAACGTTTTACGTTATATCGTAATGCTACATACCGTTATACGTTGTAACGTATTACTACATAACGTTATACGTTATATCGTAATGCTACATAACGTTATACGTTATAACGTATTACCATATAACGTTATACGTTATATCGTAATGTTACATGTCGTTATGCGTTATAACGTATTACCATACAACGTTATACGTTATATCGTAATTCTACATAACGTTATGCGTTATAACGTAATGCTACATAACGTTATACGTTATATCGTAATGTTACATAACGTTATACGTTACATCGAAATGCTACATAACGTTATACGTAATATCGTAATGCTACATAACGTTATACGGTATATCGTAATGCTACATAACGTTATACGTTATAACGTAATACTACGTAACGTTACACGTTATATCGTAATGCTACATAACGTTATACGTTACACCGTAATGCTGCATAACGTTTTACGTTATATCGTAATGCTACATACCGTTATACGTTGTAACGTAATACTACATAACGTTATACGTTATATCGTAATGCTACATAACGTTATACGTTATAACGTAATACTACGTAACGTTATACGTGATATCGTAATGCTACATAACGTTATTCGTTATAACGTAATACTACATAACGTTATATGTTATATCGTAATGCTACATAACGTTATACGATATATCGTAATGCTACATAACGTTATACGTCATAACGTAATACTACGTAACGTTATACGTTATATCGTAATGTTACATAACGTTATACGTTATAACGTAATACTACGTAACGTTATACGTTATATCGTAATGTTACATAACGTTATACGTTATAACGTATTACCATATAACGTTATACGTTATATCGTAATGCTACATAACGTTATACGTTATAACGTAATACTACATAACGTTATATGTTATATCGTAATGCTACATAACGTTATATGTTATATCGTAATGTTACATTACGTTATACGTTATAACGTAATACTACTTAACGTTATACGTGACATCGTAATGCTACATAACGTTATACGTTATAACGTAATACTACATAACGTTATACGTTATATCGTAATGCTACATAACGTTATACGTTATAACGTACTACCATATAACGTTATACGTTATATCGTAATGTTACATAACGTTATACGTTATAACGTATTACCATACATCGTTATCCGCTATATCGTAATGCTACATAACGTTATACGTTATATCGTAATTCTACATAACGTTATACGTTATATCGTAATGTTACATAACGTTATAAGTTATAACGTATTACCATATAACGTTACACGATATATCGTAATGCTACATAACGTTATGCGTTACACCGTAATGCTACATAACGTTTTACGTTATATCGTAATGCTACATAACGTTATACGTTGTAACGTAATACTACATAACGTTATACGTTATATCGTAATGCTACATAATGTTATACGTTATAACGTAATACTACGTAACGTTATACGTGATATCGTAATGCTACATAACGTTATACGTTATAACGTAATACGACATAACGTTATACGTGATATCGTAATGCTACATAACGTTATACGTTATAACGTAATACTACATAACGTTATATGTTATATCGTAATGCTACATAACGTTATATGTTATATCGTAATGTTACATAACGTTATACGTTATAACGTAATACTACTTAACGTTATACGTGATATCGTAATGCTACATAACGTTATACGTTATAACGTAATACTACATAACGTTATATGTTATATCGTAATGCTACAAAACGTTATACGTTAGAACGTAATACTATATAACGTTATACGTTATATCGTAATGCTACATAACGTTGTACGTTTTATCGTAATGTTACATGTCGTTATGCGTTATAACGTATTACCATACAACGTTATACGTTATATCGTAATTCTACATAACGTTATGCGTTATAACGTAATGCTACATAACGTTATACGTTATATCGTAATGTTACATAACGTTATACGTTACATCGAAATGCTACATAACGTTATACGTAATATCGTAATGCTACATAACGTTATACGGTATATCGTAATGCTACATAACCTTATACGTTATAACGTAATACTACGTAACGTTATACGTTATATCGTAATGTTACATAACGTTATACGTTATATCGTAATGTTACATAACGTTATACGTTATAACGTATTACCATATAACGTTATACGTTATATCGTAATGCTACATAACGTTATACGTTATAACATAATGCTACATAACGTTATACGTTATAGCGTATTACCAAACAGCGTTATACCTTATATCGTAATGCTACATAACGTTATACGTTATATCGTAATGTTACATAACGTTATACGTTATATCGTAATGTTACATAACGTTATACCTTATAACGTATTACCATATAACGTTATACGTTATATCGTAATGCTACATAACGTTATACGTTATAACGTATTACCATATAACGTTATACGTTATATCGTAATGTTACATGTCGTTATGCGTTATAACGTATTACCATACAACGTTATACGTTATATCGTAATTCTACATAACGTTATGCGTTATAACGTAATGCTACATAACGTTATACGTTATATCGTAATGTTACATAACGTTATACGTTACATCGAAATGCTACATAACGTTATACGTAATATCGTAATGCTACATAACGTTATACGTTATAACGTATTACCATATAACGTTATACGTTATATCGTAATGTTACATGTCGTTATGCGTTATAACGTATTACCATACAACGTTATACGTTATATCGTAATTCTACATAACGTTATACGTTATATCGTAATGTTACATAACGTTATACGTTATAACGTATTACCATATAACGTTATACGTTATATCGTAATGCTACATAACGTTATACGTTATAACGTATTACCATATAACGTTATACGTTATATCGTAATGTTACATGTCGTTATGCGTTATAACGTATTACCATACAACGTTATACGTTATATCGTAATTCTACATAACGTTATGCGTTATAACGTATTGCTACATAACGTTATACGTTATATCGTAATGTTACATAACGTTATACGTTACATCGAAATGCTACATAACGTTATACGTAATATCGTAATGCTACATAACGCTATACGGTATATCGTAATGCTACATAACGTTATACGTTATAACGTAATACTACGTAACGTTACACGTTATATCGTAATGCTACATAACGTTATACGTTACACCGTAATGCTACATAACGTTTTACGTTATATCGTAATGCTACATACCGTTATACGTTGTAACGTATTACTACATAACGTTATACGTTATATCGTAATGCTACATAACGTTATACGTTATAACGTATTACCATATAACGTTATACGGTATATCGTAATGTTACATGTCGTTATGCGTTATAACGTATTACCATACAACGTTATGCGTTATATCGTAATTCTACATAACGTTATGCGTTATAACGTAATGCTACATAACGTTATACGTTATATCGTAATGTTACATAACGTTATACGTTACATCGAAATGCTACATAACGTTATACGTAATATCGTAATGCTACATAACGTTATACGGTATATCGTAATGCTACATAACGTTATACGTTATAACGTAATACTACGTAACGTTACACGTTATATCGTAATGCTACATAACGTTATACGTTACACCGTAATGCTACATAACGTTTTACGTTATATCGTAATGCTACATACCGTTATACGTTGTGACGTAATACTACATAACGTTATACGTTATATCGTAATGCTACATAACGTTATACGTTATAACGTAATACTACGTAACGTTATACGTGATATCGTAATGCTACATAACGTTATTCGTTATAACGTAATACTACATAACGTTATATGTTATATCGTAATGCTACATAACGTTATACGATATATCGTAATGCTACATAACGTTATACGTTATAACGTAATACTACGTAACGTTATACGTTATATCGTAATGTTACATAACGTTATACGTTATAACGTAATACTACGTAACGTTATACGTTATATCGTAATGTTACATAACGTTATACGTTATAACGTATTACCATATAACGTTATACGTTATATCGTAATGCTACATAACGTTGTACGTTATAACGTAATACTACATAACGTTATATGTTATATCGTAATGCTACATAACGTTATATGTTATATCGTAATGTTACATAACGTTATACGTTATAACGTAATACTACTTAACGTTATACGTGATATCGTAATGCTACATAACGTTATACGTTATAACGTAATACTACATAACGTTATATGTTATATCGTAATGCTACAAAACGTTATACGTTAGAACGTAATACTATATAACGTTATACGTTATATCGTAATGTTACATGTCGTTATGCGTTATAACGTATTACCATACAACGTTATACGTTATATCGTAATTCTACATAACGTTATGCGTTATAACGTATTGCTACATAACGTTATACGTTATATCGTAATGTTACATAACGTTATACGTTACATCGAAATGCTACATAACGTTATACGTAATATCGTAATGCTACATAACGTTATACGGTATATCGTAATGCTACATAACGTTATACGTTATAACGTAATACTACGTAACGTTACACGTTATATCGTAATGCTACATAACGTTATACGTTACACCGTAATGCTACATAACGTTTTACGTTATATCGTAATGCTACATACCGTTATACGTTGTAACGTATTACTACATAACGTTATACGTTATATCGTAATGCTACATAACGTTATACGTTATAACGTATTACCATATAACGTTATACGTTATATCGTAATGTTACATGTCGTTATGCGTTATAACGTATTACCATACAACGTTATACGTTATATCGTAATTCTACATAACGTTATGCGTTATAACGTAATGCTACATAACGTTATACGTTATATCGTAATGTTACATAACGTTATACGTTACATCGAAATGCTACATAACGTTATACGTAATATCGTAATGCTACATAACGTTATACGGTATATCGTAATGCTACATAACGTTATACGTTATAACGTAATACTACGTAACGTTATACGTTATATCGTAATGTTACATAACGTTATACATTATAACGTAATACTACGTAACGTTATACGTTATATCGTAATGTTACATAACGTTATACGTTATAACGTATTACCATATAACATTATACGTTATATCGTAATGCTACATAACGTTATACGTTATAACATAATGCTACATAACGTTATACGTTATAGCGTATTGCCAAACAGCGTTATACCTTATATCGTAATGCTACATAACGTTATACGTTATATCGTAATATTACAGAACGTTATAAGTTATAACGTATTACCATATAACGTTATACGTTATATCGTAATGCTACATAACGTTATACGTTATAACGTACTACCATATAACGTTATACGTTATATCGTAATGTTACATGACGTTATACGTTATAACGTATTACCATACATCGTTATCCGCTATATCGTAATGCTACATAACGTTATACGTTATATCGTAATGTTACATAACGTTATACGTTATAACGTATTACCATATAAAGTTATACGTTATATCGTAATGCTACATAACGTTATACGTTATAACGTATTACCATATAACGTTATACGTTATATCGTAATGTTACATGTCGTTATGCGTTATAACGTATTACCATACAACGTTATACGTTATATCGTAATTCTACATAACGTTATGCGTTATAACGTAATGCTACATAACGTTATACGTTATATCGTAATGTTACATAACGTTATACGTTACATCGAAATGCTACATAACGTTATACGTAATATCGTAATGCTACATAACGTTATACGGTATATCGTAATGCTACATAACGTTATACGTTATAACGTAATACTACGTAACGTTATACGTTATATCGTAATGTTACATAACGTTATACGTTATATCGTAATGTTACATAACGTTATACGTTATAACGTATTACCATATAACGTTATACGTTATATCGTAATGCTACATAACGTTATACGTTATAACATAATGCTACATAACGTTATACGTTATAGCGTATTACCAAACAGCGTTATACCTTATATCGTAATGCTACATAACGTTATACGTTATATCGTAATGTTACATAACGTTATACGTTATAACGTATTACCATATAACGTTATTCGTTATATCGTAATGCTATATAACGTTATACGTTACATCGTAATGCTACATAACGTTATACGATATATCGTAATGCTACATAACGTTATACCTTATATCGTAATGCTACATAACGTTATACGTTATATCGTAATGTTACATAACGTTATACGTTATAACGTATTACGATATAACGTTACACGTTATATCGTAATGCTACATAACGTTATACGTTACACCGTAATGCTACATAACGTTTTACGTTATATCGTAATGCTACATACCGTTATACGTTGTAACGTATTACTACATAACGTTATATGTTATATCGTAATGCTACATAACGTTATACGATATATCGTAATGCTACATAACGTTATACGTTATAACGTAATACTACGTAACGTTATACGTTATATCGTAATGTTACATAACGTTATACGTTATAACGTATTACCATATAACGTTATACGTTATATCGTAATGCTACATAACGTTATACGTTACATCGTAATGCTACATAACGTTATACGTTATATCGTAATGTTACATAACGTTATGCGTTATAACGTATTACCATATAAGGTTATACGTTATATCGTAATGTTACATGACGTTATACGTTATAACGTATTACCATACAACGTTATACGTTATATCGTAATTCTACATAACGTTATACGTTACATCGTAATGCTACATAACGTTATACCTTATATCGTAATGCTACATAACGTTATACGTTATATCGTAATGCTACATAACGTTATACGTTATATCGTAATGCTACATAACGTTATACCTTATATCGTAATGTTACATAACGTTATACGTTATATCGTAATGCTACATAACGTTATACGTTATATCGTAATGTTACATAACGTTATAAGTTATAACGTATTACCATATAACGTTATACGTTATATCGTAATGCTACATAACGTTATACGTTACACCGAAATGCTACATAACGTTATACGTAATATCGTAATGCTACATAACGTTATACAGTATATCGTAATGCTACATAACGTTATACGTTATAACGTAATACTACGTAACGTTATACGTTATATCGTAATGTTACATAACGTTATACGTTATATCGTAATGTTACATAACGTTATACGTTATAACGTATTACCATATAACGTTATACGTTATATCGTAATGCTACATAACGTTATACGTTATAACATAATGCTACATAACGTTATACGTTATAGCGTATTACCAAACAGCGTTATACCTTATATCGTAATGCTACATAACGTTATACGTTATATCGTAATGTTACATAACGTTATACGTTATAACGTATTACCATATAACGTTATTCGTTATATCGTAATGCTACATAACGTTATACGTTACATCGTAATGCTACATAACGTTATACGATATATCGTAATGCTACATAACGTTATACCTTATATCGTAATGCTACATAACGTTATACGTTATATCGTAATGTTACATAACGTTATACGTTATAACGTATTACGATATAACGTTACACGTTATATCGTAATGCTACATAACGTTATACGTTACACCGTAATGCTACATAACGTTTTACGTTATATCGTAATGCTACATACCGTTATACGTTGTAACGTATTACTACATAACGTTATACGTTATATCGTAATGCTACATAACGTTATACGTTATAACGTAATACTACGTAACGTTATACGTGATATCGTAATGCTGCATAACGTTATTCGTTATAACGTAATACTACATAACGTTATATGTTATATCGTAATGCTACATAACGTTATACGATATATCGTAATGCTACATAACGTTATACGTTATAACGTAATACTACGTAACGTTATACGTTATATCGTAATGTTACATAACGTTATACGTTATAACGTATTACCATATAACGTTATACGTTATATCGTAATGCTACATAACGTTATACGTTACATCGTAATGCTACATAACGTTATACGTTATATCGTAATGTTACATAACGTTATGCGTTATAACGTATTACCATATAAGGTTATACGTTATATCGTAATGTTACATGACGTTATACGTTATAACGTATTACCATACAACGTTATACGTTATATCGTAATTCTACATAACGTTATACGTTACATCGTAATGCAACATAACGTTATACCTTATATCGTAATGCTACATAACGCTATACGTTATATCGTAATGCTACATAACGTTATACGTTATATCGTAATGCTACATAACGTTATACCTTATATCGTAATGCTACATAACGTTATACGTTATATCGCAATGCTACATAACGTTATACGTTATATCGTAATGTTACATAACGTTATAAGTTATAACGTATTACCATATAACGTTATACGTTATATCGTAATGCTACATAACGTTATTCGTTATAACGTATTACCATATAACGTTATACGTTATATCGTAATGTTACATAACGTTATACGTTATAACGTATTACCATACATCGTTATACGTTATATCGTAATGTTACATAACGTTATACGTTATAACGTATTACCATATAACGTTATACGTTATATCGTAATGCTACATAACGTTATACGTTATATCGTAATGTTACATAACGTTATAAGTTATAACGTATTACCATATAACGTTACACGTTATATCGTAATGCTACATAACGTTATGCGTTACACCGTAATGCTACATAACGTTTTACGTTATATCGTAATGCTACATAACGTTATACGTTGTAACGTAATACTACATAACGTTATACGTTATATCGTAATGCTACATAATGTTATACGTTATAACGTAATACTACGTAACGTTATACGTGATATCGTAATGCTACATAACGTTATACGTTATAACGTAATACTACATAACGTTATATGTTATATCGTAATGCTACATAACGTTATACGATGTATCGTAATGCTACATAACGTTTTACGTTATAACGTAATACTACGTAACGTTATATGTTATATCGTAATGTTACATAACGTTATACGTTATAACGTACTACCATATAACTTTATACGTTATATCGTAATGTTACATAACGTTATACGTTATAACGTATTACCAAACATCGTTATACGTTATATCGTAATGCTACATAACGTTATACGTTATATCGTAATGTTACATAACGTTATACGTTATAACGTATTACCATATAACGTTATACGTTATATCGTAATTCTACATAACGCTATACGTTATATCGTAATGTTACATAACGTTATAAGTTATAACGTATTACCATATAACGTTACACGTTATATCGTAATGCTACATAACGTTATGCGTTACACCGTAATGCCACATAACGTTTTACGTTATATCGTAATGCTACATAACGTTATAAGTTGTAACGTAATACTACATAACGTTATACGTTATGTCGTAAAGCTACATAATGTTATACGTTATAACGTAATACTACGTAACGTTATACGTTATATCGTAATGCTACATAACGTTATACGTTATATCGTAATGTTACATATCGTTATACGTTATAACGTATTACCATATAACGTTATACGTTACATCGAAATGCTACATAACGTTATACGTAATATCGTAATGCTACATAATGTTATACGATGTATCGTAATGTTACATAACGTTTTACGTTATAACGTAATACTACGTAACGTTATATGTTATATCGTAATGTTACATAACGTTATACGTTATAACGTAATACTACGTAACGTTATACGTGATATCGTAATGCTACATAACGTTATACGTTATAACGTAATACTACATAACGTTATATGTTATATCGTAATGCTACAAAACGTTATACGTTAGAACGTAATACTATATAACGTTATACGTTATATCGTAATGATACATAACGTTATACGTTATATCGTAATGTTACATAACGTTATACGTTATAACGTATTACCATATAACGTTATACGTTACATCGAAATGCTACATAACGTTATACGTAATATCGTAATGCTACATAACGTTATACGATATATCGTAATGCTACATAACGTTATACGTTATATCGTAATGTTACATAACGTTATACGTTATAACGTATTACCATATAACGTTATACGTTATATCGTAATGCTACATAACGTTATACGTTATATCGTAATGTTACATATCGTTATACGTTATAACGTATTACCATATAACGTTATACGTTATATCGTAATTCTACATAACGTTATACGTTATATCGTAATGTTACATAACGTTATAAGTTATAACGTATTACCATATAACGTTACACGTTATATCGTAATGCTACATAACGTTATGCGTTACACCGTAATGCCACATAACGTTTTACGTTATATCGTAATGCTACATAACGTTATAAGTTGTAACGTAATACTACATAACGTTATACGTTATGTCGTAAAGCTACATAATGTTATACGTTATAACGTAATACTACGTAACGTTATACGTTATATCGTAATGCTAGATAACGTTATACGTTATATCGTAATGTTACATATCGTTATACGTTATAACGTATTACCATATAACGTTATACGTTACATCGAAATGCTACATAACGTTATACGTAATATCGTAATGCTACATAACGTTATACGATATATCGTAATGCTACATAACGTTATACGATGTATCGTAATGTTGCATAACGTTTTACGTTATAACGTAATACTACGTAACGTTATATGTTATATCGTAATGTTACATAACGTTATACGTTATAACGTAATACTACGTAACGTTATACGTGATATCGTAATGCTACATAACGTTATACGTTATAACGTAATACTACATAACGTTATATGTTATATCGTAATGCTACAAAACGTTATACGTTAGAACGTAATACTATATAACGTTATACGTTATATCGTAATGATACATAACGTTATACGTTATATCGTAATGTTACATAACGTTATACGTTATAACGTATTACCATATAACGTTATACGTTACATCGAAATGCTACATAACGTTATACGTAATATCGTAATGCTACATAACGTTATACGAAATATCGTAATGCTACATAACGTTATACGTTATATCGTAATGTTACATAACGTTATACGTTATAACGTATTACCATATAACGTTATACGTTATATCGTAATGCTACATAACGTTATACGTTATATCGTAATGTTACATAACGTTATAAGTTATAACGTATTACGATATAACGTTACACGTTATATCGTAATGCTACATAACGTTATACGTTACACCGTAATGCTACATACCGTTTTACGTTATATCGTAATGCTACATACCGTTATACGTTGTAACTTATTACTACATAACGTTATACGTTATATCGTAATGCTACATAACGTTATACGTTATAACGTAATACTACGTAACGTTATACGTTATATCGTAATGTTACATAACGTTATACGTTATAACGTATTACCATATAACGTTATACGTTATATCGTAATGCTACATAACGTTATACGTTACATCGTAATGCTACATAACGTTATACGTTATATCGTAATGTTACATAACGTTATGCGTTATAACGTATTACCATATAAGGTTATACGTTATATCGTAATGTTACATGACGTTATACGTTATAACGTATTACCATACAACGTTATACGTTATATCGTAATTCTACATAACGTTATACGTTACATCGTAATGCTACATAACGTTATACCTTATATCGTAATGCTACATAACGTTATACGTTATATCGTAATGCTTCATAACGTTATACGTTGTATCGTAAAGCTACATATCGTTATACCTTATATCGTAATGCTACATAACGTTATACGTTATATCGTAATGCTACATAACGTTATACGTTATATCGTAATGTTACATAACGTTATAAGTTATAACGTATTACCATATAACGTTATACGTTATATCGTAATGCTACATAACGTTATACGTTATAACGTATTACCATATAACGTTATACGTTATATCGTAATGTTACATAACGTTATACGTTATAACGTATTACCATACATCGTTATACGTTATATCGTAATGTTACATAACGTTATACGTTATAACGTATTACCATATAACGTTATACGTTATATCGTAATGCTACATAACGTTATACGTTATATCGTAATGTTACATAACGTTATAAGTTATAACGTATTACCATATAACGTTACACGTTATATCGTAATGCTACATAACGTTATGCGTTACACCGTAATGCTACATAACGTTTTACGTTATATCGTAATGCTACATAACGTTATACGTTGTAACGTAATACTACATAACGTTATACGTTATATCGTAATGCTACATAATGTTATACGTTATAACGTAATACTACGTAACGTTATACGTGATATCGTAATGCTACATAACGTTATACGTTATAACGTAATACTACATAACGTTATATGTTATATCGTAATGCTACATAACGTTATACGATGTATCGCAATGCTACATAACGTTTTACGTTATAACGTAATACTACGTAACGTTATATGTTATATCGTAATGTTACATAACGTTATACGTTATAACGTACTACCATATAACTTTATACGTTATATCGTAATGTTACATAACGTTATACGTTATAACGTATTACCATACATCGTTATACGTTATATCGTAATGCTACATAACGTTATACGTTATATCGTAATGTTACATAACGTTATACGTTATAACGTATTACCATATAACGTTATACGTTATATCGTAATTCTACATAACGTTATACGTTATATCGTAATGTTACATAACGTTATAAGTTATAACGTATTACCATATAACGTTACACGTTATATCGTAATGCTACATAACGTTATGCGTTACACCGTAATGCTACATAACGTTTTACGTTATATCGTAATGCTACATAACGTTATAAGTTGTAACGTAATGCTACATAACGTTATACGTTATAACGTATTACCATATAACGTTATACGTTATATCGTAATGTTACATAACGTTATACGTTATAACGTATTACCATACATCGTTATACGTTATATCGTAATGTTACATAACGTTATACGTTATAACGTAATACTACGTAACGTTATATGTTATACCGTAATGTTACATAACGTTATACGTTATATCGTATTGTTACATAACGTTATAAGTTATAACGTATTACCATATAACGTTATACGTTATATCGTAATGCTACATAACGTTATACGTTATAACGTACTGCCATATAACGCTATACGTTATATCGTAATGTTACATAACGTTATACGTTATAACGTATTACCATACATCGTTATACGTTATATCGTAATGCTACATAACGTTATACGTTATATCGTAATGTTACATAACGTTATACGTTATATCGTAATGTTACATAACGTTATAAGTTATAACGTATTACCATATAACGTTATACGTTATATCGTAATGCTACATAACGTTATACGTTATAACGTACTGCCATATAACGCTATACGTTATATCGTAATGTTACATAACGTTATACGTTATAACGTATTACCATACATCGTTATACGTTATATCGTAATGTTACATAACGTTATACGTTATAACTTACTACCATATAACTTTATACGTTATATCGTAATGTTACATAACCTTATACGTTATAACGTATTACCATACATCGTTATACGTTATATCGTAATGCTACATAACGTTATACGTTATATCGTAATGTTACATAACGTTATACGTTATAACGTATTACCATATAACGTTATACGTTATATCGTAATTCTACATAACGTTATACGTTATATCGTAATGTTACATAACGTTATAAGTTATAACGTATTACCATATAACGTTACACGTTATATCGTAATGCTACATGACGTTATGCGTTACACCGTAATGCTACATAACGTTTTACGTTATATCGTAATGCTACATAACGTTATAAGTTGTAACGTAATACTACATAACGTTATACGTTATGTCGTAATGCTACATAATGTTATACGTTATAACGTAATACTACGTAACGTTATACGTTATATCGTAATGCTACATAACGTTATACGTTATATCGTAATGTTACATAACGTTATACGTTATAACGTATTACCATATAACGTTATACGTTACATCGAAATGCTACATAACGTTATACGTAATATCGTAATGCTACATAACGTTATACGATATATCGTAATGCTACATAACGTTATACGATGTATCGTAATGCTACATAACGTTTTACGTTATAACGTAATACTACGTAACGTTATATGTTATATCGTAATGTTACATAACGTTATACGTTATAACGTAATACTACGTAACGTTATACGTGATATCGTAATGCTACATAACGTTATACGTTATAACGTAATACTACATAACGTTATATGTTATATCGTAATGCTACAAAACGTTATACGTTAGAACGTAATACTATATAACGTTATACGTTATATCGTAATGATACATAACGTTATACGTTATATCGTAATGTTACATAACGTTATACGTTATAACGTATTACCATATAACTTTATACGTTATATCGTAATGTTACATAACGTTATACGTTATAACGTATTACCATACATCGTTATACGTTATATCGTAATGCTACATAACGTTATACGTTATAACGTATTACCATATAACGTACCATATATCGTAATACTACATAACGTTATACGTTATATCGTAATGTTACATAACGTTATAAGTTATAACGTATTACCATATAACGTTACACGTTATATCGTAATGCTACATAACGTTATGCGTTACACCGTAATGCTACATAACGTTTTACGTTATATCGTAATGCTACATATCGTTATACGTTATAACGTATTACCATATAACGTTATACGTTATATCGTAATGCTACATAACGTTATACGTTATAACGTAATACTACGTAACGTTATACGTGATATCGTAATGCTACATAACGTTATACGTTATGACGTAATACTACATAACGTTATATGTTATATCGTAATGCTACATAACGTTATACGATGTATCGTAATGCTACATAACGTTTTACGTTATAACGTAATACTACGTAACGTTATATGTTATACCGTAATGTTACATAACGTTATACGTTATATCGTATTGTTACATAACGTTATAAGTTATAACGTATTACCATATAACGTTATACGTTATATCGTAATGCTACATAACGTTATACGTTATAACGTACTGCCATATAACGCTATACGTTATATCGTAATGTTACATAACGTTATACGTTATAACGTATTACCATACATCGTTATACGTTATATCGTAATGCTACATAACGTTATACGTTATATCGTAATGTTACATAACGTTATACGTTATATCGTAATGTTACATAACGTTATAAGTTATAACGTATTACCATATAACGTTACACGTTATATCGTAATGCTACATAACGTTATGCGTTACACCGTAATGCTACATAACGTTTTACGTTATATCGTAATGCTACATAACGTTATACGTTGTAACGTGATACTACATAACGTTATACGTTATATCGTAATGCTACATAATGTTATACGTTATAACGTAATACTACGTAACGTTATACGTTATATCGTAATGCTACATAATGTTATACGTTATAACGTAATACTACGTAACGTTATACGTGATATCGTAATGCTACATAACGTTATACGTTATAACGTAATACTACATAACGTTATATGTTATATCGTAATGCTACATAACGTTATACGATGTATCGTAATGCTACATAACGTTTTACGTTATAACGTAATACTACGTAACGTTATATGTTATATCGTAATGTTACATAACGTTATACGTTATAACTTACTACCATATAACTTTATACGTTATATCGTAATGTTACATAACGTTATACGTTATAACGTATTACCATACATCGTTATACGTTATATCGTAATGCTACATAACGTTATACGTTATATCGTAATGTTACATAACGTTATACGTTATAACGTATTACCATATAACGTTATACGTTATATCGTAATTCTACATAACGTTATACGTTATATCGTAATGTTACATAACGTTATAAGTTATAACGTATTACCATATAACGTTACACGTTATATCGTAATGCTACATGACGTTATGCGTTACACCGTAATGCTACATATCGTTTTACGTTATATCGTAATGCTACATAACGTTATAAGTTGTAACGTAATACTACATAACGTTATACGTTATGTCGTAATGCTACATAATGTTATACGTTATAACGTAATACTACGTAACGTTATACGTTATATCGTAATGCTACATAACGTTATACGTTATATCGTAATGTTACATAACGTTATACGTTATATCGTAATGTTACATAACGTTATAAGTTATAACGTATTACCATATAACGTTACACGTTATATCGTAATGCTACATAACGTTATGCGTTACACCGTAATGCTACATAACGTTTTACGTTATATCGTAATGCTACATATCGTTATACGATATATCGTAATGCTACATAACGTTATACGATGTATCGTAATGCTACATAACGTTTTACGTTATAACGTAATACTACGTAACGTTATATGTTATATCGTAATGTTACATAACGTTATACGTTATAACGTAATACTACGTAACGTTATACGTGATATCGTAATGCTACATAACGTTATACGTTATAACGTAATACTACATAACGTTATATGTTATATCGTAATGCTACAAAACGTTATACGTTAGAACGTAATACTATATAACGTTATACGTTATATCGTAATGATACATAACGTTATACGTTATATCGTAATACTACATAACGTTATACGTTATATCGTAATGTTACATAACGTTATAAGTTATAACGTATTACCATATAACGTTACACGTTATATCGTAATGCTACATAACGTTATGCGTTACACCGTAATGCTACATAACGTTTTACGTTATATCGTAATGCTACATATCGTTATACGTTATAACGTATTACCATATAACGTTATACGTTATATCGTAATGCTACATAACGTTATACGTTATAACGTAATACTACGTAACGTTATACGTGATATCGTAATGCTACATAACGTTATACGTTATGACGTAATACTACATAACGTTATATGTTATATCGTAATGCTACATAACGTTATACGATGTATCGTAATGCTACATAACGTTTTACGTTATAACGTAATACTACGTAACGTTATATGTTATACCGTAATGTTACATAACGTTATACGTTATATCGTAATGTTACATAACGTTATAAGTTATAACGTATTACCATATAACGTTATACGTTATATCGTAATGCTACATAACGTTATACGTTATAACGTACTGCCATATAACGCTATACGTTATATCGTAATGTTACATAACGTTATACGTTATAACGTATTACCATACATCGTTATACGTTATATCGTAATGCTACATAACGTTATACGTTATATCGTAATGTTACATAACGTTATACGTTATATCGTAATGTTACATAACGTTATAAGTTATAACGTATTACCATATAACGTTACACGTTATATCGTAATGCTACATAACGTTATGCGTTACACCGTAATGCTACATAACGTTTTACGTTATATCGTAATGCTACATAACGTTATACGTTGTAACGTGATACTACATAACGTTATACGTTATATCGTAATGCTACATAATGTTATACGTTATAACGTAATACTACGTAACGTTATACGTTATATCGTAATGCTACATAACGTTATACGTTATATCGTAATGTTACATAACGTTATACGTTATAACGTATTACCATATAACGTTATACGTTACATCGAAATGCTACATAACGTTATACGTAATATCGTAATGCTACATAACGTTATACGATATATCGTAATGCTACATAACGTTATACGATGTATCGTAATGCTACATAACGTTTTACGTTATAACGTAATACTACGTAACGTTATATGTTATATCGTAATGTTACATAACGTTATACGTTATAACGTAATACTACGTAACGTTATACGTGATATCGTAATGCTACATAACGTTATACGTTATAACGTAATACTACATAACGTTATATGTTATATCGTAATGCTACATAACGTTATACGTTATATCGTAATGTTACATAACGTTATAAGTTATAACGTATTACCATATAACGTTATACGTTATATCGTAATGCTACATAACGTTATACGTTATAACGTACTACCATATAACGTTATACGTTATATCGTAATGTTACATAACGTTATACGTTATAACGTATTACCATACATCGATATACGTTATATCGTAATGCTACATAACGTTATACGTTATATCGTAATGTTACATAACGTTATACGTTATAACGTATTACCATATAACGTTATACGCTATATCGTAATTCTACATAACGTTATACGTTATATCGTAATGTTACATAACGTTTTACGTTATAACGTAATACTACGTAACGTTATATGTTATACCGTAATGTTACATAACGTTATACGTTATATCGTAATGTTACATAACGTTATAAGTTATAACGTATTACCATATAACGTTATACGTTATATCGTAATGCTACATAACGTTATACGTTATAACGTACTGCCATATAACGCTATACGTTATATCGTAATGTTACATAACGTTATACGTTATAACGTATTACCATACATCGTTATACGTTATATCGTAATGCTACATAACGTTATACGTTATATCGTAATGTTACATAACGTTATACGTTATATCGTAATGTTACATAACGTTATAAGTTATAACGTATTACCATATAACGTTACACGTTATATCGTAATGCTACATAACGTTATGCGTTACACCGTAATGCTACATAACGTTTTACGTTATATCGTAATGCTACATAACGTTATACGATGTATCGTAATGCTACATAACGTTTTACGTTATAACGTAATACTACGTAACGTTATATGTTATACCGTATTACCATATAACGTTATACGTTATATCGTAATGCTACATAACGTTATACGTTATAACGTATTACCATATAACGTTATACGTTATATCGTAATGTTACATAACGTTATACGTTATAACGTATTACCATACATCGTTATACGTTATATCGTAATGTTACATAACGTTATACGTTATAACGTATTACCATATAACGTTATACGTTATATCGTAATGCTACATAACGTTATACGTTATATCGTAATGTTACATAACGTTATAAGTTATAACGTATTACCATATAACGTTACACGTTATATCGTAATGCTACATAACGTTATGCGTTACACCGTAATGCTACATAACGTTTTACGTTATATCGTAATGCTACATAACGTTATACGTTGTAACGTAATACTACATAACGTTATACGTTATATCGTAATGCTACATAATGTTATACGTTATAACGTAATACTACGTAACGTTATACGTGATATCGTAATGCTACATAACGTTATACGTTATAACGTAATACTACATAACGTTATATGTTATATCGTAATGCTACATAACGTTATACGATGTATCGCAATGCTACATAACGTTTTACGTTATAACGTAATACTACGTAACGTTATATGTTATATCGTAATGTTACATAACGTTATACGTTATAACGTACTACCATATAACTTTATACGTTATATCGTAATGTTACATAACGTTATACGTTATAACGTATTACCATACATCGTTATACGTTATATCGTAATGCTACATAACGTTATACGTTATATCGTAATGTTACATAACGTTATACGTTATAACGTATTACCATATAACGTTATACGTTATATCGTAATTCTACATAACGTTATACGTTATATCGTAATGTTACATAACGTTATAAGTTATAACGTATTACCATATAACGTTACACGTTATATCGTAATGCTACATAACGTTATGCGTTACACCGTAATGCTACATAACGTTTTACGTTATATCGTAATGCTACATAACGTTATAAGTTGTAACGTAATGCTACATAACGTTATACGTTATAACGTATTACCATATAACGTTATACGTTATATCGTAATGTTACATAACGTTATACGTTATAACGTATTACCATACATCGTTATACGTTATATCGTAATGTTACATAACGTTATACGTTATAACGTAATACTACGTAACGTTATATGTTATACCGTAATGTTACATAACGTTATACGTTATATCGTATTGTTACATAACGTTATAAGTTATAACGTATTACCATATAACGTTATACGTTATATCGTAATGCTACATAACGTTATACGTTATAACGTACTGCCATATAACGCTATACGTTATATCGTAATGTTACATAACGTTATACGTTATAACGTATTACCATACATCGTTATACGTTATATCGTAATGCTACATAACGTTATACGTTATATCGTAATGTTACATAACGTTATACGTTATATCGTAATGTTACATAACGTTATAAGTTATAACGTATTACCATATAACGTTATACGTTATATCGTAATGCTACATAACGTTATACGTTATAACGTACTGCCATATAACGCTATACGTTATATCGTAATGTTACATAACGTTATACGTTATAACGTATTACCATACATCGTTATACGTTATATCGTAATGTTACATAACGTTATACGTTATAACTTACTACCATATAACTTTATACGTTATATCGTAATGTTACATAACCTTATACGTTATAACGTATTACCATACATCGTTATACGTTATATCGTAATGCTACATAACGTTATACGTTATATCGTAATGTTACATAACGTTATACGTTATAACGTATTACCATATAACGTTATACGTTATATCGTAATTCTACATAACGTTATACGTTATATCGTAATGTTACATAACGTTATAAGTTATAACGTATTACCATATAACGTTACACGTTATATCGTAATGCTACATGACGTTATGCGTTACACCGTAATGCTACATAACGTTTTACGTTATATCGTAATGCTACATAACGTTATAAGTTGTAACGTAATACTACATAACGTTATACGTTATGTCGTAATGCTACATAATGTTATACGTTATAACGTAATACTACGTAACGTTATACGTTATATCGTAATGCTACATAACGTTATACGTTATATCGTAATGTTACATAACGTTATACGTTATAACGTATTACCATATAACGTTATACGTTACATCGAAATGCTACATAACGTTATACGTAATATCGTAATGCTACATAACGTTATACGATATATCGTAATGCTACATAACGTTATACGATGTATCGTAATGCTACATAACGTTTTACGTTATAACGTAATACTACGTAACGTTATATGTTATATCGTAATGTTACATAACGTTATACGTTATAACGTAATACTACGTAACGTTATACGTGATATCGTAATGCTACATAACGTTATACGTTATAACGTAATACTACATAACGTTATATGTTATATCGTAATGCTACAAAACGTTATACGTTAGAACGTAATACTATATAACGTTATACGTTATATCGTAATGATACATAACGTTATACGTTATATCGTAATGTTACATAACGTTATACGTTATAACGTATTACCATATAACTTTATACGTTATATCGTAATGTTACATAACGTTATACGTTATAACGTATTACCATACATCGTTATACGTTATATCGTAATGCTACATAACGTTATACGTTATAACGTATTACCATATAACGTTATACGTTATATCGTAATACTACATAACGTTATACGTTATATCGTAATGTTACATAACGTTATAAGTTATAACGTATTACCATATAACGTTACACGTTATATCGTAATGCTACATAACGTTATGCGTTACACCGTAATGCTACATAACGTTTTACGTTATATCGTAATGCTACATATCGTTATACGTTATAACGTATTACCATATAACGTTATACGTTATATCGTAATGCTACATAACGTTATACGTTATAACGTAATACTACGTAACGTTATACGTGATATCGTAATGCTACATAACGTTATACGTTATGACGTAATACTACATAACGTTATATGTTATATCGTAATGCTACATAACGTTATACGATGTATCGTAATGCTACATAACGTTTTACGTTATAACGTAATACTACGTAACGTTATATGTTATACCGTAATGTTACATAACGTTATACGTTATATCGTATTGTTACATAACGTTATAAGTTATAACGTATTACCATATAACGTTATACGTTATATCGTAATGCTACATAACGTTATACGTTATAACGTACTGCCATATAACGCTATACGTTATATCGTAATGTTACATAACGTTATACGTTATAACGTATTACCATACATCGTTATACGTTATATCGTAATGCTACATAACGTTATACGTTATATCGTAATGTTACATAACGTTATACGTTATATCGTAATGTTACATAACGTTATAAGTTATAACGTATTACCATATAACGTTACACGTTATATCGTAATGCTACATAACGTTATGCGTTACACCGTAATGCTACATAACGTTTTACGTTATATCGTAATGCTACATAACGTTATACGTTGTAACGTGATACTACATAACGTTATACGTTATATCGTAATGCTACATAATGTTATACGTTATAACGTAATACTACGTAACGTTATACGTTATATCGTAATGCTACATAATGTTATACGTTATAACGTAATACTACGTAACGTTATACGTGATATCGTAATGCTACATAACGTTATACGTTATAACGTAATACTACATAACGTTATATGTTATATCGTAATGCTACATAACGTTATACGATGTATCGTAATGCTACATAACGTTTTACGTTATAACGTAATACTACGTAACGTTATATGTTATATCGTAATGTTACATAACGTTATACGTTATAACTTACTACCATATAACTTTATACGTTATATCGTAATGTTACATAACGTTATACGTTATAACGTATTACCATACATCGTTATACGTTATATCGTAATGCTACATAACGTTATACGTTATATCGTAATGTTACATAACGTTATACGTTATAACGTATTACCATATAACGTTATACGTTATATCGTAATTCTACATAACGTTATACGTTATATCGTAATGTTACATAACGTTATAAGTTATAACGTATTACCATATAACGTTACACGTTATATCGTAATGCTACATGACGTTATGCGTTACACCGTAATGCTACATATCGTTTTACGTTATATCGTAATGCTACATAACGTTATAAGTTGTAACGTAATACTACATAACGTTATACGTTATGTCGTAATGCTACATAATGTTATACGTTATAACGTAATACTACGTAACGTTATACGTTATATCGTAATGCTACATAACGTTATACGTTATATCGTAATGTTACATAACGTTATACGTTATATCGTAATGTTACATAACGTTATAAGTTATAACGTATTACCATATAACGTTACACGTTATATCGTAATGCTACATAACGTTATGCCTTACACCGTAATGCTACATAACGTTTTACGTTATATCGTAATGCTACATATCGTTATACGATATATCGTAATGCTACATAACGTTATACGATGTATCGTAATGCTACATAACGTTTTACGTTATAACGTAATACTACGTAACGTTATATGTTATATCGTAATGTTACATAACGTTATACGTTATAACGTAATACTACGTAACGTTATACGTGATATCGTAATGCTACATAACGTTATACGTTATAACGTAATACTACATAACGTTATATGTTATATCGTAATGCTACAAAACGTTATACGTTAGAACGTAATACTATATAACGTTATACGTTATATCGTAATGATACATAACGTTATACGTTATATCGTAATACTACATAACGTTATACGTTATATCGTAATGTTACATAACGTTATAAGTTATAACGTATTACCATATAACGTTACACGTTATATCGTAATGCTACATAACGTTATGCGTTACACCGTAATGCTACATAACGTTTTACGTTATATCGTAATGCTACATATCGTTATACGTTATAACGTATTACCATATAACGTTATACGTTATATCGTAATGCTACATAACGTTATACGTTATAACGTAATACTACGTAACGTTATACGTGATATCGTAATGCTACATAACGTTATACGTTATGACGTAATACTACATAACGTTATATGTTATATCGTAATGCTACATAACGTTATACGATGTATCGTAATGCTACATAACGTTTTACGTTATAACGTAATACTACGTAACGTTATATGTTATACCGTAATGTTACATAACGTTATACGTTATATCGTAATGTTACATAACGTTATAAGTTATAACGTATTACCATATAACGTTATACGTTATATCGTAATGCTACATAACGTTATACGTTATAACGTACTGCCATATAACGCTATACGTTATATCGTAATGTTACATAACGTTATACGTTATAACGTATTACCATACATCGTTATACGTTATATCGTAATGCTACATAACGTTATACGTTATATCGTAATGTTACATAACGTTATACGTTATATCGTAATGTTACATAACGTTATAAGTTATAACGTATTACCATATAACGTTACACGTTATATCGTAATGCTACATAACGTTATGCGTTACACCGTAATGCTACATAACGTTTTACGTTATATCGTAATGCTACATAACGTTATACGTTGTAACGTGATACTACATAACGTTATACGTTATATCGTAATGCTACATAATGTTATACGTTATAACGTAATACTACGTAACGTTATACGTTATATCGTAATGCTACATAACGTTATACGTTATATCGTAATGTTACATAACGTTATACGTTATAACGTATTACCATATAACGTTATACGTTACATCGAAATGCTACATAACGTTATACGTAATATCGTAATGCTACATAACGTTATACGATATATCGTAATGCTACATAACGTTATACGATGTATCGTAATGCTACATAACGTTTTACGTTATAACGTAATACTACGTAACGTTATATGTTATATCGTAATGTTACATAACGTTATACGTTATAACGTAATACTACGTAACGTTATACGTGATATCGTAATGCTACATAACGTTATACGTTATAACGTAATACTACATAACGTTATATGTTATATCGTAATGCTACATAACGTTATACGTTATATCGTAATGTTACATAACGTTATAAGTTATAACGTATTACCATATAACGTTATACGTTATATCGTAATGCTACATAACGTTATACGTTATAACGTACTACCATATAACGTTATACGTTATATCGTAATGTTACATAACGTTATACGTTATAACGTATTACCATACATCGATATACGTTATATCGTAATGCTACATAACGTTATACGTTATATCGTAATGTTACATAACGTTATACGTTATAACGTATTACCATATAACGTTATACGCTATATCGTAATTCTACATAACGTTATACGTTATATCGTAATGTTACATAACGTTTTACGTTATAACGTAATACTACGTAACGTTATATGTTATACCGTAATGTTACATAACGTTATACGTTATATCGTAATGTTACATAACGTTATAAGTTATAACGTATTACCATATAACGTTATACGTTATATCGTAATGCTACATAACGTTATACGTTATAACGTACTGCCATATAACGCTATACGTTATATCGTAATGTTACATAACGTTATACGTTATAACGTATTACCATACATCGTTATACGTTATATCGTAATGCTACATAACGTTATACGTTATATCGTAATGTTACATAACGTTATACGTTATATCGTAATGTTACATAACGTTATAAGTTATAACGTATTACCATATAACGTTACACGTTATATCGTAATGCTACATAACGTTATGCGTTACACCGTAATGCTACATAACGTTTTACGTTATATCGTAATGCTACATAACGTTATACGATGTATCGTAATGCTACATAACGTTTTACGTTATAACGTAATACTACGTAACGTTATATGTTATACCGTAATGTTACATAACGTTATACGTTATATCGTAATGTTACATAACGTTATAAGTTATAACGTATTACCATATAACGTTATACGTTATATCGTAATTCTACATAACGTTATACGTTATAACGTACTGCCATATAACGCTATACGTTATATCGTAATGTTACATAACGTTATACGTTATAACGTATTACCATACATCGTTATACGTTATATCGTAATGCTACATAACGTTATACGTTATATCGTAATGTTACATAACGTTATACGTTATATCGTAATGTTACATAACGTTATAAGTTATAACGTATTACCATATAACGTTACACGTTATATCGTAATGCTACATAACGTTATGCGTTACACCGTAATGCTACATAACGTTTTACGTTATATCGTAATGCTACATAACGTTATACGTTGTAACGTGATACTACATAACGTTATACGTTATATCGTAATGCTACATAATGTTATACGTTATAACGTAATACTACGTAACGTTATACGTTATATCGTAATGCTACATAACGTTATACGTTATATCGTAATGTTACATAACGTTATACGTTATAACGTATTACCATATAACGTTATACGTTACATCGAAATGCTACATAACGTTATACGTAATATCGTAATGCTACATAACGTTATACGATATATCGTAATGCTACATAACGTTATACGATGTATCGTAATGCTACATAACGTTTTACGTTATAACGTAATACTACGTAACGTTATATGTTATATCGTAATGTTACATAACGTTATACGTTATAACGTAATACTACGTAACGTTATACGTGATATCGTAATGCTACATAACGTTATACGTTATAACGTAATACTACATAACGTTATATGTTATATCGTAATGCTACATAACGTTATACGTTATATCGTAATGTTACATAACGTTATAAGTTATAACGTATTACCATATAACGTTATACGTTATATCGTAATGCTACATAACGTTATACGTTATAACGTACTACCATATAACGTTATACGTTATATCGTATTGCTACATAACGTTATACGTTGTAACGTAATACTACATAACGTTATACGTTATATCGTAATGCTACATAATGTTATACGTTATAACGTAATACTACGTAACGTTATACGTTATATCGTAGTGCTACATAACGGTATACGTTATATCGTAATGTTACATAACGTTATACGTTATAACGTATTACCATATAACGTTATACGTTACATCGAAATGCTACATAACGTTATACGTAATATCGTAATGCTACATAACGTTATACGATATATCGTAATGCTACATAACGTTATACGTTATATCGTAATGTTACATAACGTTATACGTTATAACGTATTACCATACATCGATATACGTTATATCGTAATGCTACATAACGTTATACGTTATATCGTAATGTTACATAACGTTATACGTTATAACGTATTACCATATAACGTTATACGCTATATCGTAATTCTACATAACGTTATACGTTATATCGTAATGTTACATAACGTTATAAGTTATAACGTATTACCATATAACGTTACACGTTATATCGTAATGCTACATAACGTTATGCGTTACACCGTAATGCTACATAACGTTTTACGTTATATCGTAATGCTACATAACGTTATACGTTGTAACGTAATACTACATAACGTTATACGTTATATCGTAATGCTACATAATGTTATACGTTATAACGTAATACTACGTAACGTTATACGTTATATCGTAGTGCTACATAACGTTATACGTTATATCGTAATGTTACATAACGTTATACGTTATAACGTATTACCATATAACGTTATACGTTACATCGAAATGCTACATAACGTTATACGTAATATCGTAATGCTACATAACGTTATACGATATATCGTAATGCTACATAACGTTATACGTTATAACGTAATACTACGTAACGTTATACGTTATATCGTAATGTTACATAACGTTATACGTTATAACGTATTACCATATAACGTTATACGTTACATCGAAATGCTACATAACGTTATACGTAATATCGTAATGCTACATAACGTTATACGATATATCGTAATGCTACATAACGTTATACGATGTATCGTAATGCTACATAACGTTTTACGTTATAACGTAATACTACGTAACGTTATATGTTATATCGTAATGTTACATAACGTTATACGTTATAACGTAATACTACGTAACGTTATACGTGATATCGTAATGCTACATGACGTTATACGTTATAACGTAATACTACATAACGTTTTATGTTATATCGTAATGCTACAAAACGTTATACGTTAGAACGTAATGTTACATAACGTTATAAGTTATAACGTATTACCATATAACGTTATACGTTATATCGTAATGCTACATAACGTTATACGTTATAACGTACTACCATATAACGTTATACGTTATATCGTATTGCTACATAACGTTATACGTTGTAACGTAATACTACATAACGTTATACGTTATATCGTAATGCTACATAATGTTATACGTTATAACGTAATACTACGTAACGTTATACGTTATATCGTAGTGCTACATAACGGTATACGTTATATCGTAATGTTACATAACGTTATACGTTATAACGTATTACCATATAACGTTATACGTTACATCGAAATGCTACATAACGTTATACGTAATATCGTAATGCTACATAACGTTATACGATATATCGTAATGCTACATAACGTTATACGTTATATCGTAATGTTACATAACGTTATACGTTATAACGTATTACCATACATCGATATACGTTATATCGTAATGCTACATAACGTTATACGTTATATCGTAATGTTACATAACGTTATACGTTATAACGTATTACCATATAACGTTATACGCTATATCGTAATTCTACATAACGTTATACGTTATATCGTAATGTTACATAACGTTATAAGTTATAACGTATTACCATATAACGTTACACGTTATATCGTAATGCTACATAACGTTATGCGTTACACCGTAATGCTACATAACGTTTTACGTTATATCGTAATGCTACATAACGTTATACGTTGTAACGTAATACTACATAACGTTATACGTTATATCGTAATGCTACATAATGTTATACGTTATAACGTAATACTACGTAACGTTATACGTTATATCGTAGTGCTACATAACGTTATACGTTATATCGTAATGTTACATAACGTTATACGTTATAACGTATTACCATATAACGTTATACGTTACATCGAAATGCTACATAACGTTATACGTAATATCGTAATGCTACATAACGTTATACGATATATCGTAATGCTACATAACGTTATACGTTATAACGTAATACTACGTAACGTTATACGTTATATCGTAATGTTACATAACGTTATACGTTATAACGTAATACTACGTAACGTTATACGTGATATCGTAATGCTACATAACGTTATACGTTATAACGTAATACTACATAACGTTATATGTTATATCGTAATGCTACATAACGTTATACGTTATATCGTAATGTTACATAACGTTATAAGTTATAACGTATTACCATATAACGTTATACGTTATATCGTAATGCTACATAACGTTATACGTTATAACGTACTACCATATAACGTTATACGTTATATCGTAATGTTACATAACGTTATACGTTATAACGTATTACCATATAACGTTATACGTTACATCGAAATGCTACATAACGTTATACGTAATATCGTAATGCTACATAACGTTATACGATATATCGTAATGCTACATAACGTTATACGATGTATCGTAATGCTACATAACGTTTTACGTTATAACGTAATACTACGTAACGTTATATGTTATATCGTAATGTTACATAACGTTATACGTTATAACGTAATACTACGTAACGTTATACGTGATATCGTAATGCTACATGACGTTATACGTTATAACGTAATACTACATAACGTTTTATGTTATATCGTAATGCTACAAAACGTTATACGTTAGAACGTAATGTTACATAACGTTATAAGTTATAACGTATTACCATATAACGTTATACGTTATATCGTAATGCTACATAACGTTATACGTTATAACGTACTACCATATAACGTTATACGTTATATCGTATTGCTACATAACGTTATACGTTGTAACGTAATACTACATAACGTTATACGTTATATCGTAATGCTACATAATGTTATACGTTATAACGTAATACTACGTAACGTTATACGTTATATCGTAGTGCTACATAACGGTATACGTTATATCGTAATGTTACATAACGTTATACGTTATAACGTATTACCATATAACGTTATACGTTACATCGAAATGCTACATAACGTTATACGTAATATCGTAATGCTACATAACGTTATACGATATATCGTAATGCTACATAACGTTATACGTTATATCGTAATGTTACATAACGTTATACGTTATAACGTATTACCATACATCGATATACGTTATATCGTAATGCTACATAACGTTATACGTTATATCGTAATGTTACATAACGTTATACGTTATAACGTATTACCATATAACGTTATACGCTATATCGTAATTCTACATAACGTTATACGTTATATCGTAATGTTACATAACGTTATAAGTTATAACGTATTACCATATAACGTTACACGTTATATCGTAATGCTACATAACGTTATGCGTTACACCGTAATGCTACATAACGTTTTACGTTATATCGTAATGCTACATAACGTTATACGTTGTAACGTAATACTACATAACGTTATACGTTATATCGTAATGCTACATAATGTTATACGTTATAACGTAATACTACGTAACGTTATACGTTATATCGTAGTGCTACATAACGTTATACGTTATATCGTAATGTTACATAACGTTATACGTTATAACGTATTACCATATAACGTTATACGTTACATCGAAATGCTACATAACGTTATACGTAATATCGTAATGCTACATAACGTTATACGATATATCGTAATGCTACATAACGTTATACGTTATAACGTAATACTACGTAACGTTATACGTTATATCGTAATGTTACATAACGTTATACGTTATAACGTAATACTACGTAACGTTATACGTGATATCGTAATGCTACATAACGTTATACGTTATAACGTAATACTACATAACGTTATATGTTATATCGTAATGCTGCATAACGTTATACGTTATATCGTAATGTTACATAACGTTATAAGTTATAACGTATTACCATATAACGTTATACGTTATATCGTAATGCTACATAACGTTATACGTTATAACGTACTACCATATAACGTTATACGTTATATCGTAATGTTACATAACGTTATACGTTATAACGTATTACCATACATCGATATACGTTATATCGTAATGCTACATAACGTTATACGTTATATCGTAATGTTACATAACGTTATACGTTATAACGTATTACCATATAACGTTATACGCTATATCGTAATTCTACATAACGTTATACGTTATATCGTAATGTTACATAACGTTATACGTTATAACGTAATACTACGTAACGTTATACGTTATACCGTAATGTTACATAACGTTATACGTTATATCGTAATGTTACATAACGTTATAAGTTATAACGTATTACCATATAACGTTATACGTTATATCGTAATGCTACATAACGTTATACGTTATAACGTACTGCCATATAACGCTATACGTTATATCGTAATGTTACATAACGTTATACGTTATAACGTATTACCATACATCGTTATACGTTATATCGTAATGCTACATAACGTTATACGTTATATCGTAATGTTACATAACGTTATACGTTATATCGTAATGTTACATAACGTTATAAGTTATAACGTATTACCATATAACGTTACACGTTATATCGTAATGCTACATAACGTTATGCGTTACACCGTAATGCTACATAACGTTATACGTTATAACGTACTGCCATATAACGCTATACGTTATATCGTAATGTTACATAACGTTATACGTTATAACGTATTACCATACATCGTTATACGTTATATCGTAATGCTACATAACGTTATACGTTATATCGTAATGTTACATAACGTTATACGTTATATCGTAATGTTACATAACGTTATAAGTTATAACGTATTACCATATAACGTTACACGTTATATCGTAATGCTACATAACGTTATGCGTTACACCGTAATGCTACATAACGTTTTACGTTATATCGTAATGCTACATAACGTTATACGATGTATCGTAATGCTACATAACGTTTTACGTTATAACGTAATACTACGTAACGTTATATGTTATACCGTAATGTTACATAACGTTATACGTTATATCGTAATGTTACATAACGTTATAAGTTATAACGTATTACCATATAACGTTATACGTTATATCGTAATTCTACATAACGTTATACGTTATAACGTACTGCCATATAACGCTATACGTTATATCGTAATGTTACATAACGTTATACGTTATAACGTATTACCATACATCGTTATACGTTATATCGTAATGCTACATAACGTTATACGATATATCGTAATGCTACATAACGTTATACGTTATAACGTAATACTACGTAACGTTATACGTTATATCGTAATGTTACATAACGTTATACGTTATAACGTATTACCATATAACGTTATACGTTACATCGAAATGCTACATAACGTTATACGTAATATCGTAATGCTACATAACGTTATACGATATATCGTAATGCTACATAACGTTATACGATGTATCGTAATGCTACATAACGTTTTACGTTATAACGTAATACTACGTAACGTTATATGTTATATCGTAATGTTACATAACGTTATACGTTATAACGTAATACTACGTAACGTTATACGTGATATCGTAATGCTACATGACGTTATACGTTATAACGTAATACTACATAACGTTTTATGTTATATCGTAATGCTACAAAACGTTATACGTTAGAACGTAATACTATATAACGTTATACGTTATATCGTAATGCTACATAACGTTATACGTTATATCGTAATGTTACATAACGTTATACGTTATAACGTATTACCATATAACGTTATACGTTACATCGAAATGCTACATAACGTTATACGTAATATCGTAATGCTACATAACGTTATACGATATATCGTAATGCTACATAACGTTATACGTTATAACGTAATACTACGTAACGTTATACGTTATATCGTAATGTTACATAACGTTATACGTTATATTGTAATGTTACATAACGTTATACGTTATAACGTATTACCATATAACGTTATACGTTATATCGTAATGCTACATAACGTTATACGTTATAACGTAATACTATATAACGTTATGCGTTATAACGTAATGCTACATAACGTTATACGTTATATCGTAATGTTACATAACGTTATACGTTACATCGAAATGCTACATAACGTTATACGTAATATCGTAATGCTACATAACGTTATACGATATATCGTAATGCTACATAACTTTATACGTTATAACGTAATACTACGTAACGTTATACCTTATATCGTAATGCTACATAACGTTATACGTTATATCGTAATGTTACATAACGTTATACGTTATAACGTATTACCATATAACGTTATTCGTTATATCGTAATGCTACATAACGTTATACGTTATATCGTAATGCTACATAACGTTATACGATATATCGTAATGCTACATAACGTTATACGTTATAACGTAATACTATATAACGTTATGCGTTATAACGTAATGCTACATAACGTTATACGTTATATCGTAATGTTACATAACGTTATACGTTAAATCGAAATGCTACATAACGTTATACGTTATATCGTAATGCTACATAACGTTATACGTTATAACATAATGCTACATAACGTTATACGTTATTGCGTATTACCAAATAGCGTTATACCTTATATCGTAATGCTACATAACGTTATACGTTATATCGTAATGTTACATAACGTTATACGTTATAACGTATTACCATATAACGTTATTCGTTATATCGTAATGCTACATAACGTTATACGTTATATCGTAATGCTACATAACGTTATACGATATATCGTAATGCTACATAACGTTATACGATGTATCGTAATGCTACATAACGTTTTACGTTATAACGTAATACTACGTAACGTTATATGTTATATCGTAATGTTACATAACGTTATACGTTATAACGTAATACTACGTAACGTTATACGTGATATCGTAATGCTACATGACGTTATACGTTATAACGTAATACTACATAACGTTTTATGTTATATCGTAATGCTACAAAACGTTATACGTTAGAACGTAATACTATATAACGTTATACGTTATATCGTAATGCTACATAACGTTATACGTTATATCGTAATGTTACATAACGTTATACGTTATAACATAATGCTACATAACGTTATACGTTATAGCGTATTACCAAATAACGTTATACCTTATATCGTAATGCTACATAACGTTATACGTTATATCGTAATGTTACATAACGTTATACGTTATAACGTATTACCATATAACGTTATTCGTTATATCGTAATGCTACATAACGTTATACGTTATATCGTAATGCTACATAACGTTATACGATATATCGTAATGCTACATAACGTTATACGTTATAACATAATGCTACGTAACGTTATACGATATATAGTAATGCTACATAACGTTATACGTTATAACGTATTACCATCCAACGTTATACGTTATAACGTAATATTACATAACGATATATCTTATATCGTAATGCTACATAACGTTATACGTCATAACGTAATACTATATAACGTTATACGTTATAACGTAATACTACATAACGTTATATGTTATATCGTAATGCTACATAACGTTATCCGTTATATCGTAATGCTACATAACGTTATACGATATATCGTAATACTACATAACGTTATATGTTATATCGTAATGCTACATAACGTTATACGTTATAACGTAATACTATATAACGTTATACGTTATATCGTAATGCTACATAACGTTATACGTTATATCGTAATGTTACATAACGTTATACGTTATAGCGTATTACCATATAACGTTATACGTTATATCGTAATGCTACATAACGTTATACGTTATAACATAATGCTACATAACGTTATACGTTATAGCGTATTACCAAATAACGTTATACCTTATATCGTAATGCTACATAACGTTATACGTTATATCGTAATGTTACATAACGTTATACGTTATAACGTATTACCATATAACGTTATTCGTTATATCGTAATGCTACATAACGTTATACGTTATATCGTAATGCTACATAACGTTATACGATATATCGTAATGCTACATAACGTTATACGTTATAACATAATGCTACATAACGTTATACGTTATATCGTAATGCTACATAACGTTAAACGTTATAACATAATGCTACATAACGTTATACGTTATATCGCAATGTTACATAACGTTATACGTTATAACGTATTACCATATAACGTTATTCGTTATATCGTAATGCTACATAACGTTATACGTTATATCGTAATGCTACATAACGTTATACGTTAGAACGTAATACTATATAACGTTATACGTTATATCGTAATGCTACATAACGTTATACGTTATATCGTAATGTTACATAACGTTATACGTTATAACGTATTACCATATAACGTTATACGTTACATCGAAATGCTACATAACGTTATACGTAATATCGTAATGCTACATAACGTTATACGATATATCGTAATGCTACATAACGTTATACGTTATAACATAATACTACGTAACGTTATACGTTATATCGTAATGTTACATAACGTTATACGTTATATTGTAATGTTACATAACGTTATACGTTATAACGTATTACCATATAACGTTATACGTTATATCGTAATGCTACATAACGTTATACGTTATATCGTAATGCTACATAACGTTAAACGTTATAACATAATGCTACATAACGTTATACGTTATATCGCAATGTTACATAACGTTATACGTTATAACGTATTACCATATAACGTTATTCGTTATATCGTAATGCTACATAACGTTATACGTTATATCGTAATGCTACATAACGTTATACGTTAGAACGTAATACTATATAACGTTATACGTTATATCGTAATGCTACATAACGTTATACGTTATATCGTAATGTTACATAACGTTATACGTTATAACGTATTACCATATAACGTTATACGTTACATCGAAATGCTACATAACGTTATACGTAATATCGTAATGCTACATAACGTTATACGATATATCGTAATGCTACATAACGTTATACGTTATAACGTAATACTACGTAACGTTATACGTTATATCGTAATGTTACATAACGTTATACGGTATATTGTAATGTTACATAACGTTATACGTTATAACGTATTACCATATAACGTTATACGTTATATCGTAATGCTACATAACGTTATACGTTATAACGTAATACTATATAACGTTATGCGTTATAACGTAATGCTACATAACGTTATACGTTATATCGTAATGTTACATAACGTTATACGTTACATCGAAATGCTACATAACGTTATACGTAATATCGTAATGCTACATAACGTTATATGATATATCGTAATGCTACATAACTTTATACGTTATAACGTAATACTACGTAACGTTATACCTTATATCGTAATGCTACATAACGTTATACGTTATATCGTAATGTTACATAACGTTATACGTTATAACGTATTACCATATAACGTTATTCGTTATATCGTAATGCTACATAACGTTATACGTTATATCGTAATGCTACATAACGTTATACGATATATCGTAATGCTACATAACGTTATACGTTATAACGTAATACTATATAACGTTATGCGTTATAACGTAATGCTACATAACGTTATACGTTATATCGTAATGTTACATAACGTTATACGTTAAATCGAAATGCTACATAACGTTATACGTTATATCGTAATGCTACATAACGTTATACGTTATAACATAATGCTACATAACGTTATACGTTATTGCGTATTACCAAATAGCGTTATACCTTATATCGTAATGCTACATAACGTTATACGTTATATCGTAATGTTACATAACGTTATACGTTATAACGTATTACCATATAACGTTATTCGTTATATCGTAATGCTACATAACGTTATACGTTATATCGTAATGCTACATAACGTTATACGATATATCGTAATGCTACATAACGTTATACGATGTATCGTAATGCTACATAACGTTTTACGTTATAACGTAATACTACGTAACGTTATATGTTATATCGTAATGTTACATAACGTTATACGTTATAACGTAATACTACGTAACGTTATACGTGATATCGTAATGCTACATGACGTTATACGTTATAACGTAATACTACATAACGTTTTATGTTATATCGTAATGCTACAAAACGTTATACGTTAGAACGTAATACTATATAACGTTATACGTTATATCGTAATGCTACATAACGTTATACGTTATATCGTAATGTTACATAACGTTATACGTTATAACATAATGCTACATAACGTTATACGTTATAGCGTATTACCAAATAACGTTATACCTTATATCGTAATGCTACATAACGTTATACGTTATATCGTAATGTTACATAACGTTATACGTTATAACGTATTACCATATAACGTTATTCGTTATATCGTAATGCTACATAACGTTATACGTTATATCGTAATGCTACATAACGTTATACGATATATCGTATTGCTACATAACGTTATACGTTATAACATAATGCTACATAACGTTATACGTTATAGCGTATTACCAAACAACGTTATAGCTTATATCGTAATGCTACATAACGTTATACGTTATATCGTAATGCTACATAACGTTATACGATATATAGTAATGCTACATAACGTTATACGTTATAACGTATTACCATACAACGTTATACGTTATAACGTAATACTACATAACGATATATCTTATATCGTAATGCTACATAACGTTATACGTCATAACGTAATACTATATAACGTTATACGTTATAACGTAATACTACATAACGTTATATGTTATATCGTAATGCTACATAACGTTATCCGTTATATCGTAATGCTACATAACGTTATACGATATATCGTAATACTACATAACGTTATATGTTATATCGTAATGCTACATAACGTTATACGTTATAACGTAATACTATATAACGTTATACGTTATATCGTAATGCTACATAACGTTATACGTTATATCGTAATGTTACATAACGTTATACGTTATAGCGTATTACCATATAACGTTATACGTTATATCGTAATGCTACATAACGTTATACGTTATAACATAATGCTACATAACGTTATACGTTATAGCGTATTACCAAATAACGTTATACCTTATATCGTAATGCTACATAACGTTATACGTTATATCGTAATGTTACATAACGTTATACGTTATAACGTATTACCATATAACGTTATTCGTTATATCGTAATGCTACATAACGTTATACGTTATATCGTAATGCTACATAACGTTATACGATATATCGTAATGCTACATAACGTTATACGTTATAACATAATGCTACATAACGTTATACGTTATATCGTAATGCTACATAACGTTAAACGTTATAACATAATGCTACATAACGTTATACGTTATATCGCAATGTTACATAACGTTATACGTTATAACGTATTACCATATAACGTTATTCGTTATATCGTAATGCTACATAACGTTATACGTTATATCGTAATGCTACATAACGTTATACGATATATCGTAATGCTACATAACGTTATACGTTATAACATAATGCTACATAACGTTATACGTTATATCGTAATGCTACATAACGTTAAACGTTATAACATAATGCTACATAACGTTATACGTTATAGCGTATTACCAAATAACGTTATACCTTATATCGTAATGCTACATAACGTTATACGTTATATCGTAATGATACATAACGTTATAAGTTATAACGTATTACCATATAACGTTATTCGTTATATCGTAATGCTACATAACGTTATACGTTATATCGTAATGCTACATAACGTTATACGTTATATCGTAATGTTACATAACGTTATACGTTATAACGTATTACCATATAACGTTATTCGTTATATCGTAATGCTACATAACGTTATCCGTTATATCGTAATGCTACATAACGTTATACGATATATCGTAATGCTACATAACGTTATACGTTATAACGTAATACTATATAACGTTATGCGTTATAACGTAATGCTACATAACGTTATACGTTATATCGTAATGTTACATAACGTTATACGTTAAATCGAAATGCTACATAACGTTATACGTTATATCGTAATGCTACATAACGTTATACGTTATAACATAATGCTACATAACGTTATACGTTATTGCGTATTACCAAATAGCATTATACCTTATATCGTAATGCTACATAACGTTATACGTTATATCGTAATGTTACATAACGTTATACGTTATAACGTATTACCATATAACGTTATTCGTTATATCGTAATGCTACATAACGTTATACGTTATATCGTAATGCTACATAACGTTATACGATATATCGTAATGCTACATAACGTTATACGTTATAACGTAATACTATATAACGTTATGCGTTATAACGTAATGCTACATAACGTTATACGTTATATCGTAATGTTACATAACGTTATACGTTAAATCGAAATGCTACATAACGTTATACGTTATATCGTAATGCTACATAACGTTATACGTTATATCGTAATGTTACATAACGTTATACGTTATAACGTAATACAACATAACGTTATACGTTATATCGTAATGCTACATAACGTTATAAGTTATAACGTAATACTACGTAACGTTATGCGTTATAACGTAATACTATATAACGTTATACGTTATATCGTAATGCTACATAACGTTATACGTTGTATCGTTTTGCCACATAACGTTATAGGTTATATCGTAATACTACATAACGTCATACGTTATATCGTAATGCTACATAACGTTATACGTTATAACGTAATACTACGTGACGTTATACGTTATAACGTAATACTATATAACGTTATACGCTATATCGATATTATACATAAAGTTATACGTTATATCGTAATGCTACATAACGTTATACGTTATATCGTAATGCTACATAACGTTATACGCTATATCGTAATGATACATAACGTTATACGTTATATCGTAATGCTACATAACGTTATACGTTGTATCGTTTTGCCACATAACGTTATAGGTTATATCGTAATACTACATAACGTTATACGTTATATCGTAATGCTACATAACGTTATACGTTATAACGTAATACTACGTAACGTTATACGTTATAACGTAATACTATATAACGTTATACGCTATATCGATATTATACATAAAGTTATACGTTATAACGTAATACTACATAACGTTATATGTTATATCGTAATGCTACATAACGTTATACGTTATATAGTTATGCTACATAACGTTATACGTTATAACGTAATACTATATAACGTTATACGTTATAACGTAATGCTACATAACGTTATACGTTATATCGTAATGTTACATAACGTTATACGTTATAACGTATTTCCATATAACGTTATACGTTATATCGTAATGCTACATAACGTTATACGTTATAACGTAATACTACATGACGTTATACGTTATATCGTAATGCTACATAACGTTATCAGTTATAACGTAATACTACGTAACGTTATACGTTATAACGTTATACTACATAACGTTATACGTTATATCGTTATGCTACATAACGTTATACGTTATAACGTAATACTATATAACGTTATACGTTATAACGTAATGCTACATAACGTTATACGTTATATCGTAATGTTACATAACGTTATACGTTATAACGTATTTCCATATAACGTTATACGTTATATCGTAATGCTACATAACGTTATACGTTATAACGTAATACGACATGACGTTATACGTTATTTCGTAATGCTACATAACGTTATCAGTTATAACGTAATACTACGTAACGTTATACGTTATAACGTAATACTACATAACGTCATACGTTATGTCGTAATGCTACATAACGTTATACGTTATATCGTAATGCTACATAACGTTATACGTTACATCGTAATGCTACATAACGTTATACATTATAACGTATTACCATATAACGTTATACGTTATATCGTAATGCTATATAACGTTATACGTTATATCGTAATGTTACATAACGTTATACGTTATAACGTATTACCATATAACGTTATACGTTATATCGTAATGGTACATAACGTTATACGTTATATCGTAATGCTACATAACGTTATACGATATATCGTAATGCTACATAACGTTATACGTTATAACATAATGCTACATAACGTTATACGTTATAGCGTATTACCAAATAACGTTATACCTTATATCGTAATGCTACATAACGTTATACGTTATAACGTAATACTACATAACGTTATACGTTATATCGTTATGCTACATAACGTTATACGCTATAACGTAATACTATATAACGTTATACGTTATATCGTAATGCTACATAACGTTATACGTTATAACATAATGCTACATAACGTTATACGTTATAACGTATTACCAAATAACGTTATACCTTATATCGTAATGCTACATAACGTTATACGTTATATCGTAATGCTACATAACGTTATACGATATATCGTAATGCTACATAACGTTATACGTTATAACATAATGCTACATAACGTTATACGTTATAACGTAATACTACATGACGTTATACGTTATATCGTGATGCTACATAACGTTATAAGTTATAACGTAATACTACGTAACGTTATACGTTATAGCGTTATGCTACATAACGTTATACGTTATAACGTAATACTACATGACGTTATACGTTATATCGTGATGCTACATAACGTTATAAGTTATAACGTAATACTACGTATCGTTATACGTTATATCGTAATGCTACATAAAGTTAAACGTTATATCGTAATGTTACATAACGTTATACGTTATAACGTATTTCCATATAACGTTATACGTTATATCGTAATGCTACGTAACGTTATACGTTATAACGTAATACTACATGACGTTATACGTTATATCGTAATGCTACATAACGTTATCAGTTATAACGTAATACTACGTAACGTTATACGTTATAACGTAATACTACATAACGTTATACGTTATATCGTAATGCTACATTACGTTATACGATATATCGTAATGCTACATAACGTTATACGTTATATTGTAATGCTACATAACGTTATACGTTATATCGTAATGCTACATAACGTTATACGTTACATCGTAATGCTACATAACGTTATACATTATAACGTATTACCATATAACGTTATACGTTATATCGTAATGCTACATAACGTTATACGTTATATCGTAATGTTACATAACGTTATACGTTATAACGTATTACCATATAACGTTATACGTTATATCGTAATGCTACATAACGTTATACGTTATATCGTAATGCTACATAACGTTATACGATATATCGTAATGCTACATAACGTTATACGTTATAACATAATGCTACATAACGTTATACGTTATAGCGTATTACCAAATAACGTTATACCTTATATCGTAATGCTACATAACGTTATACGTTATAACGTAATACTACATAACGTTATACGTTATATCGTTATGCTACATAACGTTATACGTTATAACGTAATACTATATAACGTTATACGTTATATCGTAATGCTACATAACGTTATACGTTATAACATAATGCTACATAACGTTATACGTTATAGCGTATTACCAAATAACGTTATACCTTATATCGTAATGCTACATAACGTTATACGTTATATCGTAATGCTACATAACGTTATACGATATATCGTAATGCTACATAACGTTATACGTTATAACATAATGCTACATAACGTTATACGTTATAACGTATTACCATATAACGTTATACGTTATATCGTAATGCTACATAACGTTATACGTTATAACATAATGCTACATAACGTTATACGTTATAGCGTATTACCAAATAACGTTATACCTTATATCGTAATGCTACATAACGTTATACGTTATATCGTAATGCTACATAACGTTATACGATATATCGTATTGCTACATAACGTTATACGTTATAACATAATGCTACATAACGTTATACGTTATAGCGTATTACCAAATAACGTTATACCTTATATCGTAATGCTACATAACGTTATACGTTATAACGTAATACTACATAACGTTATACGTTATATCGTTATGCTACATAACGTTATACGTTATAACGTAATACTACATGACGTTATACGTTATATCGTAATGCTACATAACGTTATAAGTTATAACGTAATACTACGTAACGTTATACGTTATAACGTAATACTACATAACGTTATACGTTATATCGTAATGCTACATAACGTTATACGAGATATCGTAATGCTACATAACGTTATACGTTATACTGTAATGCTACATAACGTTATACGTTATATCGTAATGCTACATAACGTTATACGTTACATCGTAATGCTACATAACGTTATACCTTATAACGTATTACCATATAACGTTATACGTTATATCGTAATGCTACATAACGTTATACGTTATATCGTAATGTTACATAACGTTATACGTTATAACGTATTACCATATAACGTTATACGTTATATCGTAATGCTACATAACGTTATACGTTATAACGTAATACTACATAACGTTATACGTTATATCGTAATGCTACATAACGTTATAAGTTATAACGTAATACTACGTAACGTTATGCGTTATAACGTAATACTATATAACGTTATACGTTATATCGTAATGCTACATAACGTTATGCGTTATAACGTAATACTACATAACGTTATACGTTATATCGTAATGCTACATAACGTTATACGTTATAACGTAATACTACGTAACGTTATACGTGATATCGTAATGCTACATAACGTTATACGTTATAACGTAATACTACATAACGTTATATGTTATATCGTAATGCTACAAAACGTTATACGTTAGAACGTAATACTATATAACGTTATACGTTATATCGTAATGCTACATAACGTTATACGTTATATCGTAATGTTACATAACGTTATACGTTATAACGTATTACCATATAACGTTATAAGTTACATCGAAATGCTACATAACGTTATACGTAATATCGTAATGCTACATAACGTTATACGTGATATCGTAATGCTACATAACGTTATACGTTACATCGTAATGCTACATAACGTTATACCTTATAACGTATTACCATATAACGTTATACGTTATATCGTAATGCTACATAACGTTATACGTTATATCGTAATGCTACATAACGTTATACGTTATAACGTAATACTACGTAACGTTATACGTGATATCGTAATGCTACATAACGTTATACGTTATAACGTAATACTACATAACGTTATATGTTATATCGTAATGCTACAAAACGTTATCCGTTAGAACGTAATACTATATAACGTTATACGCTATATCGTTATTATACATAAAGTTATACGTTATACCGTAATGCTACATAACGTTATACGTTATATCGTAATGCTACATAACGTTATACGTTATATCGTAATGCTACATAACGTTATACGCTATATCGTAATGCTACATAATGTAATACGTTATATCGTAATACTACATAACGTTATACGTTATAACGTAATACTACATAATGTTATACGTTATAACGTAATTATATATATCGTTATACGTTATAACGTATTACCATATAACATCATACGTCATAACGTAATACTGTATAACGTAATACTGTATAACGTAATGCAACATAACGTTATACGTTATATCGTTATGCTACATGACGTTATATGATATATTTAATGCTACATAACGTTATACGTTATAACGTAATACTACATAACGTTATAAGTTATAACGTAATACTACATAACGTTATATGGATTATCGTAATGCTACATAACGTTATACGTTATATCGTAATACTACATAACGTTATACGATATATCGTAATGCTACATAACGTTATACGTTATATTGTAATGCTACATAACGTTATACGTTATATCGTAATGCTACATAACGTTATACGTTACATCGTAATGCTACATAACGTTATACATTATAACGTATTACCATATAACGTTATACGTTATATCGTAATGCTACATAACGTTATACGTTATATCGTAATGTTACATAACGTTATACGTTATAACGTATTACCATATAACGTTATACTTTATATCGTAATGCTACATAACGTTATACGTTATAACGTAATACTACATAACGTTATACGTTATATCGTAATGCTACATAATGTTATAAGTTATAACGTAATACTACGTAACGTTATGCGTTATAACGTAATACTATATAACGTTATACGTTATATCGTAATGCTACATAACGTTATACGTTGTATCGTTTTGCCACATAACGTTATACGTTATAACGTAATACTACATAACGTTATACGTTATATCGTAATGCTACATAACGTTATACGTTATAACGTAATACTACGTAACGTTATACGTTATAACGTAATACTATATAACGTTATACGCTATATCGTTATTATACATAAAGTTATACGTTATATCGTAATGCTACATAACGTAATACGTTATATCGTAATGCTACATAACGTTTTACGCTATATCGTAATGATACATAACGTTATACGTTATATCGTAATGCTACATAACGTTATACGTTATATCGTAATGCTACATAACGTTATACGTTATAACGTATTACCATATAACGTTATACGTTATATCGTAATGCTACATAACGTTATACGCTATATCGTAATGCTACATAATGTAATACGTTATATCGTAATACTTCATAACGTTATACGTTATAAGGTAATACTACATAATGTTATACGTTATAACGTAATTCTATATATCGTTATACGTTATAACGTATTACCATATAACATCATACGTCATAACGTAATACTGTATAACGTAATACTGTATAACGTAATGCTACATAACGTTATACGTTATATCGTTATGCTACATGACGTTATATGATATATTTAATGCTACATAACGTTATACGTTATAACGTAATACTACATAACGTTATAAGTTATAACGTAATACTACATGACGTTATATGGATTATCGTAATGCTACATAACGTTTTACGTTATATCGTAATGCTACATAACGTTATACGCTATATCGATATTATACATAAAGTTATTCGTTATATCGTAATGCTACATAACGTTATACGTTACATCGTAATGCTACATAACGTTTTACGTTATATCGTAATGCTACATAACGTTATACGTTATAACGTATTTCCATATAACGTTATACGTTATATCGTAATGCTACATAACGTTATACGTTATAACGTAATGCTACATAACGTTATACGTTATATCGTAATGTTACATAACGTTATACGTTATAACGTATTTCCATATAACGTTATACGTTATATCGTAATGCTACATAACGTTATACGTTATAACGTAATACGACATGACGTTATACGTTATATCGTAATGCTACATAACGTTATACGTTATATCGTAATGTTACATAACGTTATACGTTATAACGTATTACCATATAACGATATACGTTACATCGTAATGCTACATAACGTTATACGTTATAACGTAATACTACATAACGTTATATGTTATATCGTAATGCTACATAACGTTATACGTTATAACGTAATACTACGTAACGTTATACGTGATATCGTAAGGCTACATAAAGTTATACGTTATAACGTAATACTACATAACGTTATATGTTATATCGTAATGCTACATAACGTTATACGTTATATCGTTATGCTACATAACGTTATACGTTATAACGTAATACTATATAACGTTATACGTTATATCGTAATGCTACATAACGTTATACGTTATAACGTAATACTACGTAACGTTATACGTTATAACGTAATACTATATAACGTTATACGCTATATCGATATTATACATAAAGATATACGTTATATCGTAATGCTACATAACGTTATACGTTACATCGTAATGCTACATAACGTTTTACGTTATATCGTAATGCTACATAACGTTATACGCTATATCGATATTATACATAAAGTTATACGTTATATCGTAATGCTACATAACGTTATACGTTACATCGTAATGCTACATAACGTTTTACGTTATATCGTAATGCTACATAACGTTATACGTTATAACGTATTTCCATATAACGTTATACGTTATATCGTAATGCTACATAACGTTATACGTTATAACGTAATGCTACATAACGTTATACGTTATATCGTAATGTTACATAACGTTATACGTTATAACGTATTTCCATATAACGTTATACGTTATATCGTAATGCTACATAACGTTATACGTTATAACGTAATACGACATGACGTTATACGTTATATCGTAATGCTACATAACGTTATACGTTATATCGTAATGTTACATAACGTTATACGTTATAACGTATTACCATATAACGATATACGTTACATCGTAATGCTACATAACGTTATACGTTATAACGTAATACAACATAACGTTATACGTTATATCGTAATGCTACATAACGTTATAAGTTATAACGTAATACTACGTAACGTTATGCGTTATAACGTAATACTATATAACGTTATACGTTATATCGTAATGCTACATAACGTTATACGTTGTATCGTTTTGCCACATAACGTTATAGGTTATATCGTAATACTACATAACGTTATACGTTATATCGTAATGCTACATAACGTTATACGTTATAACGTAATACTACGTAACGTTATACGTTATAACGTAATACTATATAACGTTATACGCTATATCGATATTATACATAAAGTTATACGTTATATCGTAATGCTACATAACGTTATACGTTATATCGTAATGCTACATAACGTTATACGCTATATCGTAATGATACATAACGTTACACGTTATATCGTAATGCTACATAACGTTATACGTTATATCGTAATGCTACATAACGTTATACGTTATATCGTAATGTTACATAACGTTATAAGTTATAACGTACTACCATATAACGTTACACGTTATATCGTAATGCTACATAACGTTATACGTTACATCGTAATGCTACATAACGTTTTACGTTATATCGTAATGCTACATAACGTTATACGCTATATCGATATTATACATAAAGTTATACGTTATATCGTAATGCTACATAACGTTATACGTTACATCGTAATGCTACATAACGTTTTACGTTATATCGTAATGCTACATAACGTTATACGTTATAACGTATTTCCATATAACGTTATACGTTATATCGTAATGCTACATAACGTTATACGTTGTATCGTTTTGCCACATAACGTTATAGGTTATATCGTAATACTACATAACGTTATACGTTATATCGTAATGCTACATAACGTTATACGTTATAACGTAATACTACGTAACGTTATACGTTATAACGTAATACTATATAACGTTATACGCTATATCGATATTATACATAAAGTTATACGTTATATCGTAATGCTACATAACGTTATACGTTATATCGTAATGCTACATAACGTTATACGCTATATCGTAATGATACATAACGTTACACGTTATATCGTAATGCTACATAACGTTATACGTTATAACGTATTACCATATAACGATATACGTTACATCGTAATGCTACATAACGTTATACGTTATAACGTAATACAACATAACGTTATACGTTATATCGTAATGCTACATAACGTTATAAGTTATAACGTAATACTACGTAACGTTATGCGTTATAACGTAATACTATATAACGTTATACGTTATATCGTAATGCTACATAACGTTATACGTTGTATCGTTTTGCCACATAACGTTATAGGTTATATCGTAATACTACATAACGTTATACGTTATATCGTAATGCTACATAATGTTATACGTTATAACGTAATACTACGTAACGTTATACGTTATAACGTAATACTATATAACGTTATACGCTATATCGATATTATACATAAAGTTATACGTTATATCGTAATGCTACATAACGTTATACGTTATAACGTAATGCTACATAACGTTATACGTTATATCGTAATGTTACATAACGTTATACGTTATAACGTATTTCCATATAACGTTATACGTTATATCGTAATGCTACATAACGTTATACGTTATAACGTAATACGACATGACGTTATACGTTGTATCGTTTTGCCACATAACGTTATAGGTTATATCGTAATACTACATAACGTTATACGTTATATCGTAATGCTACATAACGTTATACGTTATAACGTATTTCCATATAACGTTATACGTTATATCGTAATGCTACATAACGTTATACGTTATAACGTAATGCTACATAACGTTATACGTTATATCGTAATGTTACATAACGTTATACGTTATAACGTATTTCCATATAACGTTATACGTTATATCGTAATGCTACATAACGTTATACGTTATATCGTAATGTTACATAACGTTATACGTTATAACGTAATACAACATAACGTTATACGTTATATCGTAATGCTACATAACGTTATAAGTTATAACGTAATACTACGTAACGTTATGCGTTATAACGTAATACTATATAACGTTATACGTTATATCGTAATGCTACATAACGTTATACGTTGTATCGTTTTGCCACATAACGTTATAGGTTATATCGTAATACTACATAACGTTATACGTTATATCGTAATGCTACATAACGTTATACGTTATAACGTAATACTACGTAACGTTATACGTTATAACGTAATACTATATAACGTTATACGCTATATCGATATTATACATAAAGTTATACGTTATATCGTAATGCTACATAACGTTATACGTTATATCGTAATGCTACATAACGTTATACGCTATATCGTAATGATACATAACGTTATACGTTATATCGTAATGCTACATAACGTTATACGTTGTATCGTTTTGCCACATAACGTTATAGGTTATATCGTAATACTACATAACGTTATACGTTATATCGTAATGCTACATAACGTTATACGTTATAACGTAATACTACGTAACGTTATACATTATAACGTAATACTATATAACGTTATACGCTATATCGATATTATACATAAAGTTATACGTTATAACGTAATACTACATAACGTTATATGTTATATCGTAATGCTACATAACGTTATACGTTATATAGTTATGCTACATAACGTTATACGTTATAACGTAATACTATATAACGTTATACGTTATAACGTAATGCTACATAACGTTATACGTTATATCGTAATGTTACATAACGTTATACGTTATAACGTATTTCCATATAACGTTATACGTTATGTCGTAATGCTACATAACGTTATACGTTATAACGTAATACTACATGACGTTATACGTTATATCGTAATGCTACATAACGTTATCAGTTATAACGTAATACTACGTAACGTTATACGTTATAACGTTATACTACATAACGTTATACGTTATATCGTTATGCTACATAACGTTATACGTTATAACGTAATACTATATAACGTTATACGTTATAACGTAATGCTACATAACGTTATACGTTATATCGTAATGTTACATAACGTTATACGTTATAACGTATTTCCATATAACGTTATACGTTATATCGTAATGCTACATAACGTTATACGTTATAACGTAATACGACATGACGTTATACGTTATTTCGTAATGCTACATAACGTTATCAGTTATAACGTAATACTACGTAACGTTATACGTTATAACGTAATACTACATAACGTCATACGTTATGTCGTAATGCTACATAACGTTATACGTTATATCGTAATGCTACATAACGTTATACGTTACATCGTAATGCTACATAACGTTATACATTATAACGTATTACCATATAACGTTATACGTTATATCGTAATGCTATATAACGTTATACGTTATATCGTAATGTTACATAACGTTATACGTTATAACGTATTACCATATAACGTTATACGTTATAACGTATTACCATATAACGTTATACGTTATATCGTAATGGTACATAACGTTATACGTTATATCGTAATGCTACATAACGTTATACGATATATCGTAATGCTACATAACGTTATACGTTATAACATAATGCTACATAACGTTAAACGTTATAGCGTATTACCAAATAACGTTATACCTTATATCGTAATGCTACATAACGTTATACGTTATAACGTAATACTACATAACGTTATACGTTATATCGTTATGCTACATAACGTTATACGCTATAACGTAATACTATATAACGTTATACGTTATATCGTAATGCTACATAACGTTATACGTTATAACATAATGCTACATAACGTTATACGTTATAACGTATTACCAAATAACGTTATACCTTATATCGTAATGCTACATAACGTTATACGTTATATCGTAATGCTACATAACGTTATACGATATATCGTAATGCTACATAACGTTATACGTTATAACATAATGCTACATAACGTTATACGTTATAACGTAATACTACATGACGTTATACGTTATATCGTGATGCTACATAACGTTATAAGTTATAACGTAATACTACGTAACGTTATACGTTATAGCGTTATGCTACATAACGTTATACGTTATAACGTAATACTACATGACGTTATACGTTATATCGTGATGCTACATAACGTTATAAGTTATAACGTAATACTACGTATCGTTATACGTTATATCGTAATGCTACATAAAGTTATACGTTATATCGTAATGTTACATAACGTTATACGTTATAACGTATTTCCATATAACGTTATACGTTATATCGTAATGCTACGTAACGTTATACGTTATAACGTAATACTACATGACGTTATACGTTATATCGTAATGCTACATAACGTTATACGTTATAACATAATGCTACATAACGTTATACGTTATAACGTATTACCAAATAACGTTATACCTTATATCGTAATGCTACATAACGTTATACGTTATATCGTAATGCTACATAACGTTATACGATATATCGTAATGCTACATAACGTTATACGTTATAACATAATGCTACATAACGTTATACGTTATAACGTAATACTACATGACGTTATACGTTATATCGTGATGCTACATAACGTTATAAGTTATAACGTAATACTACGTAACGTTATACGTTATAGCGTTATGCTACATAACGTTATACGTTATAACGTAATACTACATGACGTTATACGTTATATCGTGATGCTACATAACGTTATAAGTTATAACGTAATACTACGTATCGTTATACGTTATATCGTAATGCTACATAAAGTTATACGTTATATCGTAATGTTACATAACGTTATACGTTATAACGTATTTCCATATAACGTTATACGTTATATCGTAATGCTACGTAACGTTATACGTTATAACGTAATACTACATGACGTTATACGTTATATCGTAATGCTACATAACGTTATCAGTTATAACGTAATACTACGTAACGTTATACGTTATAACGTAATACTACATAACGTTATACGTTATATCGTAATGCTACATTACGTTATACGATATATCGTAATGCTACATAACGTTATACGTTATATTGTAATGCTACATAACGTTATACGTTATATCGTAATGCTACATAACGTTATACGTTACATCGTAATGCTACATAACGTTATACATTATAACGTATTACCATATAACGTTATACGTTATATCGTAATGCTACATAACGTTATACGTTATATCGTAATGTTACATAACGTTATACGTTATAACGTATTACCATATAACGTTATACGTTATATCGTAATGCTACATAACGTTATACGTTATATCGTAATGCTACATAACGTTATACGATATATCGTAATGCTACATAACGTTATACGTTATAACATAATGCTACATAACGTTATACGTTATAGCGTATTACCAAATAACGTTATACCTTATATCGTAATGCTACATAACGTTATACGTTATAACGTAATACTACATAACGTTATACGTTATATCGTTATGCTACATAACGTTATACGTTATAACGTAATAATATATAACGTTATACGTTATATCGTAATGCTACATAACGTTATACGTTATAACATAATGCTACATAACGTTATACGTTATAGCGTATTACCAAATAACGTTATACCTTATATCGTAATGCTACATAACGTTATACGTTATATCGTAATGCTACATAACGTTATACGATATATCGTAATGCTACATAACGTTATACGTTATAACATAATGCTACATAACGTTATACGTTATAACGTATTACCATATAACGTTATACGTTATATCGTAATGCTACATAACGTTATACGTTATAACATAATGCTACATAACGTTATACGTTATAGCGTATTACCAAATAACGTTATACCTTATATCGTAATGCTACATAACGTTATACGTTATATCGTAATGCTACATAACGTTATACGATATATCGTATTGCTACATAACGTTATACGTTATAACATAATGCTACATAACGTTATACGTTATAGCGTATTACCAAATAACGTTATACCTTATATCGTAATGCTACATAACGTTATACGTTATAACGTAATACTACATAACGTTATACGTTATATCGTTATGCTACATAACGTTATACGTTATAACGTAATACTACATGACGTTATACGTTATATCGTAATGCTACATAACGTTATAAGTTATAACGTAATACTACGTAACGTTATACGTTATAACGTAATACTACATAACGTTATACGTTATATCGTAATGCTACATAACGTTATACGAGATATCGTAATGCTACATAACGTTATACGTTATACTGTAATGCTACATAACGTTATACGTTATATCGTAATGCTACATAACGTTATACGTTACATCGTAATGCTACATAACGTTATACCTTATAACGTATTACCATATAACGTTATACGTTATATCGTAATGCTACATAACGTTATACGTTATATCGTAATGTTACATAACGTTATACGTTATAACGTATTACCATATAACGTTATACGTTATATCGTAATGCTACATAACGTTATACGTTATAACGTAATACTACATAACGTTATACGTTATATCGTAATGCTACATAACGTTATAAGTTATAACGTAATACTACGTAACGTTATGCGTTATAACGTAATACTATATAACGTTATACGTTATATCGTAATGCTACATAACGTTATGCGTTATAACGTAATACTACATAACGTTATACGTTATATCGTAATGCTACATAACGTTATACGTTATAACGTAATACTACGTAACGTTATACGTGATATCGTAATGCTACATAACGTTATACGTTATAACGTAATACTACATAACGTTATATGTTATATCGTAATGCTACAAAACGTTATACGTTAGAACGTAATACTATATAACGTTATACGTTATATCGTAATGCTACATAACGTTATACGTTATATCGTAATGTTACATAACGTTATACGTTATAACGTATTACCATATAACGTTATACGTTACATCGAAATGCTACATAACGTTATACGTAATATCGTAATGCTACATAACGTTATACGTGATATCGTAATGCTACATAACGTTATACGTTATATTGTAATGCTACATAACGTTATACGTTATATCGTAATGCTACATAACGTTATACGTTACATCGTAATGCTACATAACGTTATACCTTATAACGTATTACCATATAACGTTATACGTTATATCGTAATGCTACATAACGTTATACGTTATATCGTAATGCTACATAACGTTATACGTTATAACGTAATACTACGTAACGTTATACGTGATATCGTAATGCTACATAACGTTATACGTTATAACGTAATACTACATAACGTTATATGTTATATCGTAATGCTACAAAACGTTATCCGTTAGAACGTAATACTATATAACGTTATACGCTATATCGTTATTATACATAAAGTTATACGTTATACCGTAATGCTACATAACGTTATACGTTATATCGTAATGCTACATAACGTTATACGTTATATCGTAATGCTACATAACGTTATACGCTATATCGTAATGCTACATAATGTAATACGTTATATCGTAATACTACATAACGTTATACGTTATAACGTAATACTACATAATGTTATACGTTATAACGTAATTATATATATCGTTATACGTTATAACGTATTACCATATAACATCATACGTCATAACGTAATACTGTATAACGTAATACTGTATAACGTAATGCAACATAACGTTATACGTTATATCGTTATGCTACATGACGTTATATGATATATTTAATGCTACATAACGTTATACGTTATAACGTAATACTACATAACGTTATAAGTTATAACGTAATACTACATAACGTTATATGGATTATCGTAATGCTACATAACGTTATACGTTATATCGTAATACTACATAACGTTATACGATATATCGTAATGCTACATAACGTTATACGTTATATTGTAATGCTACATAACGTTATACGTTATATCGTAATGCTACATAACGTTATACGTTACATCGTAATGCTACATAACGTTATACATTATAACGTATTACCATATAACGTTATACGTTATATCGTAATGCTACATAACGTTATACGTTATATCGTAATGTTACATAACGTTATACGTTATAACGTATTACCATATAACGTTATACTTTATATCGTAATGCTACATAACGTTATACGTTATAACGTAATACTACATAACGTTATACGTTATATCGTAATGCTACATAATGTTATAAGTTATAACGTAATACTACGTAACGTTATGCGTTATAACGTAATACTATATAACGTTATACGTTATATCGTAATGCTACATAACGTTATACGTTGTATCGTTTTGCCACATAACGTTATACGTTATAACGTAATACTACATAACGTTATACGTTATATCGTAATGCTACATAACGTTATACGTTATAACGTAATACTACGTAACGTTATACGTTATAACGTAATACTATATAACGTTATACGCTATATCGTTATTATACATAAAGTTATACGTTATATCGTAATGCTACATAACGTTATACGTTATATCGTAATGCTACATAACGTTATACGCTATATCGTAATGATACATAACGTTATACGTTATATCGTAATGCTACATAACGTTATACGTTATATCGTAATGCTACATAACGTTATACGTTATAACGTATTACCATATAACGTTATACGTTATATCGTAATGCTACATAACGTTATACGCTATATCGTAATGCTACATAATGTAATACGTTATATCGTAATACTTCATAACGTTATACGTTATAACGTAATACTACATAATGTTATACGTTATAACGTAATTCTATATATCGTTATACGTTATAACGTATTACCATATAACATCATACGTCATAACGTAATACTGTATAACGTAATACTGTATAACGTAATGCTACATAACGTTATACGTTATATCGTTATGCTACATGACGTTATATGATATATTTAATGCTACATAACGTTATACGTTATAACGTAATACTACATAACGTTATAAGTTATAACGTAATACTACATGACGTTATATGGATTATCGTAATGCTACATAACGTTATACGTTATAACGTAATACTACATAACGTTATACGTTATAACGTAATGCTACATAACGTTATACGTTATATGTATTGACAAAGCTATGGTAAACGTTTCCTTATGTAGAAATTATAGCGTATCGCAACTTTTCTACAATTCTTATTCAAACCTTAAATCTACTTCTCAATGCAGCTGAAAATATTCCGAATTAATTAAAAAAGCTGGTCTCGTTCTCGTTGAAACAGATTATCTGAAGAATAGTTTCGCGAAATAATTCTACGAGTTTCTTTGATCCTTTTCAAAGCACTTCGCTCGGTCAATCTTTAACCGCCTTAACGTGAAAAATTCAAGAAATAAATTAACAAAGCCTGTATGGTAGGCTAACGAGGATTCCGCGAGATCATCCGCATTCTTCTAATGATTTTATTTCTTCGAACCGCAATCACGATTCCCACGGATGAACGTTAATTCGCTGTAGTATATCAATCCTCGTGTTTCTCGTTTAATGACAGTATCTTCTTCCCATTACCTGCCTTCGAATGACAATATCCTCTACGGTGTTCGCGTTGACGTTAAATCGTCTCCGATCTAATGAGATTTTCCCTCGTTATGGCAAATCCGAATAACGTAAGATGATTCTTGGTTGAAGCACATTTTAATATATTCGTACGCGAATTAATTATCCAGGGCAAACGAGCGAAGTGAAAGGTTTACATCTGGTAGCGTAACATCGCGAAGGTCGAACGTGACTAACACGATGGAGTAATATTGTAAAAAAGACTTCTTTATTTCATTGAGTGCTTTTAAAGGGAATAAAACGAAGAGGGTTGCGAAAGGGAAACGAAATCCGTTGGGGGAAGATTCCAAGAAAAAAAGCTTTCGCTTAAATGTTTTCTTTGAATCCTCGTTTTAGTGTTATAACAATGTTAGCGTTGGACTTGCGTTTGTTTTCTTCTTTCATCGACATAAATGTCCTACACATATATGTAGTATCGTGGAAAAGAGCCTAAGAGATACCTAGTGAGTCATAAACAATGTCCCGAGAGCCGAGGCGCCGATGGGCCCATAAATGTGTCATCGGTCCTTCAATTGAGTAGTTTCGTAGAAGAGGTCTACGTGACCCTGATCATGAGCGGTTGCGGAACATGTGCGTGGTGGGTCTAAGAAAAGACAAAAGGGATGCGAAGGCAGAGACAGTGGTTAGTTGTTAGTTGGGAAGTCGGGAAGTGCCAATCAAGAAGTCAAAGAGAGAGTGCTGCTGGCGTTGTCAGGAGAGTGTGGTCCTCGTAAAAGAGAACGTTGGATCCGTTGTGGCGAGAATTGTCTAGATTATAGCGCGTTATTGCGATTAGTTCATATTAAGTAACCATCGTTTTTCTGTCTATATCTGTACAATCCATTCATTGTAAATAAACCATCATTAAATTACAAATATCAGGATATAATTACAATATATTCCATAGACGATATTACATATATATGAAATAATGAGCACCTGAGTCTGATCATTAGAATTATTCTTACAATTTCTCAAGACAGCTACGATGGTTTGGATGGAGTTATTTAATTTTATGAATGTTCCATTCTTATTTACACTTTATTAAGTACCAAAAGTACTTATCATTAGTTACACTTTTAAATTATATCTTAATTGTATTTCACTAATGTAATATAACCATGGATGCATTGGAAGGTAGATAGTTTAAAAAATAATACCGATTTAATAATTTAATAAATAAAATTTACAAGCGTAGTTCTTGGCTTGGTATCGTTTTTCAAAAATTAATCAATTGATTAATTTTTGGAAAACGATGCCAATTACCAGGTCTCACCACGAGGAGGTGACTACGCACGAGACCCGCCCATGGGTTATTTAACATTACACATCGATCTCGACATTCAACCTATTGGCAGAATGTCGAGTTTTGACTCTACTTGACCATGGGCCTGCGTAAAGAAATAGTTGTTTCGTAGCCTAACTGCGAAACACATATCTCCAACGCAGCGCTTACATGAATCTTAACAAATGTAGAACAAAGCATACATAACGCAACATCCATCTCCCACACAACGATTACATCGATCAGTACAAATATCGTACAATAATTCGCAACCCTACAAGCAGCATTCGGTATCAAAGACACAATTATCCAATTTTGAATGAGAGAAAGAAAATGTAGTTACTGACACTGTATATACAATTTCGTGTCTTGCAAAAGGGGCATACGAGTCGTTGTACTAAACTGTTTAACATTTTATTTTTGCGACACTAAACTTTTGAAGGTATCGAAAAGAAACTCATAGCCACAATAAGCTTCCCTGAAAAATAGGGAAAAAAAGAAACCCGATCAATCAGACGATAAAAGAAAAATCGCGGTGCGCCCTGAACGAACTAGATCGCGATCTCTCGAAAGAACTAACAAACCTACGCGACGTACCCCCGTGCACCGGATAACCCTAAGGATCAGCGGAAAGCCCAAGAATTGACTGTAACTCGATTTCTGTTTCGCCTTTCGAAACTTACACGAGTCGCGGTCGAAGGCGCCGACCGATGATGTTAGTGATCCACTGGTAATCCAGCCGTGGATCCAGCACATAGGCCGGCAACTTAACACATTCCAATTGAACAAGTTGAACTCGGGGAGGGGCCGCTGAACAGGATTATAAAGGCAAGGCCCCAATTGAACAGTGGAGTCCACCCCCGCGGGGCCGAACAGGATTACGGAGGACGTGAAATTGCAGGTCCTTGACCGAGTACCGCAGTACCAATCGGACAGGACTGCAGATCCACGACTGAATCCCCAACAGATTCGCACGCATCATCGGTGCGACGACAACTCCCGTGATCCGATGCAAACGTCGAACAGTCATCGAGCAGTCACTAAGACAGAGGAGTACTTGGGGCGTCTTACGAATCCAAAGAGTTATCTAATGCACGTTGAGCCGCATGCACCCGGAATACGCGCGAGCGAGTACGCTACGCGACAGTTTGAAAGAACTGAGAGGTCGCGAACCGATAAATCGCGAGTACAATTTCTCCAGTGTGGTAAGTGAGGGAAGAGAGACAAGATATTTCTTTTTTCGTTCCAAGGTGGATAAGTATCGTTGTACAGAATGAGCTCACAATTCACTTAACATAGGTATCTACCTTACGATTAATTAAGGCTACAACGCACTCATCCCACAGTGTCCCACAGTATCCAGCGGTGTCCAACGTTATCCAAAGGTGTGCAACGGTGTCCAACGGTGTCCAACGGTGTCCAACGGCGTCCAACGGTGTAAAACGGTGTAAAACGGTATAAAACGGTGTAAAACGGTATAAAACGGTGTAAAACGGTGTCCCACGGTGTCCCGCGGTGTCCAACGGTGGTCAACGCTGTCCCACGGCGTCCAACGGTGTAAAACGGTGTAAAACGGTGTAAAACGGCGTCCAACGGTGTAAAACAGTGTAAAACGGTGTAAAACGGCGTCCAACGGTGTAAAACGGTGTCCCACGGTGGTCAACGCCGTCCCACGGTGGTCAATGCCGTCCCACGGTGGTCAATGCCGTCCCACGGTGGTCAACGCTGTTCCACGGTGTCCCGCGGTGTCCAACGGTGTCCAACGGTGTCCAACGGTGTCCAACGGTGTCCAACGGTGTCCCGCGGTGTCCAATGGAATCCCGCGGTGTCCAATGGAATCCCGCGGTGTCCAACGGTGTCCAACGGTGTCCAACGGCGTCCAACGGTGTCCAACGGCGTCCAACGGTGTCCAACGGCGTCCAACGGTGTCCAACGGCGTCCAACGGCGTCCAGCGGTGTAAAACGGTGTCCCACGGTGTCCAACGGTATCCAACGGTGTCCAACGGTATCCAACGGTGTCCAACGGTGTCCAACGGTGTTCCGCGGTGTCCAACGGAGTCCCACGGTGTCCAACGGAGTCCCACGGTGTCCAACGGAGTCCCACGGTGTCTAACGGAGTCTCGCGGTGTGCAACGCTGTCCCACGTTCCAGTCCAGTTTAGATTATCCAAAATTCTCTTCGTGGATTTCGTGATCCAAATTGAACTGTATTATCGTAGTTCTTAGCTTGGTATCGAATTATTGTACAATGTTTGTACTGATTGATGTAGTCGTTTTCCAAAAATTAATCAACTGATTAATCTGCGAAAACGATTACATCGATCAGTATAAAAAAGTGTACAATAATTCGCAACCATACTGGCAACATTCGGTCTCAAAGATACATTTGTCTAACTTGGAACGAGAGGAGGAAAATGAATCTATTGACACTGCATATACAATTTAGAGTCTTGCAAAGTGACATACGACTCGTTGTACTAAACTTATGAAGATATTGAAAAATTATATACTTCAACGTGACCGCAATATGCTTCTTTTAAATATGGGAAAACAGGAAGAAGCCTGAGCAATCAGATAATAAAAGAAAAATCATTTGGGTATCTACCACACATATTTAATATGCTACGAAATGTCCAAGTATGTAACTGAAATGTATTTGCTGTAAATTGTTAAATGTGAAACATTTACTGGATTTGGTATATGAAAGAAAGAAGCATCTTTAAAACGAGTACATTATATACATTAGAAATAAACTACTAATAATGGTCAATTATAAATGAAATTACTCTTGTTTTAATTTTAGCAAAGATAGAGAATCATTTGTATCTTTTTAATCGAAACTAGGGTTACGTTGAAAACAAGAATTGTAAGTAACTGAATTTAAACTGAATTAAAACTTGAAAATTTCATTTGAAATAAGTAAGATGAGAGAAAACCCGATTATTATAAAATCACTTGTTTTGTATTTTTAACTTTTAACAGTATCTGTTATTTCCTATAACAACATAGTGACTTGCAACATAGCGAACCGAAAAATATGCACATAAATTAGTTTTGTTACAAACGCGACGATGATCGCGATTGAACTTTTGTTTCATGCAAATGAAATTCGAATATCTATAAAATTCTACATTACTGTTAAAAGATTCAAAATATCGCAGCCGAAAACATTCTAAAAGTTATGATTCTAAGAACGAACAATCACCAGCATTAATTCCAACAGCAATGAATTAAATTTAAAAAAATATTCTAAGCCTTCATAGCATCATTAAGATATTTCATTATAATACTTTGTTATGCATGAAATCGCTCACAATTTCATACATCTAAATATAAATATATATATATATTATATATATTTATATTATATATATATATATTTTATATTTATATATCATATATTCGTAATAAAGTTCTGTATTTTAGCAATCATGATAACGTTAACGCTGACAAAGGAATATGTCTTATAGCAGTATTTTCAGTAATAAACGTAGTAATAAGGGGCGCTGAAAAAGAAACAAAGCAGTAGCCAGAAGGGCCACTAAAATTCAATTGTCTTCCACTCTATATAAACCCGATCAACACGCCGAGAGTGGAACTGAATATTCTTGTTTCGCAACACTAATTTACTAGTAATATTTATGAAGCAGAAAATTCTCAAAATCAAACGCGACGAGTGCTTCGTTATATCTGCAATATCAATTGATTTACCATTAAAAAAAAGTCTGAAAATTCCCGATATTTGATACGCAACGCTAATAAATATAAATCTACGCACTCGTATTTAAACAATACGCAACACTAATAGCGAGTGATCGTAGTGCAACCATTTTGGAGATTGCCGATGAAAGATCACACTTGCACAGCTCTTGCAGCTGTACGTGTGATCCAGGAACAGTGTCCGACAAATACAGTCGGAGGGTTTGGGCATTTTGTAAACGCAACTCTACATGATAAAACGCGATCATTCATTATCGCAACGCTAAAAGGAAAAATAATTGGAAATCGCGATGGAATAATATCGCAACGCTAAGTTTTAAAGAAAATTAATTAAAAACTAACATATTTATAATTTAATCTTAAACGATAGAAATCAGGACAAATTCTGATACGTATAATTCTCTAAGAAATTCTAAAAATTCATAATAAAAATTGCAAAAGCAACCGCGATATTCGTAATTCGCAACTCTAAAGCAAACACGATTGTCATCTTATCGCAACTCTAATTCAACCTGTAATCATTCTCTCGCGACATTAATAAAAAGCTACGATATTATTTCGCAACTCTAATTCAACCCGTGATTAATCTGTCGCAACACTAATAAGAAAAATCGCGATTTGCCCAATGGGACGATGGACCGATGTATATATCGGCCAAAAAACCAAAAACTACTACTACTACTACAAATATTAAAAGCGAGCATAGTGACAAAGTAGTAACAAGAATGACTTCCCATGCTCTGGATGACCCAGAGGATGGGGAGTCATTAGTAGTTGCCCTCTTGAGTGGCAGTTTGCCGGGCCTCTTCGGCTTATAGCCTCTTCTTTCTTCGGGCGCAATGCCCGCTGAAACTTAAATCTAAGCTCGAGTCTTCTAAATCGCAAACAAAAAAAAACTTATAAAGGTGAAATAAAAAGATAAACCGCGGAAGCTGATTGAAGTGCGCATGGACTGGCCAACGATCACAGCTGTGATCGTTGCCCACTCGCATGTGCGTGCTCGAGCGATAAACGTTCGTTTCGAGCCTATTCGCGACCGCGACCGCGAAATTCGAAAAATCGATAGGCAAAACCAGAGACGAGAGCATGCTCTACTCGTGCCGGTTTCACCGTCGATTTTTCAAATAAATTTCCAGAAACAGGTGGGTCACGCGAAAACGCGCCTACCCGACCAGAGACTGTGCCAACCTGCCCGGCCCTACCTACTTATAATTAACAGACATACCAGAAAGTATACTACCTATCCTACCTAACGCTATATTTAAAAATGGCAAAACAGGCACACCAACACACTCACCCACGGTTCTCACACAAACGCTCGGGCGCAAAGGTCCTACACTAGAGAGGACGTCCCGGGACGCCTCCGACACCCGAGCTTAACACACAACATGCACACTCTAAGGTACGTACCGTTTTCCTGAAGTCGACTGACGAAGGCTAGTGACCATTGCGTAAAACGTGATAATACACGTCTAAAGAAATTATATTTTTTAAATAAATATAAGTAAACTTGGAATTATAATTGCAATTGATAGTAATATTAAGAGTGTTATTACACTTAATCGCGTGGATGATATTATCACAAATTGTGATTGTATCGAGACGTAAATTGAATCGATATATATATATATATATATATATATATATATATCGACATTTTTAATATTTGAAGTTGTAACGAATGAGAAAAAGCGACGCAATTCCACGGCCTAACAACACACACACATAATGTGGAAAATACGTCGTGCACGATACACTAACACATCGTCAGTCGCTGAGAAATTATTACATTACTTAATTCTAGATCATCGTGCCCAATGTCTTTCTCCCATTCAAGTAGCACCTGGGCACGTGAATGGGATCCTGACAATGAGTACGGAAAGGGTTAAATCTGAAAATCCTGAACTAAAAAGATGATTAGTTTGTGTAATTTTTATTTCACGGGCTAACGTTCTTTAATTTTATATTTTACTACTTTTTATCTGATTAAATCTACTTTATTAATTTAATAGTAATCAAGTAACTCTACTTTATTAATTTAATAGTAATCAAGTAACTCTACTTTATTAATTTAATAAATCAGAACAAAATTGTAATATTGCAAAAAAGGTAGCGTTAATTGAAAAAAGACTGAGACTCGATTAAATGGAATAATTGACTCTAAATATATTACTAAGAAAGAAGTAATCTCAGGCGATCTCTTTATCAAAGCACATACTCGAAAGTGCAGAAGCAGTGTTCAAAATTATCGCTTTGATTGAAAGATCTACCTATCGCGAAGTGTCTTCTTGCACGTAAAATTTCGCACATTCTTGTACGGGAAAAAATTAATTTTAACTCATATTTTAAATTCTAGTCCAAGTGAAATAAACGAACGTGACTTAATATTGTCACGATTAATTCATTGCTTAAGATCAAGTATATGTATGTCATATAGGTATATTCTTGTAGATATTTGCCATTTGCAAATATTCATACGGAATATTAACATGCATATTTATAAATAACACGAATATATTCTCAAGTGTATATGTTTAACATAATTATTAAAAAACTAATTATTATAATCGCGCTGTGCAAGAAGACATATCCTAAACTAATAAATTTGAAAAAAAAGAGTGTTACTACTCACGGGTATATAAAATACCCGCGGTCGCTATGCTCGTAAAAAAATTCTACGTAATACAACCGGTCATCCGTGCCGATTCGGACCTTTCATCCTACGACATGATTGGGTGACCGGAGGAACAGAAATGCATGCGACTCACCGTTCGATGCGGAGAAAGACAGGGTGCTGCACTATCCCAGCGAATATCATCAGGGAGACTAACATCAGGCAGGAATCGTTGAAGGGCCAATGATGGAAATGGAGGTTGCGAAAAATCTGTTATAGAACAAAACACGATGAGTGATTGCTGATTATTTAAAAAGTTGGAGATAATGAGAAATGAAGGTTTATTAACCTTAGTAACTTTGGTAATAATAAAGATTGAAATTCTAATAAACTTTGATAAGTATAAAAGGTAAAACTCTAATATAAAAGTTTAAAATCTAAAAATTAAGAGTCTAATGATTTCTGAAATACGTTAGTCATTTGTTTCATAATTCGGTATTAAGGCTTTAGCAGTTATTTTACTTTAATGAAAGAATAATCTCAGAAAATGCTAACCTTCCAAATTTTCAATCAAATTGTATTTCTTAATTAATAGTGATCAAAGAAAAATATACGAAATAGACAAAATTGAAGTACGATATGGAAAAATACTTACATTCTTGGCTTTTGAAGCACTGTTACAACATCCCTGATGAAGATGAAGAAGTTGAAGAAGTGGTATGTCTATAACAAAACATAAGATACCATTAATATCATTAATACATAATAACAAACATGAAACTTTAGCAATAATAAAGACTAAACTTTAATAAATATGTAAATTGGAATTCTAATATAAAAGTTTGAGAATAAAACGTTCAGTGATTTTTGATGCACATCAGACAGTTTTATTGTACTTTAACGTTAAGACTTGAAGACTTTATTTCAATTAAAAAGGACATTTACAGCTTTCCAAATTATCAATTATTTTTATTTTATAATTAACAATATTTGAAACAAAATATGATAAATAGAACAAATTGAAATACAATATATAAAACTACTTACATTCTTGAGCTCCTGGAGAGGCTTTATCCTCTTGAGGGAGGCACTGACTCTAATACCGAAAACGAATATTCGAAAAAATAAATATATAAAAAAAAAACAAAAAATAAAAGACTACATTACCGCGACCGCTTAAATTGTGATCGGAGAATAAGGACTCTAATATCGCGTACAAATTAAAAATTTTATTACTTTCGCGTGTGATTATTCGATCGAATTTAATCAAAAATATCGTGATTTTAAAATATTAAAAAGAAACTATTGCGTAGCAAACACTGACTCTACAACCGCATTGCGCGCGGTCACAAATATTCCCTGAAAATAAAGCTGTTTAAGGGCGGAGGTGGGAGGGGGTGAAAAAGAAGCGAAACGTCGTTTCGACAATTTTCTTCTTTTTCCTATCGAACGTTTATTTAGAAAATACTGCTATTTTTCTACACTTAAAAATTATTATTACGAAATTGGAAGTAGTTCGAAAAATGTTATTAGTTGAAAATCGTGAGATATTTCTCGATAGCGAACAAATGCTTACGAATACCGTGAATGCAATGCAATCATTTGCAAGAATTATACTGTTCGCAATTAGAATATATACGGTGAATTTTCGTTATTAGAATACGAAATATACGTTCCACTAATACACTATAGTCGCGTGTTATAAATATTGGAAAATATTTGCAAGAATTCAAAAGTTCGCCACTAAATATACTTAAAGAATATTGCACAAACGCACGCGAAACCTTGTTTCGAGGTATTTGAATCTAACTGTTACTAAGTTGCAAGTTTATGACGTTACAACTCAATTTGAAATAATACGATAATTCGTTAAAAATTCGTTTGAAATAAGAGAATGATTTCATACATTGGAAATAGAACAATAATTTATTTAATCGTCTTTACGTTCATCTTAGTATTCCAAATAATTACGAAATTATCTATTATGAAATATGTATCAAATATATTTTAAAATAAATATAAATTATATATCACACGTTACCCATGCTCGAATAAAAAGACAACAGAATTATTCATATTGTACAAAGTTGTATTAGTTAAAATAAATTCATCGGATTGATCATTAAATTTACCATAAATATTCATCGGATTGATCATTAATAGTCTTTGCGTACATATGATAATTTTCCTGTTAATTTATATATTATCTCTACTATCGATGAATAACTTGCACAAAACATAACTAGAATTTAAAACAAATGTATAAAATAATTAAATGAAATCACAGTAAAACTCAAATTTTATTATAAAAGCTTACGAAAGAAGGTAATATTAGAAATTAATATAGTAACCGTATCATTTAGTAAATAGACGACTGAATAGAAATTAAAACAGAAAGTTTCAGAAAACCATTTAATTTCATTATCTTAATGTTCAATGAATCGTTAAATAAACGTGTATTAATTAAACCATATTAATAACGAGATTTACATAACAGCAAAGTCCTAATTAAGAAACGACGACACCGAAAGCACGCCACCAATAGATAGGGGTTAGTAACGAGAGAAAGAAAGCGAAGCTATTGACCTGTATATACAATTTCGTGTCATGCAAAATGAACATACGAGTCGTTGTACTAAACTGTTTAACATTTTACTTTCTCGACTCTAAACTTTTGAACATATCGAAAAGTTATCTTCCCTTAAAAATGAGAAAACAAGAAGAAGCCCAAACAAACAAGCAATGAAAGAAAATCGCAGCCCAAACTCGTTCGTTCGCGAACTTTGAAAAGAATTAATGGATTTACGCGATGTCCCTCCTGTGCACAAAATAACTGCAAGATTCAGTGGAAAAGAAGAATAGATCTTTATATCCCGTTCCAAGTCAGATAAGTATCATTGTACAGAATGAGCTTAGAATGGATTCGACATAGTCAAGACATTTCCAACGGTGTCCAACGGTGTCCAACGGTGTCCAACGGTGTCCAACGGTGTCCAACGGTGTCCAACGGTGTAAAACGGTGTAAAACGGTATAAAACAGTGTAAAACGGTGTCCCACGGTGTCCCGCGGTGTCCAACGGTGGTCAACGCTGTCCCACGGCGTCCAACGGTGTAAAACGGTGGTCACCGCCGTCCCACGGTAGTCAACGCTGTCCCACGGTGTCCAACGGTGTCCAACGGTGTCCAACGGTGTCCAACGGTGTCCCACGGTGTTAATTAATTAATAGTTTAAATGTTGTTAATTAATAGCTTAAATGATGTAAATTAATGGTTTAGATGTTATAAAGTAATAGTTTAAATGTTGTAAATTAATGATTTAGATGTTGTAAATTAATAGCTTAAATGTTGTAAATTAATAGCTTAAATGTTGAAAATTAATAGTTTAGATGTTGCAAAGTAATAGTTTAAATGTTGCAAATTAATGATTTAGATGTTGTAAATTAATAGCTTAAATGTTGCAAATTAATGATTTAGATGTTGTAAATTAATAGCTTAAATGTTGAAAATTAATGGTTTAGATGTTGCAAAGTAATAGTTTAAATGTTGTAAATTAATGATTTAGATGTTGTAAATTAATAGCTTAAATGTGGCAAATTAATGATTTAGATGTTGTAAATTAATAGCTTAAATGTTGAAAATTAATGGTTTATATGTTGCAAAGTTATAGTTTAAATGTTGTAAATTAATGATTTAGATGTTGTAAATTAATAGCTTAAATGTTGCAAATTAATGATTTAGATGTTGCAAAGTAATAGTTTAAATGTTATAAATTGATAATTTAATTCGCAAAGGTTATTCTTCGATCTTCACTGTACGGAAGTTCACACACGAAAGAGTTCGCGCGCGAGTTGCATGTTCCTTATATAGCTGACTTAAGAAGATGAAGAAAGGTGACATAAACAGTAACGGTTTACTGTTGTCATAAAATGTTTTTCCATTATAACGAAATCAAATTTACTAATTTTGTAATTCTTATTGTAAATTTACGCCATCCACAATTTTTTACAATGAACAGTTTTATTTTTTAATAGTTTTTACAAATTGAAACTAAATTCACTCTTCTGTGGTACTAATTTTTTATTTAGAACTATGTTAACTTACATTGAATGGCAGTTTATGATGAAAATAACTGTAGTATTACAATCAAACGATATAACTATTATAAATAAAGAGCATAATTATTTTGAATTAATGGGAGCATATCGTTACACATTAATAGTATAGTTGTTAAAAATTAATGGTTACTTGCTTCAGATAAATAATAAATTGTTATAAATGAATAGCGTAACTATTATAAATTATTAGTTTATTTGCGATAAATTAATAGTTTAATCGTGAGGAATTAATAGACCAAATGTTATATAACATTATGTAGTAATACGTTATAACATATAACGATATGTAGTATTACGATATGACTTATAACGATATGTAGCATTACGATATAACGTATAGCGTTATGTAGCATAACGATATAACGTATAACGTTATGTAGCATAACGATATAACGTATAACGTTATATAGTATTACGTTATAACGTATAACATTATGTAGTATTACGTTATAACTTATAACGTTATGTAGTATTACGTTATAACGTATAACGTTATGTAGCATTAAATAGATCATATAACGTCATGTAGCATAACGATATAACGTATAACGTTTTGTAGCATTACGTTATAACGAATTACGTTATATAATATTGCGTCATAACGTATGACGTTATATGGTAATACGTTATGCTACATAACGTTATACGTTATAACGTATTACCATGTAACGTTATACGTTATATCGTAATTCTACATAACGTTGTACGTTATATCGTAATGCTACATAACGTTGTACGTTATAATGTAATGCTACATAACGTTATACGTTATATCGTAATACTACATAACGTCATACGATATAACTTAGTACCACATGACGTTATTCGTTATATCGTTATGCTACATAACGTTATACGTTATATCGCTATGCTACATAACGTTATACGTTATATCGTAGTATTACATAACGTTATACGTTATATCGTAATAATACATAACGTTATAAGTTATATCGTAATACCATATAGCGTTATACGTTATATCGTAATACCACATAACGTTATACGTTATATCGTAGTATTACATAACGTTATACGTTATATCGTAATACTACATAACGTTATACGTTATATCGTAGTATTACATAACGTTATACGTTATATCGTAATACTTAATAACGTTATACGTTATATCGTAATACTACATAACGTTATACGTTATGTCGTAATACCATATAACGTTATACGTTATATCGTAATACCATATAACGATATACGCTATGTCGTAATATTATCGTAGTATTATATAACTTTATACGTTATATCGTAATACTAAATAACGTTATACGTTATATCGTAATAGTACATAACGTTATACGTTATGTCGTAATACCGTATAACGTTATACGTTATATCGTAATACTACATAACATTATACGTTATATCGTAATACTACATAACGTTACACGTTATATCGTAATACTACATAACGTTATACGTTATATCGTAATACTACATAACGTTATACGTTATATCGTAATACCACATAACGTTATACGTTATATCGTAATACCATATAACGTTATACGTTATATCGTAATAGCACATAACGTTATTCGTTATGTCGTAATACCGTATTACGTTATACGTTATATCGTAGTATTACATAACGTTATACGTTATATCGTAATACTACATAACGTAATAAGTTATATCGTAATACCATATAGCGTTATACGTTATATCGTAATACTACATAACGTTATACGTTATATCGTAGTATTACATAACGTTATACGTTATATCGTAATACAACATAACGTTATACGTTATATCGTAGTATTACATAACGTTATACGTTATATCGTAATACTAAATAACGCTATACGTTATATCGTAATACTACATAACGTTATACGTTATGTCGTAATACCATATAACGTTATACGTTATATCGTAATGCTACATAACGTTATACGTTATATCGTAGTATTACATAACTTTGTACGTTATATCGTAATACTACATAACGTGATACGTTATATCGTAATACTACATAACGTTACACGTTATATCGTAATACCATATAACGTTATACGTTATATCGTAATACTACATAACGTTATACGTTATACCGTAGTATTACATAACGTTATACGTTATATCGTAATACTACATAACGTTATACGTTATGTCGTAATACCATATAACGTTATACGTTATATCGTAATACCATATAACGTTATACGTTATATCGTAATACTACATAACGTTATACGTTATATCGTAATACCACATAACGTTATACGTTATATCGTAATACCATATAACGTTATACGTTATATCGTAATAGCACATAACGTTATTCGTTATGTCGTAATACCGTATTACGTTATACGTTATATCGTAATACTACATAACATTATACGTTATGTCGTAATACCGTATAACGTTATACGGTATATCGTAATACTACATAACGTTATACGTTATATCGTGATACTACATAATGTTATACGTTATATCGTAATACCATATAACGTCATACGTTATATCGTAATACCATATAACGTTATACGTTATACCGTCATATCATATAACGTTATACGTTATATCGCAATACTACATAACGTTATACGTTATATCGTAATACCATATATCGTTATACGTTATATCGTAATACCACATAACGCTATAAGTTATATCGTAATACCATATAACATTATACGTTATATCGTAATAGCATATAACGTTATTCGTTATATCGTAATACCATATAACGTCATACGTTATATCCTAATACTACATAACGTTATACGTTATATCGTAGTATTACATAACGTTATACGTTATATCGTAATACTACATAACGTTATACGTTATATCGTAGTATTACATAACGTTATACGTTATATCGTAATACTAAATAACGCTATACGTTATATCGTAATACTACATAACGTTATACGTTATGTCGTAATACCATATAACGTTATACGTTATATCGTAATGCTACATAACGTTATACGTTATATCGTAGTATTACATAACTTTGTACGTTATATCGTAATACTACATAACGTGATACGTTATATCGTAATACTACATAACGTTACACGTTATATCGTAATACCATATAACGTTATACGTTATATCGTAATACTACATAACGTTACACGTTATATCGTAATACTACATAACGTTATACGTTATATCGTATTATTACATAACGTTATACGTTATATCGTAATACTACCTATCGTTATACGTTATATCGTAATACTACATAACGTTATACGTTATGTCGTAATACCATATAACGTTATACGTTATATCGTAGTACTACATAACGTTATACGTTATATCGTAATACCATATAACGTTATACGTTATATTGTAGTATTACATAACGTTATACGTTATATCGTAATACTACGTAACGTTATACGTTATATCGTAATACTACATAAACATATACGTTATGTCGTAATACCATATAACGTTATACGTTATATCGTAATACTACATAACGTTATACGTTATATCGTAATACTACATAACATTATACGTTATGTCGTAATACCGTATAACGTTATACGGTATATCGTAATACTACATAACATTATACGTTATGTCGCAATACCATATAACGTTATACGTTATATCGTAATACTACATAACGTTATACGTTATATCGTAGTATTACATAACGTTATACGTTATATCGTAATACTACATAACGTTATACGTTATATCGTAGTATTACATAACGTTATACGTTATATCGTAATACTAAATAACGTTATACGTTATATCGTAATACTACATAACGTTATACGTTATGTCGTAATACCATATATCGTTATACGTTATATCGTAATACCACATAACGTTATAAGTTATATCGTAATACCATATAACATTATACGTTATATCGTAATAGCATATAACGTTATTCGTTATATCGTAATACCATATAACGTTATACGTTATATCCTAATACTACATAACGTTATACGTTATATCGTATTATTACATAACGATATACGTTATATCGTAATACTACATATCGTTATACGTTATGTCGTAATACCGTATAACGTTATACGTTATATCGTAATACTACATAACATTATACGTTATGTCGTAATACCATATAACGTTATACGTTATATCGTAATACCATATATCGTTATACGTTATATCGTAATACCACATAACGTTATAAGTTATATCGTAATACCATATATCGTTATACTATATATCGTAATACTACATAACGTTATACGTTATGTCGTAATACCGTATAACGTTATACGTTATATCGTAATACTACATAACATTATACGTTATGTCGTAATACCATATAACGTTATACGTTATATCGTAATACCATATAACGTTATACGTTATATCGTAATACCATATAACGTTATACGTTATATCGTAATACCATATAACGTTATACGTTATATCGTAATACCATATAACGTTATACGTTATATCGTAATACCATTTAACGTTATACGTTATATCGTAATACCATATAGCGTTATACGTTATATCGTAATACTACATAACGTTATACGTTATATCGTAGTATTACATAACGTTATACGTTATATCGCAATACTACATAACGTTATAAGTTATATCGTAATACCATCTAGCGTTATACGTTATATCGTAATACTACATAACGTTATACGTTATATCGTAATACTACATAACATTATACGTTATGTCGTAATACCGTATAACGTTATACGGTATATCGTAATACTACATAACATTATACGTTATGTCGTAATACCACATAACGTTATAAGTTATATCGTAATACCATATAGCGTTATACGTTATATCGTAATACTACATAACGTTATACGTTATATCGTAGTATTACATAACGTTATACGTTATATCGTAATACTACATAACGTTATACGTTATATCGTACTATTACATAACGTTATACGTTATATCGTAATACTACCTATCGTTATACGTTATATCGTAATACTACATAACGTTATACGTTATGTCGTAATACCATATAACGTTATACGTTATATCGTAATACTACATAACGTTATACGTTATATCGTAATACCATATAACGTTATACGTTATATCGTAGTATTACATAACGTTATACGTTATATCGTAATACTACGTAACGTTATACGTTATATCGTAATACTACATAACGTTATACGTTATGTCGTAATACCATATAACGTTATACGTTATATCGTAATACTACATAACGTTATACGTTATATCGTAATACTACATAACATTATACGTTATGTCGTAATACCGTATAACGTTATACGGTATATCGTAATATCATATAACGTTATACGTTATATCGTAATACTACATAACGTTATACGTTATATCGTAATACCCTATATCGTTATACGTTATATCGTAGTACTACATAACGTTATACGTTATATCGTAGTATTACATAACGTTATACGTTATATCGTAATACTACATAACGTTATACGTTATATCGTAGTATTACATAACGTTATACGTTATATCGTAATACTAAATAACGTTATACGTTATATCGTAATACTACATAACGTTATACGTTATATCGTAATACTACATAACGTTATACGTTATATCGTAATACCACATAACGTTATACGTTATATCGTAATACCATATAACGTTATACGTTATATCCTAATACTACATAACGTTATACGTTATATCGTATTATTACATAACGATATACGTTATATCGTAATACTACATATCGTTATACGTTTTATCGTAATACCATATAACGTCATACGTTATATCGTAATATCATATAACGTTATACGTTATATCGTAATACTACATAACGTTATACGTTATATCGTAATACCCTATATCGTTATACGTTATATCGTAGTACTACATAACGTTATACGTTATGTCGTAATACCGTATAACGTTATACGTTATATCGTAATACTACATAACATTATACGTTATGTCGTAATACCATATAACGTTATACGTTATATCGTAATACCATATATCGTTATACGTTATATCGTAATACCACATAACGTTATAAGTTATATCGTAATACCATATAACATTATACGTTATATCGTAACAGCATATAACATTATACGTTATGTCGTAATACCGTATTACGTTATACGTTATATCGTAATACCACATAACATTATACGTTATATCGTAATACTACATAACGTTATACGTTATATCGTAATACCATATAACGTTATACGTTATATCGTAATACCATATAACGTCATACGTTATATCGTAATATCATATAACGTTATACGTTATATCGTAATACTACCTAACGTTATACGTTATATCGTAATACCCTATATCGTTATACATTATATCGTAATACTACATAACGTTATACGTTATGTCGTAATACCGTATAACGTTATACGTTATATCGTAATACTACATAACATTATACGTTATGTCGTAATACCATATAACGTTATACGTTATATCGTAATACCATATAACGTTATACGTTATATCGTAATACCATATAACGTTATACGTTATATCGTAATACTACATAACGTTATACGTTATATCGTAGTATTACATAACGTTATACGTTATATCGTAATACTACATAACGTTATACGTTATATCGTAGTATTACATAACGTTATACGTTATATCGTAATACTACATAACGTTATAAGTTATATCGTAATACCATATAGCGTTATACGTTATATCGTAATACTACATAACGTTATACGTTATATCGTAGTATTACATAACGTTATACGTTATATCGTAGTATTACATAACGTTATACGTTATATCGTAATACTACATAACGTTATACGTTATATCGTAGTATTACATAACGTTATACGTTATATCGTAATACTACATAACGTTATAAGTTATATCGTAATACCATATAGCGTTATACGTTATATCGTAATACTACATAACGTTATACGTTATATCGTAATACCATATAGCGTTATACCTTATATCGTAATACTACATAACGTTATACGTTATATCGTAGTATTACATAACGTTATACGTTATATCGTAATACTACATAACGTTATACGTTATATCGTAGTATTACATAACGTTATACGTTATATCGTAATACTACCTATCGTTATACGTTATATCGTAATACTACATAACGTTATACGTTATGTCGTAATACCATATAACGTTATACGTTATATCGTAATACTACATAACGTTATACGTTATATCGTAATACCATATAACGTTATACGTTATATCGTAGTATTACATAACGTTATACGTTATATCGTAATACTACGTAACGTTATACGTTATATCGTAATACTACATAACGTTATACGTTATGTCGTAATACCATATAACGTTATACGTTATATCGTAATACTACATAACGTTATACGTTATATCGTAATACTACATAACATTATACGTTATGTCGTAATACCGTATAACGTTATACGGTATATCGTAATACTACATAACATTATACGTTATGTCGCAATACCATATCACGTTATACGTTATATCGTAATACTACATAACGTTATACGTTATATCGTATTATTACATAACGTTATACGTTATATCGTAATACTACATAACGTTATACGTTATATCGTAGTATTACATAACGTTATACGTTATATCGTAATACCATATAACATTATACGTTATATCGTAATAGCATATAACGTTATTCGTTATATCGTAATACCATATAACGTTATACGTTATATCCTAATACTACATAACGATATACGTTATATCGTATTATTACATAACGATATACGTTATATCGTAATACTACATATCGTTATACGTTATGTCGTAATACCGTATAACGTTGTACGTTATATCGTAATACTACATAACATTATACGTTATGTCGTAATACCATATAACGTTATACGTTATATCGTAATACCATATATCGTTATACGTTATATCGTAATACCACATAACGTTATAAGTTATATCGTAATACCATATAACGTTATACGTTATATCGTAATAGCACATAACGTTATTCGTTATGTCGTAATACCGTATTACGTTATACGTTATATCGTAATACTACATAACATTATACGTTATGTCGTAATACCGTATAACGTTATACGGTATACCGTAATACTACATAACGTTATACGTTATATCGTGATACTACATAATGTTATACGTTTTATCGTAATACCATATAACGTCATACGTTATATCGTAATACCATATAACGTTATACGTTATACCGTCATATCATATAACGTTATACGTTATATCGTAATACTACATAACGTTATACGTTATATGGTAATACCATATATCGTTATACGTTATATCGTAATACCACATAACGTTATAAGTTATATCGTAATACCATATAAAATTATACGTTATATCGTAATAGCATATAACGTTATTCGTTATATCGTAATACCATATAACGTTATACGTTATATCCTAATACTACATAACGTTATACGTTATATCGTATTATTACATAACGATATACGTTATATCGTAATACTACATATCGTTATACGTTATATCGTAATACTACATAACGTTATACGTTATGTCGTAATACCGAATAACGTTATACGTTATATCGTAATACTACATAACATTATACGTTATATCGTAATACTACATAACGTTACACGTTATGTCGTAATACTACATAACGTTATACGTTATATCGTAATACCATATAACGTTATACGTTATATCGTAATACTACATATCGTTATACGTTATATCGTAACACTACATAACGTTATACGTTATGTCGTAATACCGTATAACGTTATACGTTATATCGTAATACTACATAACATTATACGTTATTTCGTAATACCGTATAACGTTATTCGTTATATCGTAATACCATATAACGTTATACGTTATATCGTAATACCATATAACGTTATACTTTATATCGTAATACTACATATCGTTATACGTTATATCGTAATACTACATATCGTTATACGTTATATCGTAACACTACATAACGTTATACGTTATGTCGTAATACCGTATAACGTTATACGTTATATCGTAATACTACATAACATTATACGTTATATCGTAATGCCATATAACGTTATACGTTATATCGTGATACTACATAACGTTATACGTTATATCGTATTATTAGATAACGATATACGTTATATCGTAATACTACATATCGTTATACGTTATATCGTAATACTACATAACGTTATACGTTATGTCGTAATACCGAATAACGTTATACGTTATATCGTAATACCATATAACGTTATACGTTATATCGTAATACCATATAACGTTATACGTTATATCGTAATACTACATATCGTTATACGTTATATCGTAACACTACATAACGTTATACGTTATGTCGTAATACCGTATAACGTTATACGTTATATCGTAATACTACATAACAATATACGTTATTTCGTAATACCGTATAACGTTATTCGTTATATCGTAATACTACATAACATTATACGTTATTTCGTAATACCGTATAACGTTATTCGTTATATCGTAATACCATATAACGTTATACGTTATATCGTAATACCATATAACGTTATACTTTATATCGTAATACTACATATCGTTAAACGTTATATCGTAATACTACATATCGTTATACGTTATATCGTAACACTACATAACGTTATACGTTATATCGTAATACCATATAACGTTATACGTTATATCGTAATGCTACATAACGTTATACGTTATATCGTAGTATTACATAACTTTGTACGTTATATCGTAATACTACATAACGTTATACGTTATATCGTAATACTACATAACGATATACGTTATGTCGTAATACCATATAACGATATACGTTATATCGTAATACTACATATCGTTATACGTTATGTCGTAATACCGTATAACGTTATACGTTATATCGTAATACTACATAACATTATACGTTATGTCGTAATACCATATAACGTTATACGTTATATCGTAATACCAGATATCGTTATACGTTATATCGTAATACCACATAACGTTATAAGTTATATCGTAATACCATATATCGTTATACATTATATCGTAATACTACATAACGTTATACGTTATGTCGTAATACCGTATAACGTTATACGTTATATCGTAATACTACATAACATTATACGTTATGTCGTAATACCATATAACGTTATACGTTATATCGTAATACCATATAACGTTATACGTTATATCGTAATACCATATAACGTTATACGTTATATCGTAATACCATATAACGTTATACGTTATATCGTAATACTACATAACGTTATACGTTATATCGTAGTATTACATAACGTTATACGTTATATCGTAATACTACATAACGTTATACGTTATATCGTAGTATTACATAACGTTATACGTTATATCGTAATACTACATAACGTTATAAGTTATATCGTAATACCATATAGCTTTATACGTTATATCGTAATACTACATAACGTTATACGTTATATCGTAATACTACATAACATTATACGTTATGTCGTAATACCGTATAACGTTATACGGTATATCGTAATACTACATAACATTATACGTTATGTCGTAATACCACATAACGTTATAAGTTATATCGTAATACCATATAGCGTTATACGTTATATCGTAATACTACATAACGTTATACGTTATATCGTAGTATTACATAACGTTATACGTTATATCGTAATACTACATAACGTTATACGTTATATCGTAGTATTACATAACGTTATACGTTATATCGTAATACTACCTATCGTTATACGTTATATCGTAATACTACATAACGTTATACGTTATGTCGTAATACCATATAACGTTATACGTTATATCGTAATACTACATAACGTTATACGTTATATCGTAATACCATATAACGTTATACGTTATATCGTAGTATTACATAACGTTATACGTTATATCGTAATACTACGTAACGTTATACGTTATATCGTAATACTACATAACGTTATACGTTATGTCGTAATACCATATAACGTTATACGTTATATCGTAATACTACATAACGTTATACGTTATATCGTAATACTACATAACATTATACGTTATGTCGTAATACCGTATAACGTTATACGGTATATCGTAATACTACATAACATTATACGTTATGTCGCAATACCATATAACGTTATACGTTATATCGTAATATTACATAACGTTATACGTTATATCGTAGTATTACATAACGTTATACGTTATATCGTAATACTACATAACGTTATACGTTATATCGAAGTATTACATAACGTTATACGTTATGTCGTAATACCATATAACGTTATACGTTATATCGTAATACTACATAACGTTATACGTTATATCGTAATACTACATAACATTATACGTTATGTCGTAATACCGTATAACGTTATACGGTATATCGTAATACTACATAACATTATACGTTATGTCGCAATACCATATAACGTTATACGTTATATCGTAATACTACATAACGTTATACGTTATATCGTAGTATTACATAACGTTATACGTTATATCGTAATACTACATAACGTTATACGTTATATCGTAGTATTACATAACGTTATACGTTATATCGTAATACTAAATAACGTTATACGTTATATCGTAATACCATATAACGTTATACGCTATGTCGTAATATTATCGTAGTATTATATAACGTTATACGTTATATCGTAATACTAAATAACGTTATACGTTATATCGTAATAGTACATAACGTTATACGTTATGTCGTAATACCGTATAACGTTATACGTTATATCGTAATACTACATAACATTATACGTTATATCGTAATACTACATAACGTTACACGTTATATCGTAATACTACATAACGTTATACGTTATATCGTAATACTACATAACGTTATACGTTATATCGTAATACCACATAACGTTATACGTTATATCGTAATACCATATAACGTTATACGTTATATCGTAATAGCACATAACGTTATTCGTTATGTCGTAATACTACATAACGTTATACGTTATATCGTAATACTACATAACATTATACGTTATGTCGTAATACCGTATAACGTTATACGGTATACCGTAATACTACATAACGTTATACGTTATATCGTGATACTACATAATGTTATACGTTTTATCGTAATACCATATAACGTCATACGTTATATCGTAATACCATATAACGTTATACGTTATACCGTCATATCATATAACGTTATACGTTATATCGTAATACTACATAACGTTATACGTTATATCGTAATACCATATATCGTTATACGTTATATCGTAATACCACATAACGTTATAAGTTATATCGTAATACCATATAACATTATACGTTATATCGTAATAGCATATAACGTTATTCGTTATATCGTAATACCATATAACGTTATACGTTATATCCTAATACTACATAACGTTATACGTTATATCGTATTATTACATAACGATATACGTTATATCGTAATACTACATATCGTTATACGTTATATCGTAATACTACATAACGTTATACGTTATGTCGTAATACCGAATAACGTTATACGTTATATCGTAATACTACATAACATTATACGTTATATCGTAATACTACATAACGTTACACGTTATATCGTAATACTACATAACGTTATACGTTATATCGTAATACCATATAACGTTACACGTTATATCGTAATACCATATAACGTTATACGTTATATCGTAATACTACATATCGTTATACGTTATATCATAACACTACATAACGTTATACGTTATGTCGTAATACCGTATAACGTTATACGTTATATCGTAATACTACATAACATTATACGTTATTTCGTAATACCGTATAACGTTATTCGTTATATCGTAATACCATATAACGTTATACGTTATATCGTAATACCATATAACGTTATACTTTATATCGTAATACTACATATCGTTATACGTTATATCGTAATACTACATATCGTTATACGTTATATCGTAACACTACATAACGTTATACGTTATGTCGTAATACCGTATAACGTTATACGTTATATCGTAATACTACATAACATTATACGTTATATGGTAATGCCATATAACGTTATACGTTATATCGTGATACTACATAACGTTATACGTTATATCGTAGTATTACATAACCTTACACGTTATATCGTAATACTAAATAACGTTATACGTTATATCGTTATACTAAATAACGATATACGTTATATCGTAATAACATATAACGTTATACGTTATATCGTAATACCATATAACGTTATACGTTATATCGTAATGCTACATAACGTTATACGTTATATCGTAGTATTACATAACTTTGTACGTTATATCGTAATACTACATAACGTTATACGTTATATCGTAATACTACATAACGATATACGTTATGTCGTAATACCATATAACGTTATACGTTATATCGTAATGCCATATAACGTTATACGTTATATCGTAGTATTACATAACTTTGTGCGTTATATCGTAATACTACATAACGTTATACGTTATATGGTATTACGACATAACGTTATACGTTATATCGTAGTATTATATAACGTTATACGTTATATCGTAATACTAAATAGCGTTATACGTTATATCGTAATACTACATAACGTTCTACGTTATGTCGTAATACCGTATAACGTCATACGTTATATCGTAATACTACATAACATTATACGTTATATCGTGATACTACATAACGTTACACGTTATATCGTAATACTACATAACGTTATACGTTATATCGTAATACTACATAACGTTATACGTTATATCGTAATACCATATAACGTCATACGTTATATCGTAATACTACATATCGTTATACGTTATATCGTAATACTACATATCGTTATACGCTATATCGTAACACTACATAACGTTATACGTTATGTCGTAATACCGTATAACGTTATACGTTATATCGTAATACTACATAACATTATACGTTATATCGTAATGCCATATAACGTTATACGTTATATCGTAGTATTACATAACTTTGTACGTTATATCGTAATACTACATAACGTTATACGTTATATCATAATACTACATAACGTTATACGTTATGTCGTAATACCATATAACGTTATACGTTATATCGTAATGCCGTATAACGTTATACGTTATATCGTAATACTACATATCGTTATACGTTATATCGTAATACCGTATAACGTTATACGTTATATCGTAATACTACATAACATTATACGTTATTTCGTAATACCGTATAACGTTATTCGTTATATCGTAATACCATATAACGTTATACGTTATATCGTAATACCATATAACGTTATACGTTATATCGTAATACTACATATCGTTATACGTTATATCGTAATACTACATATCGTTATACGCTATATCGTAACACTACATAACGTTATACGTTATGTCGTAATACCGTATAACGTTATACGTTATATCGTAATACTACATAACATTATACGTTATATCGTAATGCCATATAACGTTATACGTTATATCGTGATACTACATAACGTTATACGTTATATCGTAGTATTACATAACCTTACACGTTATATCGTAATACTAAATAACGTTATACGTTATATCGTAATAGCATATAATGTTCTTCGTTATATCGTAATACTACATAACGTTATACGTTATGTAGTAATACCATATAACGTTATACGTTATATCGTAATACCATATAACGTTATACGTTATATCGTTATACTACATAACGTTATACTTTATATCTTAATACCATATAACGTTATACGTTATGTCGTTATACTACATCACGTTATACGTTATATCGTAATACCACATAACGTTATAGGTTATATCGTAATACCATATAACATTATATGTTATATCGTAATACTACATAACGTTATACGTTATATCGTAATACTACATAACGTTATACGTTATATCGTAATATCATATAACGTTACACGTAATATCGTAATACTACATAACGTTATACGTTATATCGTAATACTACATAACGTTATACGTTATATCGTAGTATTACATAGCTTTGTACGTTATATCGTAATACCACATAACGTTATACGTTAAATCATAATACTACATAACGTTATACGTTATGTCGTAATACCATATAACGTTATACGTTATATCGTAATACCATATAACGTCATACGTTATATCGTAATACCATATAACGTTATACGTTATACCGTCATATCATATAACGTTATACGTTATATCGTAATACTACCTATCGTTATACGTTATATCGTAATACTACATAACGTTATACGTTATGTCGTAATACCATATAACGTTATACGTTATATCGTAATGCCATATAACGTTATACGTTATATCGTGATACTACATAACGTTATACGTTATATCGTAGTATTACATAACCTTACACGTTATATCGTAATACTACATAACGTTACACGTTATATCGTAATACTACATAACGTTGTACGTTATATCGTAATACCATATAACGTTATACGTTATATCGTAATATCATATAACGCTATACGTTATATCGTAACACTACATAACGTTATACGCTATATCGTAATACCATATATCGTTATACGTTATATCGTAATACCACATAACGTTATAAGTTATATCGTACTACTACATAACATTATACGTTATATCGTAATACTACATAACGTTACACGTTATATCGTAATACTACATAACGTTATACGTTATATCGTAGTACCATATAACGTTATACGTTATATCGTAATACCATATAATGTTATACGTTATATCGTAATACTACATATCGTTATACGTTATATCGTAACACTACATAACGTTACACGTTATATCGTAATACTACATAACGTTATACGTTATATCGTAATACTACATAACATTATACGTTATGTCGTAATACCGTATAACGTTATACGTTATATCGTAATACTACATAACGCTATACGTTATATCGTGATACTACATAACGTTATACGTTATATCGTAATACCATATAACGTCATACGTTATATCGTAATACCATATAACGTTATACGTTATATCCTAATATCATATAACGTTATACGTTATATCGTAATACTACATAACGTTTTACGTTATATCGTAATACCATATAACATTATACGTTATATCGTAATAGCATATAACGTTATTCGTTATATCGTAATACCATATAACGTTATACGTTATATCCTAATACTACATAACGTTATACGTTATATCGTATTATTACATAACGATATACGTTATATCGTAATACTACATATCGTTATACGTTTTATCGTAATACCATATAACGTCATACGTTATATCGTAATATCATATAACGTTATACGTTATATCGTAATACTACATAACGTTATACGTTATATCGTAATACCCTATATCGTTATACGTTATATCGTAGTACTACATAACGTTAGACGTTATGTCGTAATACCGTATAACGTTATACGTTATATCGTAATACTACATAACATTATACGTTATGTCGTAATACCATATAACGTTATACGTTATATCGTAATACCATATATCGTTATACGTTATATCGTAATACCACATAACGTTATAAGTTATATCGTAATACCATATAACATTATACGTTATATCGTAATAGCATATAACATTATACGTTATGTCGCAATACCGTATTACGTTATACGTTATATCGTAATACCACATAACATTATACGTTATATCGTAATACTACATAACGTTATACGTTATATCGTAATACCATATAACGTTATACGTTATATCGTAATACCATATAACGTCATACGTTATATCGTAATATCATATAACGTTATACGTTATATCGTAATACTACATAACGTTATACGTTATATCGTAATACCCTATATCGTTATACATTATATCGTAATACTACATAACGTTATACGTTATGGCGTAATACCATATAACGTTATACGTTATATCGTAATACCATATAACGTTATACGCTATGTCGTAATATTATCGTAGTATTATATAACGTTATACGTTATATCGTATTATTACATAACGATATACGTTATATCGTAATAGTACATAACGTTATACGTTATGTCGTAATACCGTATAACGTTATACGTTGTATCGTAATACTACATAACATTATACGTTATATCGTAATACTACATAACGTTACACGTTATATCGTAATACTACATAACGTTATACGTTATATCGTAATACTACATAACGTTATACGTTATATCGTAATACCACATATCGTTATACGTTATATCGTAATACCATATAACGTTATACGTTATATCGTAATAGCACATAACGTTATTCGTTATGTCGTAATACCGTATTACGCTATACGTTATATCGTAATACTACATAACATTATACGTTATGTCGTAATACCGTATAACGTTATACGGTATACCGTAATACTACATAACGTTATACGTTATATCGTGATACTACATAATGTTATACGTTTTATCGTAATACCATATAACGTCATACGTTATATCGTAATACCATATAACGTCATACGTTATATCGTAATACCATATAACGTTATACGTTATACCGTCATATCATATAACGTTATACGTTATATCGTAATACTACATAACGTTATACGTTATATCGTAATACCATATATCGTTATACGTTATATCGTAATACCACATAACGTTATAAGTTATATCGTAATACCATATAACATTATACGTTATATCGTAATAGCATATAACGTTATTCGTTATATCGTAATACCATATAACGTTATACGTTATATCCTAATACTACATAACGTTATACGTTATATCGTATTATTACATAACGATATACGTTATATCGTAATACTACATATCGTTATACGTTATATCGTAATACTACATAACGTTATACGTTATGTCGTAATACCGAATAACGTTATACGTTATATCGTAATACTACATAACATTATACGTTATATCGTAATACTACATAACGTTACACGTTATATCGTAATACTACATAACGTTATACGTTATATCGTAATACCATATAACGTTATACGTTATATCGTAATACCATATAACGTTATACGTTATATCGTAATACTACATATCTTTATACGTTATATCGTAACACTACATAACGTTATACGTTATGTCGTAATACCGTATAACGTTATACGTTATATCGTAATACTACATAACATTATACGTTATTTCGTAATACCGTATAACGTTATTCGTTATATCGTAATACCATATAACGTTATACGTTATATCGTAATACCATATAACGTTATACTTTATATCGTAATACTACATATCGTTATACGTTATATCGTAATACTACATATCGTTATACGTTATATCGTAACACTACATAACGTTATACGTTATGTCGTAATACCGTATAACGTTATACGTTATTTCGTAATACTACATAACATTATACGTTATATCGTAATGCCATATAACGTTATACGTTATATCGTGATACTACATAACGTTATACGTTATATCGTAGTATTACATAACCTTACACGTTATATCGTAATACTAAATAACGTTATACGTTATATCGTTATACTAAATAACGATATACGTTATATCGTAATAACATATAACGTTATACGTTATATCGTAATACCATATAACGTTATACGTTATATCGTAATGCTACATAACGTTATACGTTATATCGTAGTATTACATAACTTTGTACGTTATATCGTAATACTACATAACGTTATACGTTATATCGTAATACTACATAACGATATACGTTATGTCGTAATACCATATAACGATATACGTTATATCGTAATACTACATATCGTTATACGTTATGTCGTAATACCGTATAACGTTATACGTTATATCGTAATACTACATAACATTATACGTTATGTCGTAATACCATATAACGTTATACGTTATATCGTAATACCATATATCGTTATACGTTATATCGTAATACCACATAACGTTATAAGTTATATCGTAATACCATATATCGTTATACATTATATCGTAATACTACATAACGTTATACGTTATCCCGTAATACCGTATAACGTTATACGTTATATCGTAATACTACATAACATTATACGTTATGTCGTAATACCATATAACGTTATACGTTATATCGTAATACCATATAACGTTATACGTTATATCGTAATACCATATAACGTTATACGTTATATCGTAATACCATATAACGTTATACGTTATATCGTAATACTACATAACGTTATACGTTATATCGTAATACTACATAACATTATACGTTATGTCGTAATACCGTATAACGTTATACGGTATATCGTAATACTACATAACATTATACGTTATGTCGTAATACCACATAACGTTATAAGTTATATCGTAATACCATATAGCGTTATACGTTATATCGTAATACTACATAACGTTATACGTTATATCGTAGTATTACATAACGTTATACGTTATATCGTAATACTACATAACGTTATACGTTATATCGTAGTATTACATAACGTTATACGTTATATCGTAATACTACCTATCGTTATACGTTATATCGTAATACTACATAACGTTATACGTTATGTCGTAATACCATATAACGTTATACGTTATATCGTAATACTACATAACGTTATACGTTATATCGTAATACCATATAACGTTATACGTTATATCGTAGTATTACATAACGTTATACGTTATATCGTAATACTACGTAACGTTATACGTTATATCGTAATACTACATAACGTTATACGTTATGTCGTAATACCATATAACGTTATACGTTATATCGTAATACTACATAACGTTATACGTTATATCGTAATACTACATAACATTATACGTTATGTCGTAATACCGTATAACGTTACACGGTATATCGTAATACTACATAACATTATACGTTATGTCGCAATACCATATAACGTTATACGTTATATCGTAATACTACATAACGTTATACGTTATATCGTAGTATTACATAACGTTATACGTTATATCGTAATACTACATAACGTTATACGTTATATCGTAGTATTACATAACGTTATACGTTATATCGTAATACTAAATAACGTTATACGTTATATCGTAATACTACATAACGTTATACGTTATGGCGTAATACCATATAACGTTATACGTTATATCGTAATACCATATAACGTTATACGCTATGTCGTAATATTATCGTAGTATTATATAACGTTATACGTTATATCGTAATACTAAATAACGTTATACGTTATATCGTAATAGTACATAACGTTATACGTTATGTCGTAATACCATATAACGTTATACGTTATATCGTAATAGCACATAACGTTATTCGTTATGTCGTAATACCGTATTACGTTATACGTTATATCGTAATACTACATAACATTATACGTTATGTCGTAATACCGTATAACGTTATACGGTATACCGTAATACTACATAACGTTATACGTTATATCGTGATACTACATAATGTTATACGTTTTATCGTAATACCATATAACGTCATACGTTATATCGTAATACCATATAACGTTATACGTTATACCGTCATATCATATAACGTTATACGTTATATCGTAATACTACATATCGTTATACGTTATATCGTAACACTACATAACGTTATACGTTATGTCGTAATACCGTATAACGTTATACGTTATATCGTAATACTACATAACATTATACGTTATTTCGTAATACCGTATAACGTTATTCGTTATATCGTAATACCATATAACGTTATACGTTATATCGTAATACCATATAACGTTATACTTTATATCGTAATACTACATATCGTTATACGTTATATCGTAATACTACATATCGTTATACGTTATATCGTAACACTACATAACGTTATACGTTATGTCGTAATACCGTATAACGTTATACGTTATATCGTAATACTACATAACATTATACGTTATATGGTAGTGCCATATAACGTTATACGTTATATCGTGATACTACATAACGTTATACGTTATATCGTAGTATTACATAACCTTACACGTTATATCGTAATACCGTATAACGTTATACGTTATATCGTAATACTACATAACATTATACGTTATATGGTAGTGCCATATAACGTTATACGTTATATCGTGATACTACATAACGTTATACGTTATATCGTAGTATTACATAACCTTACACGTTATATCGTAATACTATATAACGTTATACGTTATATCGTTATACTAAATAACGATATACGTTATATCGTAATACTACATAACGTTCTACGTTATGTCGTAATACCGTATAACGTCATACGTTATATCGTAATACTACATAACATTATACGTTATATCGTGATACTACATAACGTTACACGTTATATCGTAATACTACATAACGTTATACGTTATATCGTAATACTACATAACGTTATACGTTATATCGTAATACCATATAACGTCATACGTTATATCGTAATACCGTATAACGTCATACGTTATATCGTAATACCATATAACGTTATACGTTATATCGAAATATCATATAACGCTATGCGTTATATCGTAATACTACATAACGTTATACGTTATATCGTAATACCACATAACGTTATACGTTATATCGTAATACAATATAACGTTATACGCTATATCGTAATAGCACATAACGTTATTCGTTATATCGTAATACCATATAACGTTATACGTTATATCGTAATACTACTTAACATTATACGTTATATCGTAATACTACATAACGTTACACGTTATATCGTAATACTACATAACGTTATACGTTATATCGTAATACCATATAACGTTATACGTTATATCGTAATGCTACATAACGTTATACGTTATATCGTAGTATTACATAACTTTGTACGTTATATCGTAATACTACATAACGTTATACGTTATATCATAATACTACATAACGTTATACGTTATGTCGTAATACCATATAACGTTATACGTTATATCGTAATACCATATAACGTCATACGTTATATCGAAATACCATATAACGTCATACGTTATATCGTAATACCATATAACGTTATACGTTATATCGTAATATCATATAACGCTATACGTTATATCGTAACACTACATAACGTTATACGCTATATCGTAATACCATATAACGTTATACGTTATATCGTAATACCATATAACGTCATACGTTATATCGAAATACCATATAACGTCATACGTTATATCGTAATATCATATAACGCTATACGTTATATCGTAACACTACATAACGTTATACGCTATATCGTAATACCATATATCGTTATACGTTATATCGTAATACCACATAACGTTATAAGTTATATCGTAATACTACATAACATTATACGTTATATCGTAATACTACATAACGTTACACGTTATATCGTAATACTACATAACTTTGTACGTTATATCGTAATACTACATAACGTTATACGTTATATCGTAATACTACATAACGATATACGTTATGTCGTAATACCATATAACGTTATACGTTATATCGTAATGCCATATAACGTTATACGTTATATCGTAGTATTACATAACTTTGTGCGTTATATCGTAATACTACATAACGTTATACGTTATATGGTATTACGACATAACGTTATACGTTATATCGTAGTATTATATAACGTTATACGTTATATCGTAATACTAAATAACGTTATACGTTATATCGTAATACTACATAACGTTCTACGTTATGTCGTAATACCGTATAACGTCATACGTTATATCGTAATACTACATAACATTATACGTTATATCGTGATACTACATAACGTTACACGTTATATCGTAATACTACATAACGTTATACATTATATCGTAATACTACATAACGTTATACGTTATATCGTAATACCATATAACGTCATACGTTATATCGTAATACCGTATAACGTCATACGTTATATCGTAATACCATATAACGTTATACGTTATATCGAAATATCATATAACGCTATGCGTTATATCGTAATACTACATAACGTTATACGTTATATCGTAATACCACATAACGTTATACGTTATATCGTAATACAATATAACGTTATACGTTATATCGTAATAGCACATAACGTTATTCGTTATATCGTAATACCATATAACGTTATACGTTATATCGTAATACTACATAACGTTATACGTTATGTCGTAATACCGTATTACGTTATACGTTATATCGTAATACTACATAACATTATACGTTATGTCGTAATACCGTATAACGTTATACGTTATATCGTAATACTACTTAACATTATACGTTATATCGTAATACTACATAACGTTACACGTTATATCGTAATACTACATAACGTTATACGTTATATCGTAATACCATATAACGTTATACGTTATATCGTAATGCTACATAACGTTATACGTTATATCGTAGTATTACATAACTTTGTACGTTATATCGTAATACTACATAACGTTATACGTTATATCGTAATACTACATAACGATATACGTTATGTCGTAATACCATATAACGATATACGTTATATCGTAATACTACATATCGTTATACGTTATGTCGTAATACCGTATAACGTTATACGTTATATCGTAATACTACATAACATTATACGTTATGTCGTAATACCATATAACGTTATACGTTATATCGTAATACCATATATCGTTATACGTTATACCGTAATACCACATAACGTTATAAGTTATATCGTAATACCATATATCGTTATACATTATATCGTAATACTACATAACGTTATACGTTATGTCGTAATACCGTATAACGTTATACGTTATATCGTAATACTACATAACATTATACGTTATGTCGTAATACCATATAACGTTATACGTTATATCGTAATACCATATAACGTTATACGTTATATCGTAATACCATATAACGTTATACGTTATATCGTAATACTACATAACGTTATACGTTATATCGTAATACTACATAACATTATACTTTATGTCGTAATACCGTATAACGTTATACGGTATATCGTAATACTACATAACATTATACGTTATGTCGTAATACCACATAACGTTATAAGTTATATCGTAATACCATATAGCGTTATACGTTATATCGTAATACTACATAACGTTATACGTTATATCGTAGTATTACATAACGTTATACGTTATATCGTAATACTACATAACGTTATACGTTATATCGTAATATTACATAACGTTATACGTTATATCGTAATACTACCTATCGTTATACGTTATATCGTAATACTACATAACGTTATACGTTATGTCGTAATACCATATAACGTTATACGTTATATCGTAATACTACATAACGTTATACGTTATATCGTAATACCACATAACGTTATACGTTATATCGTAATACCATATAACGTTATACGTTATATCGTAATAGCACATACCGTTATTCGTTATGTCGTAATACCGAATTACGTTATACGTTATATCGTAATACTACATAACATTATACGTTATGTCGTAATACCGTATAACGTTATACGGTATACCGTAATACTACATAACGTTATACGTTATATCGTGATACTACATAATGTTATACGTTTTATCGTAATACCATATAACGTCATACGTTATATCGTAATACCATATAACGTTATACGTTATACCGTCATATCATATAACGTTATACGTTATATCGTAATACTACATATCGTTATACGTTATATCGTAACACTACATAACGTTATACGTTATGTCGTAATACCGTATAACGTTATACGTTATATCGTAATACTACATAACATTATACGTTATTTCGTAATACCGTATAACGTTATTCGTTATATCGTAATACCATATAACGTTATACGTTATATCGTAATACCATATAACGTTATACTTTATATCGTAATACTACATATCGTTATACGTTATATCGTAATACTACATATCGTTATACGTTATATCGTAACACTACATAACGTTATACGTTATGTCGTAATACCGTATAACGTTATACGTTATATCGTAATACTACATAACATTATACGTTATATGGTAGTGCCATATAACGTTATACGTTATATCGTGATACTACATAACGTTATACGTTATATCGTAGTATTACATAACCTTACACGTTATATCGTAATACTAAATAACGTTATACGTTATATCGTTATACTAAATAACGATATACGTTATATCGTAATAACATATAACGTTATACGTTATATCGTAATACCATATAACGTTATACGTTATATCGTAATGCTACATAACGTTATACGTTATATCGTAGTATTACATAACTTTGTACGTTATATCGTAATACTACATAACGTTATACGTTATATCGTAATACTACATAACGATATACGTTATGTCGTAATACCATATAACGTTATACGTTATATCGAAATATCATATAACGCTATGCGTTATATCGTAATACTACATAACGTTATACGTTATATCGTAATACCACATAACGTTATACGTTATATCGTTATACAATATAACGTTATACGTTATATCGTAATAGCACATAACGTTATTCGTTATATCGTAATACCATATAACGTTATACGTTATATCGTAATACTACATAACGTTATACGTTATGTCGTAATACCGTATTACGTTATACGTTATATCGTAATACTACATAACATTATACGTTATGTCGTAATACCATATAACGTTATACGTTATATCGAAATATCATATAACGCTATGCGTTATATCGTAATACTACATAACGTTATACGTTATATCGTAATACCACATAACGTTATACGTTATATCGTTATACAATATAACGTTATACGTTATATCGTAATAGCACATAACGTTATTCGTTATATCGTAATACCATATAACGTTATACGTTATATCGTAATACTACATAACGTTATACGTTATGTCGTAATACCGTATTACGTTATACGTTATATCGTAATACTACATAACATTATACGTTATGTCGTAATACCGTATAACGTTATACGTTATATCGTAATACTACTTAACATTATACGTTATATCGTAATACTACATAACATTATACGTTATGTCGTAATACCGTATAACGTTATACGTTATATCGTAATACTACTTAACATTATACGTTATATCGTAATACTACATAACGTTACACGTTATATCGTAATACTACATAACGTTATACGTTATATCGTAATACCATATAACGTTATACGTTATATCGTAATGCTACATAACGTTATACGTTATATCGTAGTATTACATAACTTTGTACGTTATATCGTAATACTACATAACGTTATACGTTATATCATAATACTACATAACGTTATACGTTATATCGTAATACTACATAACGTTACACGTTATATCGTAATACTACATAACGTTATACGTTATATCGTAGTACCATATAACGTTATACGTTATATCGTAATACCATATAACGTTATACGTTATATCGTAATACTACATATCGTTATACGTTATATCGTAACACTACATAACGTTACACGTTATATCGTAATACTACATAACGTTATACGTTATATCGTAATACTACATAACATTATACGTTATGTCGTAATACCGTATAACGTTATACGTTATATCGTAATACTACATAACGCTATACGTTATATCGTGATACTACATAACGTTATACGTTATATCGTAATACCATATAACGTCACACGTTATATCGTAATACCATATAACGTTATACATTATATCCTAATATCATATAACGTTATACGTTATATCGTAATACTACATAACGTTTTACGCTATATCGTAATACCATATATCGTTATACGTTATATCGTAATACCACATAACGTTATACGTTATGTCGTAATACCGTATAACGTTAAACGTTATATCGTAATACTACTTAACATTATACGTTATATCGTAATACTACATAACGTTACACGTTATATCGTAATACTACATAACGTTATACGTTATATCGTAATACCAAATAACGTTATACGTTATATCGTAATACCATATAACGTTATACGTTATATCGTAATGCTACATAACGTTATACGTTATATCGTAGTATTACATAACTTTGTACGTTATATCGTAATACTACATAACGTTATACGTTATATCATAATACTACATAACGTTATACGTTATGTCGTAATACCATATAACGTCATACGTTATATCGTAATACCGTATAACGTCATACGTTATATCGTAATACCATATAACGTTATACGTTATATCGAAATATCATATAACGCTATGCGTTATATCGTAATACTACATAACGTTATACGTTATATCGTAATACCATATAACGTTATACGTTATATCGTAATACCATATAACGTCATACGTTATATCGTAATACCATATAACGTTATACGTTATACCGTCATATCATATAACGTTATACGTTATATCGTAATACTACCTATCGTTATACGTTATATCGTAATACTACATAACGTTATTCGTTATATCGTAATACTACATAACGTTATACGTTATGTAGTAATACCATATAACGTTATACGTTATATCGTAATACCACATAACGTTATACGTTATATCGTAATACCACATAACGTTATACGTTATATCGTAATACCATACAACGTTTTACGTTATATCGTAATAGCATATAAAGTTATTCGTTATATCGTAATACCATATAACGTTATACGTTATATCCTAATATCATATAACGTTATACGTTATATCGTAATACTACATAACGTTTTACGTTATATCGTAATACTACATAACGTTTTACGTTATATCGTAATACCATATATCGTTATACGTTATATCGTAATACCACATAACGTTATACGTTATGTCGTAATACCGTATAACGTTATACGTTATATCGTAATGCTACTTAACATTATACGTTATATCGTAATACTACATAACGTTACACGTTATATCGTAATACTACATAACGTTATACGTTATATCGTAATACCATATAACGTTATACGTTATATCGTAATACCATATAACGTTATACGTTATATCGTAATGCTACATAACGTTATACGTTATATCGTAGTATTACATAACTTTGTACGTTATATCGTAATACTACATAACGTTATACGTTATATCATAATACTACATAACGTTATACGTTATGTCGTAATACCATATAACGTTATACGTTATATCGTAATACCATATAACGTCATACGTTATATCGAAATACCATATAACGTCATACGTTATATCGTAATACCATATAACGTTATACGTTATATCGTAATATCATATAACGCTATACGTTATATCGTAACACTACATAACGTTATACGCTATATCGTAATACCATATATCGTTATACGTTATATCGTAATACCACATAACGTTATAAGTTATATCGTAATACCATATAACATTATACGTTATATCGTAATAGCATATAATGTTATTCGTTATATCGTATTACTACATAACGTTATACGTTATGTAGTAATACCATATAACGTTATACGTTATATCGTAATACCATATAACGTTATACGTTATATCGTTATACTACATAACGTTATACTTTATATCTTAATACCATATAACGTTATACGTTATGTCGTTATACTACATCACGTTATACGTTATATCGTAATACCACATAACGTTATAGGTTATATCGTAATACCATATAACATTGTATGTTATATCGTAATACTACATAACGTTATACGTTATATCGTAATACTACATAACATTATACGTTATATCGTAATACCATATAACGTCACACGTTATATCGTAATACCATATAACGTTATACATTATATCCTAATATCATATAACGTTATACGTTATATCGTAATACTACATAACGTTTTACGCTATATCGTAATACCATATATCGTTATACGTTATATCGTAATACCACATAACGTTATACGTTATGTCGTAATACCGTATAACGTTAAACGTTATATCGTAATACTACTTAACATTATACGTTATATCGTAATACTACATAACGTTACACGTTATATCGTAATACTACATAACGTTATACGTTATATCGTAATACCAAATAACGTTATACGTTATATCGTAATACCATATAACGTTATACGTTATATCGTAATGCTACATAACGTTATACGTTATATCGTAGTATTACATAACTTTGTACGTTATATCGTAATACTACATAACGTTATACGTTATATCATAATACTACATAACGTTATACGTTATGTCGTAATACCATATAACGTTATACGTTATATCGTAATACCATATAACGTCATACGTTATATCGAAATACCATATAACGTCATACGTTATATCGTAATACCATATAACGTTATACGTTATATCGTAATATCATATAACGCTATACGTTATATCGTAACACTACATAACGTTATACGTTATATCGTAATACCATATAACGTCATACGTTATATCGTAATACTACATAACGTTATACGTTATATGGTATTACGACATAACGTTATACGTTATATCGTAGTATTATATAACGTTATACGTTATATCGTAATACTAAATAACGTTATACGTTATATCGTAATACTACATAACGTTATACGTTATGTCGTAATACCGTATAACGTTATACGTTATATCGTAATACTACATAACATTATACGTTATATCGTGATACTACATAACGTTACACGTTATATCGTAATACTACATAACGTTATACGTTATATCGTAATACTACATAACGTTATACGTTATATCGTAATACCATATAACGTCATACGTTATATCGTAATACCGTATAACGTCATACGTTATATCGTAATACCATATAACGTTATACGTTATATCGAAATATCATATAACGCTATGCGTTATATCGTAATACTACATAACGTTATACGTTATATCGTAATACCATATAACGTTATACGTTATATCGTAATACCATATAACGTCATACGTTATATCGTAATACCATATAACGTTATACGTTATACCGTCATATCATATAACGTTATACGTTATATCGTAATACTACCTATCGTTATACGTTATATCGTAATACTACATAACGTTATTCGTTATATCATAATACTACATAACGTTATACGTTATGTAGTAATACCATATAACGTTATACGTTATATCGTAATACCACATAACGTTATACGTTATATCGTAATACCACATAACGTTATACGTTATATCGTAATACCATACAACGTTTTACGTTATATCGTAATAGCATATAAAGTTATTCGTTATATCGTAATACCATATAACGTTATACGTTATATCCTAATATCATATAACGTTATACGTTATATCGTAATACTACATAACGTTTTACGTTATATCGTAATACTACATAACGTTTTACGTTATATCGTAATACCATATATCGTTATACGTTATATCGTAATACCACATAACGTTATACGTTATGTCGTAATACCGTATAACGTTATACGTTATATCGTAATGCTACTTAACATTATACGTTATATCGTAATACTACATAACGTTACACGTTATATCGTAATACTACATAACGTTATACGTTATATCGTAATACCATATAACGTTATACGTTATATCGTAATACCATATAACGTTATACGTTATATCGTAATGCTACATAACGTTATACGTTATATCGTAGTATTACATAACTTTGTACGTTATATCGTAATACTACATAACGTTATACGTTATATCATAATACTACATAACGTTATACGTTATGTCGTAATACCATATAACGTTATACGTTATATCGTAATACCATATAACGTCATACGTTATATCGAAATACCATATAACGTCATACGTTATATCGTAATACCATATAACGTTATACGTTATATCGTAATATCATATAACGCTATACGTTATATCGTAACACTACATAACGTTATACGCTATATCGTAATACCATATATCGTTATACGTTATATCGTAATACCACATAACGTTATAAGTTATATCGTAATACCATATAACATTATACGTTATATCGTAATAGCATATAATGTTATTCGTTATATCGTATTACTACATAACGTTATACGTTATGTAGTAATACCATATAACGTTATACGTTATATCGTAATACCATATAACGTTATACGTTATATCGTTATACTACATAACGTTATACTTTATATCTTAATACCATATAACGTTATACGTTATGTCGTTATACTACATCACGTTATACGTTATATCGTAATACCACATAACGTTATAGGTTATATCGTAATACCATATAACATTGTATGTTATATCGTAATACTACATAACGTTATACGTTATATCGTAATACTACATAACGTTATACGTTATATCGTAATATCATATAACGTTACACGTAATATCGTAATACTACATAACGTTATACGTTATATCGTAATACTACATAACGTTATACGTTATATCGTAGTATTACATAGCTTTGTACGTTATATCGTAATACCACATAACGTTATACGTTAAATCATAATACTACATAACGTTATACGTTATGTCGTAATACCATATAACGTTATACGTTATATCGTAATACCATATAACGTCATACGTTATATCGTAATACCATATAACGTTATACGTTATACCGTCATATCATATAACGTTATACGTTATATCGTAATACTACCTATCGTTATACGTTATATCGTAATACTACATAACGTTATACGTTATGTCGTAATACCATATAACGTTATACGTTATATCGTAATGCCATATAACGTTATACGTTATATCGTGATACTACATAACGTTATACGTTATATCGTAGTATTACATAACCTTACACGTTATATCGTAATACTACATAACGTTACACGTTATATCGTAATACTACATAACGTTATACGTTATATCGTAATACCATATAACGTTATACGTTATATCGTAATACCATATAACGTTATACGTTATATCGTAATGCTACATAACGTTATACGTTATATCGTAGTATTACATAACTTTGTACGTTATATCGTAATACTACATATCGTTATACGTTATATCGTAACACTACATAACGTTACACGTTATATCGTAATACTACATAACGTTATACGTTATATCGTAATACTACATAACATTATACGTTATGTCGTAATACCGTATAACGTTATACGTTATATCGTAATACTACATAACGCTATACGTTATATCGTGATACTACATAACGTTATACGTTATATCGTAATACCATATAACGTCACACGTTATATCGTAATACCATATAACGTTATACATTATATCCTAATATCATATAACGTTATACGTTATATCGTAATACTACATAACGTTTTACGCTATATCGTAATACCATATATCGTTATACGTTATATCGTAATACCACATAACGTTATACGTTATGTCGTAATACCGTATAACGTTAAACGTTATATCGTAATACTACTTAACATTATACGTTATATCGTAATACTACATAACGTTACACGTTATATCGTAATACTACATAACGTTATACGGTATATCGTAATACCAAATAACGTTATACGTTATATCGTAATACCATATAACGTTATACGTTATATCGTAATGCTACATAACGTTATACGTTATATCGTAGTATTACATAACTTTGTACGTTATATCGTAATACTACATAACGTTATACGTTATATCATAATACTACATAACGTTATACGTTATGTCGTAATACCATATAACGTTATACGTTATATCGTAATACCATATAACGTCATACGTTATATCGAAATACCATATAACGTCATACGTTATATCGTAATACCATATAACGTTATACGTTATATCGTAATATCATATAACGCTATACGTTATATCGTAACACTACATAACGTTATACGTTATATCGTAGTATTACATAACTTTGTGCGTTATATCGTAATACTACATAACGTTATACGTTATATGGTATTACGACATAACGTTATACGTTATATCGTAGTATTATATAACGTTATACGTTATATCGTAATACTAAATAACGTTACACGTTATATCGTAATACTACATAACGTTATACGTTATATCGTAATACTACATAACGTTATACGTTATATCGTAATACCATATAACGTCATACGTTATATCGTAATACCGTATAACGTCATACGTTATATCGTAATACCATATAACGTTATACGTTATATCGAAATATCATATAACGCTATGCGTTATATCGTAATACTACATAACGTTATACGTTATATCGTAATACCATATAACGTTATACGTTATATCGTAATACCATATAACGTCATACGTTATATCGTAATACCATATAACGTTATACGTTATACCGTCATATCATATAACGTTATACGTTATATCGTAATACTACCTATCGTTATACGTTATATCGTAATACTACATAACGTTATTCGTTATATCGTAATACTACATAACGTTATACGTTATGTAGTAATACCATATAACGTTATACGTTATATCGTAATACCACATAACGTTATACGTTATATCGTAATACCACATAACGTTATACGTTATATCGTAATACCATACAACGTTTTACGTTATATCGTAATAGCATATAAAGTTATTCGTTATATCGTAATACCATATAACGTTATACGTTATATCCTAATATCATATAACGTTATACGTTATATCGTAATACTACATAACGTTATACGTTATATCGTAATGCTACTTAACATTATACGTTATATCGTAATACTACATAACGTTACACGTTATATCGTAATACTACATAACGTTATACGTTATATCGTAATACCATATAACGTTATACGTTATATCGTAATACCATATAACGTTATACGTTATATCGTAATGCTACATAACGTTATACGTTATATCGTAGTATTACATAACTTTGTACGTTATATCGTAATACTACATAACGTTATACGTTATATCATAATACTACATAACGTTATACGTTATGTCGTAATACCATATAACGTTATACGTTATATCGTAATACCATATAACGTCATACGTTATATCGAAATACCATATAACGTCATACGTTATATCATAATACCATATAACGTTATACGTTATATCGTAATATCATATAACGCTATACGTTATATCGTAACACTACATAACGTTATACGCTATATCGTAATACCATATATCGTTATACGTTATATCGTAATACCACATAACGTTATAAGTTATATCGTAATACCATATAACATTATACGTTATATCGTAATAGCATATAATGTTATTCGTTATATCGTAATACTACATAACGTTATACGTTATGTAGTAATACCATATAACGTTATACGTTATATCGTAATACCATATAACGTTATACGTTATATCGTTATACTACATAACGTTATACTTTATATCTTAATACCATATAACGTTATACGTTATGTCGTTAGACTACATCACGTTATACGTTATATCGTAATACCACATAACGTTATAGGTTATATCGTAATACCATATAACATTGTATGTTATATCGTAATACTACATAACGTTATACGTTATATCGTAATACTACATAACGTCATACGTTATATCGTAATATCATATAACGTTACACGTAATATCGTAATACTACATAACGTTATACGTTATATCGTAATACTACATAACGTTATACGTTATATAGTAGTATTACATAGCTTTGTACGTTATATCGTAATACCACATAACGTTATACGTTAAATCATAATACTACATAACGTTATACGTTATGTCGTAATACCATATAACGTTATACGTTATATCGTAATACCATATAACGTCATACGTTATATCGTAATACCATATAACGTTATACGTTATACCGTCATATCATATCACGTTATACGTTATATCGTAATACTACCTATCGTTATACGTTATATCGTAATACTACATAACGTTATACGTTATGTCGTAATACCATATAACGTTATACGTTATATCGTAATGCCATATAACGTTATACGTTATATCGTGATACTACATAACGTTATACGTTATATCGTAGTATTACATAACCTTACACGTTATATCGTAATACTACATAACGTTACACGTTATATCGTAATACTACATAACGTTATACGTTATATCGTAATACCATATAACGTTATACGTTATATCGTAATACCATATAACGTTATACGTTATATCGTAATGCTACATAACGTTATACGTTATATCGTAGTATTACATAACTTTGTACGTTATATCGTAATACTACATAACGTTATACGTTATATCGTAATACTACATAACGATATACGTTATGTCGTAATACCATATAACGTTATACGTTATATCGTAATGCCATATAACGTTATACGTTATATCGTAGTATTACATAACTTTGTGCGTTATATCGTAATACTACATAACGTTATACGTTATATGGTATTACGACATAACGTTATACGTTATATCGTAGTATTATATAACGTTATACGTTATATCGTAATACTAAATAACGTTATACGTTATATCGTAATACTACATAACGTTATACGTTATGTCGTAATACCATATAACGTTATACGTTATATCGTAATACTACATAACATTATACGTTATATCGTGATACTACATAACGTTACACGCTATATCGTAATACTACATAACGTTATACGTTATATCGTAATACCATATAACGTTATACGTTATATCGTAATACCATATAACGTTATACGTTATATCGTAATGCTACATAACGTTATACGTTATATCGTAATACCATATAACGTTATACGTTATATCGTAATAGCATATAAAGTTATTCGTTATATCGTTATACCATATAACGTTATACGTTATATCGTAATACTACATAACGTTATACGTTATATCGTAATACTACATAACGTTATACGTTATATCGTAATACTACTTAACATTATACGTTATATCGTAATACTACATAACGTTACACGTTATATCGTAATATTACATAACGCTATACGTTATATCGTAATACCATATAACGTTATACGTTATATCGTAATACCATATAACGTTATACGTTATATCGTAATGCTACATAACGTTATACGTTATATCGTAGTATTACATAACTTTGTACGTTATATCGTAATACTACATAACGTTATACGTTATATCATAATACTACATAACGTTATACGTTATGTCGTAATACCATATAACGTTATACGTTATATCGTAATACCATATAACGTCATACGTTATATCGAAATACCATATAACGTCATACGTTATATCGTAATACCATATAACGTTATACGTTATATCGTAATATAATATAACGCTATACGTTATATCGTAATACTACATAACGTTATACGCTATATCGTAATACCATATATCGTTATACGTTATATCGTAATACCATATAACGTCATACGTTATATCGAAATACCATATAACGTTATTCGTTATATCGTAATACTACATAACGTTATACGTTATGTAGTAATACCATATAACGTTATACGTTATATCGTAATACCTACGGTATATACGTATAATACGGTATAATACGGTATATCGTGATACTACATAACGTTACACGTTATATCGTAATACTACATAACGTTATACGTTATATCGTAATACCATATAACGTTATACGTTATATCGTAATACCATATAACGTTATACGTTATATCGTAATACCACATAACGTTATACGTTATATCGTAATACCATACAACGTTTTACGTTATATCGTAATAGCATATAAAGTTATTCGTTATATCGTAATACCATATAACGTTATACGTTATATCGTAATACTACATAACGTTATACGTTATATCGTAATACTACATAACGTTATACGTTATATCGTAATACTACATAACGTTATACGTTATATCGTAGTATTACATAACGTTATACGTTATATCGTAATACTACATAACGTTATACGTTATATCGTAATACTACATAACGTTATACGTTATGTCGTAATACCATATAACGTTATACTTTATATCGTAATAGCATATAACGTTATTCGTTATGTCGTAATACCATATAACGTTACACGTTATATCGTAATACCATATAACGTTATACGTTATGTCGTAATACTACATAACGTTATACGTTATATCGTAATACTACACAACGATATACGTTATATCGTAATACCATATAAAGCTATTCGTTATATCGTAATACTACATAACGTTATACGTTATATCGTAATACCACATAACGTTATACGTTATATCGTAATACCATACAACGTTTTACGTTATATCGTAATAGCATATAAAGTTATTCGTTATATCGTAATACCATATAACGTTATACGTTATATCGTAATACTACATAACGTTATACGTTATATCGTAATACTACATAACGTTATACGTTATATCGTAGTATTACATAACGTTATACGTTATATCGTAATACTACATAACGTTATACGTTATATCGTAATATCATATAACTTTATACGTTATATCGTAATACCACATAACGTTATACGTTATATCGTAATACCATACAACGTTTTACGTTATATCGTAATAGCATATAAAGTTATTCGTTATATCGTAATACCACATAACGCTATACGTTATATCGTAATACCATACAACGTTTTACGTTATATCGTAATAGCATATAAAGTTATTCGTTATATCGTAATACCATATAACGTTATACGTTATATCGTAATACTACATAACGTTATACGTTATATCGTAATACTACATAACGTTATACGTTCTGTCGTAGTACCATATAACGTTATACTTTATATCGTAATAGCATATAACGTTATTCGTTATGTCGTAATACCATATAACGTTATACGTTATATCGTAATACAATATAACGTTATACGTTATGTCGTAATACTACATAACGTTATACGTTATATCGTAATACTACATAACGATATACGTTATATCGTAATACCATATAAAGCTATGCGTTATATCTTAATACTACATAACGTTATACGTTATATCGTAATGCTACATAAGGTTATAAGTTATAACGTAATACTACATAACGTTTTACGTTATAACGTATTACCATATAACATTATAATTTATATCGTAAAGCTACATAACTTTATACGTTATATCGTATTGCTACATAACATTTTTCGTTATATCGTAATGCTACATAACGTTATACGTTATATCGTAATGCTACGTAACGTTATACGTTATGTCGTAATACCATATAACGTTATACGTTATATCGTAATGCCATATAACGTTATACGTTATATCGTGATACTACATAACGTTATACGTTATATCGTAGTATTACATAACCTTACACGTTATATCGTAATACTACATAACGTTACACGTTATATCGTAATACTACATAACGTTATACGTTATATCGTAATACCATATAACGTTATACGTTATATCGTAATACCATATAACGTTATACGTTATATCGTAATGCCACATAACGTTATACGTTATATCGTAGTATTACATAACTTTGTACGTTATATCGTAATACTACATAACGTTATACGTTATATCGTAATACTACATAACGATATACGTTATGTCGTAATACCATATAACGTTATACGTTATATCGTAATGCCATATAACGTTATACGTTATATCGTAGTATTACATAACTTTGTGCGTTATATCGTAATACTACATAACGTTATACGTTATATGGTATTACGACATAACGTTATACGTTATATCGTAGTATTATATAACGTTATACGTTATATCGTAATACTAAATAACGTTATACGTTATATCGTAATACTACATAACGTTATACGTTATGTCGTAATACCATATAACGTTATACGTTATATCGTAATACTACATAACATTATACGTTATATCGTGATACTACATAACGTTACACGTTATATCGTAATACTACATAACGTTATACGTTATATCGTAATACCATATAACGTTATACGTTATATCGTAATACCATATAACGTTATACGTTATATCGTAATGCTACATAACGTTATACGTTATAACGTAATACCATATAACGTTATACGTTATATCGTAATACTACATAACGTTACACGTTACATCGTAATACTACATAACGTTATACGTTATATCGTAATACCATATAACGCTATGCGTTATATCGTAATACTACATAACGTTATACGTTATATCGTAATACCACATAACGTTATACGTTATATCGTAATACAATATAACGTTATACGTTATATCGTAATAGCACATAACGTTATTCGTTATATCGTAATACCATATAACGTTATACGTTATATCGTAATACCACATAACGTTATACGTTATGTCGTAATACCGTATAACGTTATACGTTATATCGTAATACTACTTAACATTATACGTTATATCGTAATACTACATAACGTTACACGTTATATCGTAATATTACATAACGTTATACGTTATATCGTAATACCATATAACGTTATACGTTATATCGTAATACCATATAACGTTATACGTTATATCGTAATGCTACATAACGTTATACGTTATATCGTAGTATTACATAACTTTGTACGTTATATCGTAATACTACATAACGTTATAAGTTATATCATAATACTACATAACGTTATACGTTATGTCGTAATACCATATAACGTTATACGTTATATCGTAATACCATATAACGTCATACGTTATATCGAAATACCATATAACGTCATACGTTATATCGTAATACCATATAACGTTATACGTTATATCGTAATATAATGTAACGCTATACGTTATGTCGTAATACCGTATAACGTTATACGTTATATCGTAATACTACTTAACATTATACGTTATATCGTAATACTACATAACGTTACACGTTATATCGTAATATTACATAACGTTATACGTTATATCGTAATACCATATAACGTTATACGTTATATCGTAATACCATATAACGTTATACGTTATATCGTAATGCTACATAACGTTATACGTTATATCGTAGTATTACATAACTTTGTACGTTATATCGTAATACTACATAACGTTATAAGTTATATCATAATACTACATAACGTTATACGTTATGTCGTAATACCATATAACGTTATACGTTATATCGTAATACCATATAACGTCATACGTTATATCGAAATACCATATAACGTCATACGTTATATCGTAATACCATATAACGTTATACGTTATATCGTAATATAATGTAACGCTATACGTTATGTCGTAATACCGTATAACGTTATACGTTATATCGTAATACTACTTAACATTATACGTTATATCGTAATACTACATAACGTTACACGTTATATCGTAATATTACATAACGTTATACGTTATATCGTAATACCATATAACGTTATACGTTATATCGTAATACCATATAACGTTATACGTTATATCGTAATGCTACATAACGTTATACGTTATATCGTAGTATTACATAACTTTGTACGTTATATCGTAATACTACATAACGTTATAAGTTATATCATAATACTACATAACGTTATACGTTATGTCGTAATACCATATAACGTTATACGTTATATCGTAATACCATATAACGTCAAACGTTATATCGAAATACCATATAACGTCATACGTTATATCGTAATACCATATAACGTTATACGTTATATCGTAATATAATATAACGCTATACGTTATATCGTAATACTACATAACGTTATACGCTATATCGTAATACCATATATCGTTATACGTTATATCGTAATACCATATAACGTCATACGTTATATCGAAATACCATATAACGTTATTCGTTATATCGTAATACTACATAACGTTATACGTTATGTAGTAATACCATATAACGTTATACGTTATATCGTAATACCACATAACGTTATACGTTATATCGTAATACCACATAACGTTATACGTTATATCGTAATACCATACAACGTTTTACGTTATATCGTAATAGCATATAAAGTTATTCGTTATATCGTAATACCATATAACGTTATACGTTATATCGTAATACTACATAACGTTATACGTTATATCGTAATACTACATAACGTTATACGTTATATCGTAATACTACATAACGATATACGTTATATCGTAATACCATATAAAGCTATGCGTTATATCTTAATACTACATAACGTTATACGTTATATCGTAATGCTACATAAGGTTATAAGTTATAACGTAATACTACATAACGTTATACGTTATAACGTATTACCATATAACATTATAATTTATATCGTAAAGCTACATAACTTTATACGTTATATCGTATTGCTACATAACATTTTTCGTTATATCGTAATGCTACATAACGTTATACGTTATATCGTAATGCTACGTAATGTTATACGTTATGTCGTAATACCATATAACGTTATACGTTATATCGTAATGCCATATAACGTTATACGTTATATCGTGATACTACATAACGTTATACGTTATATCGTAGTATTACATAACCTTACACGTTATATCGTAATACTACATAACGTTACACGTTATATCGTAATACTACATAACGTTATACGTTATATCGTAATACCATATAACGTTATACGTTATATCGTAATACCATATAACGTTATACGTTATATCGTAATGCTACATAACGTTATACGTTATATCGTAGTATTACATAACTTTGTACGTTATATCGTAATACTACATAACGTTATACGTTATATCGTAATACTACATAACGATATACGTTATGTCGTAATACCATATAACGTTATACGTTATATCGTAATGCCATATAACGTTATACGTTATATCGTAGTATTACATAACTTTGTGCGTTATATCGTAATACTACATAACGTTATACGTTATATGGTATTACGACATAACGTTATACGTTATATCGTAGTATTATATAACGTTATACGTTATATCGTAATACTAAATAACGTTATACGTTATATCGTAATACTACATAACGTTATACGTTATGTCGTAATACCATATAACGTTATACGTTATATCGTAATACTACATAACATTATACGTTATATCGTGATACTACATAACGTTACACGTTATATCGTAATACTACATAACGTTATACGTTATATCGTAATACCATATAACGTTATACGTTATATCGTAATACCATATAACGTTATACGTTATATCGTAATGCTACATAACGTTATACGTTATATCGTAATACCATATAACGTTATACGTTATATCGTAATACTACATAACGTTACACGTTACATCGTAATACTACATAACGTTATACGTTATATCGTAATACCATATAACGCTATGCGTTATATCGTAATACTACATAACGTTATACGTTATATCGTAATACCACATAACGTTATACGTTATATCGTAATACAATATAACGTTATACGTTATATCGTAATAGCACATAACGTTATTCGTTATATCGTAATACCATATAACGTTATACGTTATATCGTAATACCACATAACGTTATAGGTTATGTCGTAATACCGTATAACGTTATACGTTATATCGTAATACTACTTAACATTATACGTTATATCGTAATACTACATAACGTTACACGTTATATCGTAATATTACATAACGTTATACGTTATATCGTAATACCATATAACGTTATACGTTATATCGTAATACCATATAACGTTATACGTTATATCGTAATGCTACATAACGTTATACGTTATATCGTAGTATTACATAACTTTGTACGTTATATCGTAATACTACATAACGTTATAAGTTATATCATAATACTACATAACGTTATACGTTATGTCGTAATACCATATAACGTTATACGTTATATCGTAATACCATATAACGTCATACGTTATATCGAAATACCATATAACGTCATACGTTATATCGTAATACCATATAACGTTATACGTTATATCGTAATATAATATAACGCTATACGTTATGTCGTAATACCGTATAACGTTATACGTTATATCGTAATACTACTTAACATTATACGTTATATCGTAATACTACATAACGTTACACGTTATATCGTAATATTACATAACGTTATACGTTATATCGTAATACCATATAACGTTATACGTTATATCGTAATACCATATAACGTTATACGTTATATCGTAATGCTACATAACGTTATACGTTATATCGTAATACCACATAACGTTATACGTTATATCGTAATACCATACAACGTTTTACGTTATATCGTAATAGCATATAAAGTTATTCGTTATATCGTAATACCATATAACGTTATACGTTATATCGTAATACTACATAACGTTATACGTTATATCGTAATACTACATAACGTTATACGTTATATCGTAATACTACATAACGTTATACGTTATATCGTAGTATTACATAACGTTATACGTTATATCGTAATACTACATAACGTTATACGTTATATCGTAATACTACATAACGTTATACGTTATGTCGTAATACCATATAACGTTATACTTTATATCGTAATAGCATATAACTTTATTCGTTATGTCGTAATACCATATAACGTTATACGTTATATCGTAATACCATATAACGTTATACGTTATGTCGTAATACTACATAACGTTATACGTTATATCGTATTACCATATAACGTCATACGTTATATCGAAATACCATATAACGTTATTCGTTATATCGTAATACTACATAACGTTATACGTTATGTAGTAATACTACATAACGATATACGTTATATCGTAATACCATATAAAGCTATGCGTTATATCTTAATACTACATAACGTTATACGTTATATCGTAATGCTACATAAGGTTATAAGTTATAACGTAATACTACATAACGTTATACGTTATAACGTATTACCATATAACATTATAATTTATATCGTAAAGCTACATAACTTTATACGTTATATCGTATTGCTACATAACATTTTTCGTTATATCGTAATGCTACATAACGTTATACGTTATATCGTAATGCTACGTAACGTTATACGTTATGTCGTAATACCATATAACGTTATACGTTATATCGTAATGCCATATAACGTTATACGTTATATCGTGATACTACATAACGTTATACGTTATATCGTAGTATTACATAACCTTACACGTTATATCGTAATACTACATAACGTTACACGTTATATCGTAATACTACATAACGTTATACGTTATATCGTAATACCATATAACGTTATACGTTATATCGTAATACCATATAACGTTATACGTTATATCGTAATGCTACATAACGTTATACGTTATATCGTAGTATTACATAACTTTGTACGTTATATCGTAATACTACATAACGTTATACGTTATATCGTAATACTACATAACGATATACGTTATGTCGTAATACCATATAACGTTATACGTTATATCGTAATGCCATATAACGTTATACGTTATATCGTAGTATTACATAACTTTGTGCGTTATATCGTAATACTACATAACGTTATACGTTATATGGTATTACGACATAACGTTATACGTTATATCGTAGTATTATATAACGTTATACGTTATATCGTAATACTAAATAACGTTATACGTTATATCGTAATACTACATAACGTTATACGTTATGTCGTAATACCATATAACGTTATACGTTATATCGTAATACTACATAACATTATACGTTATATCGTGATACTACATAACGTTACACGTTATATCGTAATACTACATAACGTTATACGTTATATCGTAATACCATATAACGTTATACGTTATATCGTAATACCATATAACGTTATACGTTATATCGTAATGCTACATAACGTTATACGTTATATCGTAATACCATATAACGTTATACGTTATATCGTAATACTACATAACGTTACACGTTACATCGTAATACTACATAACGTTATACGTTATATCGTAATACCATATAACGCTATGCGTTATATCGTAATATTACATAACGTTATACGTTATATCGTAATACCACATAACGTTATACGTTATATCGTAATACAATATAACGTTATACGTTATATCGTAATAGCACATAACGTTATTCGTTATATCGTAATACCATATAACGTTATACGTTATATCGTAATACCACATAACGTTATAGGTTATGTCGTAATACCGTATAACGTTATACGTTATATCGTAATACTACTTAACATTATACGTTATATCGTAATACTACATAACGTTACACGTTATATCGTAATATTACATAACGTTATACGTTATATCGTAATACCATATAACGTTATACGTTATATCGTAATACCATATAACGTTATACGTTATATCGTAATGCTACATAACGTTATACGTTATATCGTAGTATTACATAACTTTGTACGTTATATCGTAATACTACATAACGTTATAAGTTATATCATAATACTACATAACGTTATACGTTATGTCGTAATACCATATAACGTTATACGTTATATCGTAATACCATATAACGTCATACGTTATATCGAAATACCATATAACGTCATACGTTATATCGTAATACCATATAACGTTATACGTTATATCGTAATATAATATAACGCTATACGTTATGTCGTAATACCGTATAACGTTATACGTTATATCGTAATACTACTTAACATTATACGTTATATCGTAATACTACATAACGTTACACGTTATATCGTAATATTACATAACGTTATACGTTATATCGTAATACCATATAACGTTATACGTTATATCGTAATACCATATAACGTTATACGTTATATCGTAATGCTACATAACGTTATACGTTATATCGTAATACCACATAACGTTATACGTTATATCGTAATACCATACAACGTTTTACGTTATATCGTAATAGCATATAAAGTTATTCGTTATATCGTAATACCATATAACGTTATACGTTATATCGTAATACTACATAACGTTATACGTTATATCGTAATACTACATAACGTTATACGTTATATCGTAATACTACATAACGTTATACGTTATATCGTAGTATTACATAACGTTATACGTTATATCGTAATACTACATAACGTTATACGTTATATCGTAATACTACATAACGTTATACGTTATGTCGTAATACCATATAACGTTATACTTTATATCGTAATAGCATATAACTTTATTCGTTATGTCGTAATACCATATAACGTTATACGTTATATCGTAATACCATATAACGTTATACGTTATGTCGTAATACTACATAACGTTATACGTTATATCGTAATACCATATAACGTCATACGTTATATCGAAATACCATATAACGTTATTCGTTATATCGTAATACTACATAACGTTATACGTTATGTAGTAATACCATATAACGTTATACGTTATATCGTAATACCACATAACGTTATACGTTATATCGTAATACCACATAACGTTATACGTTATATCGTAATACCATACAACGTTTTACGTTATATCGTAATAGCATATAAAGTTATTCGTTATATCGTAATACCATATAACGTTATACGTTATATCGTAATACTACATAACGTTATACGTTATATCGTAATACTACATAACGTTATACGTTATATCGTAATACTACATAACGTTATACGTTATATCGTAGTATTACATAACGTTACACGTTATATCGTAATACTACATAACGTTATACGTTATATCTTAATACCATATAACGTTATACGTTATATCGTAATACCATATAACGTTATACGTTATATCGTAATGCTACATAACGTTATACGTTATATCGTAGTATTACATAACTTTGTACGTTATATCGTAATACTACATAACGTTATACGTTATATCGTAATACTACATAACGATATACGTTATGTCGTAATACCATATAACGTTATACGTTATATCGTAATGCCATATAACGTTATACGTTATATCGTAATACTACATAACGTTATACGTTATGTCGTAATACCATATAACGTTATACGTTATATCGTAATACTACATAACATTATACGTTATATCGTGATACTACATAACGTTACACGTTATATCGTAATACTACATAACGTTATACGTTATATCGTAATACCATATAACGTTATACGTTATATCGTAATACCATATAACGTTATACGTTATATCGTAATGCTACATAACGTTATACGTTATATCGTAATACCATATAACGTTATACGTTATATCGTAATACTACATAACGTTACACGTTACATCGTAATACCACATAACGTTATACGTTATATCGTAATACCACATAACGTTATACGTTATATCGTAATACAATATAACGTTATACGTTATATCGTAATAGCACATAACGTTATTCGTTATATCGTAATACCATATAACGTTATACGTTATATCGTAATACCACATAACGTTATAGGTTATGTCGTAATACCGTATAACGTTATACGTTATATCGTAATACTACTTAACATTATACGTTATATCGTAATACTACATAACGTTACACGTTATATCGTAATATTACATAACGTTATACGTTATATCGTAATACCATATAACGTTATACGTTATATCGTAATACCATATAACGTTATACGTTATATCGTAATGCTACATAACGTTATACGTTATATCGTAGTATTACATAACTTTGTACGTTATATCGTAATACTACATAACGTTATAAGTTATATCATAATACTACATAACGTTATACGTTATGTCGTAATACCATATAACGTTATACGTTATATCGTAATACCATATAACGTCATACGTTATATCGAAATACCATATAACGTCATACGTTATATCGTAATACCATATAACGTTATACGTTATATCGTAATATAATATAACGCTATACGTTATGTCGTAATACCGTATAACGTTATACGTTATATCGTAATACTACTTAACATTATACGTTATATCGTAATACTACATAACGTTACACGTTATATCGTAATATTACATAACGTTATACGTTATATCGTAATACCATATAACGTTATACGTTATATCGTAATACCATATAACGTTATACGTTATATCGTAATGCTACATAACGTTATACGTTATATCGTAGTATTACATAACTTTGTACGTTATATCGTAATACTACATAACGTTATAAGTTATATCATAATACTACATAACGTTATACGTTATGTCGTAATACCATATAACGTTATTCGTTATATCGTAATACCATATAACGTCATACGTTATATCGAAATACCATATAACGTCATACGTTATATCGTAATACCATATAACGTTATACGTTATATCGTAATATAATATAACGCTATACGTTATATCGTAATACTACATAACGTTATACGCTATATCGTAATACCATATATCGTTATACGTTATATCGTAATACCATATAACGTCATACGTTATATCGAAATACCATATAACGTTATTCGTTATATCGTAATACTACATAACGTTATACGTTATGTAGTAATACCATATAACGTTATACGTTATATCGTAATACCACATAACGTTATACGTTATATCGTAATACCACATAACGTTATACGTTATATCGTAATACCATACAACGTTTTACGTTATATCGTAATAGCATATAAAGTTATTCGTTATATCGTAATACCATATAACGTTATACGTTATATCGTAATACTACATAACGTTATACGTTATATCGTAATACTACATAACGTTATACGTTATATCGTAATACTACATAACGTTATACGTTATATCGTAGTATTACATAACGTTATACGTTATATCGTAATACTACATAACGTTATACGTTATATCGTAATACTACATAACGTTATACGTTATGTCGTAATACCATATAACGTTATACTTTATATCGTAATAGCATATAACTTTATTCGTTATGTCGTAATACCATATAACGTTATACGTTATATCGTAATACCATATAACGTTATACGTTATGTCGTAATACTACATAACGTTATACGTTATATCGTAATACTACACAACGATATACGTTATATCGTAATACCATATAAAGCTATTCGTTATATCGTAATACTACATAACGTTATACGTTATATCGTAATACCACATAACGTTATACGTTATATCGTAATACCATACAACGTTTTACGTTATATCGTAATAGCATATAAAGTTATTCGTTATATCGTAATACCATATAACGTTATACGTTATATCGTAATACTACATAACGTTATACGTTATATCGTATTACTACATAACGTTATACGTTATATCGTAATACTACATAACGTTATACGTTATATCGTAGTATTACATAACGTTATACGTTATATCGTAATATCATATAACGTTACACGTAATATCGTAATACTACATAACGTTATACGTTATATCGTAATACTACATTACGTTCTACGTTATATCGTAATAACATATATCGTTATACGTTATATCGTAATACCACATAACGTTATACGTTATATCGTAATACCATACAACGTTTTACGTTATATCGTAATAGCATATAAAGTTATTCGTTATATCGTAATACCATATAACGTTATACGTTATATCGTAATACTACATAACGTTATACGTTATATCGTAATACTACATAACGTTATACGTTATATCGTAGTATTACATAACGTTATACGTTATATCGTAATACTACATAACGTTATACGTTATATCGTAATATCATATAACTTTATACGTTATATCGTAATACCACATAACGTTATACGTTATATCGTAATACCATACAACGTTTTACGTTATATCGTAATAGCATATAAAGTTATTCGTTATATCGTAATACCACATAACGTTATACGTTATATCGTAATACCATACAACGTTTTACGTTATATCGTAATAGCATATAAAGTTATTCGTTATATCGTAATACCATATAACGTTATACGTTATATCGTAATACTACATAACGTTATACGTTATATCGTAATACTACATAACGTTATACGTTATGTCGTAATAGCATATAACGTTATACTTTATATCGTAATAGCATATAACGTTATTCGTTATGTCGTAATACCATATAACGTTATACGTTATATCGCAATACAATATAACGTTATACGTTATGTCGTAATACTACATAACGTTATACGTTATAACGTATTACCATATAACATTATAATTTATATCGTAAAGCTACATAACTTTATACGTTATATCGCATTGCTACATAACATTTTTCGTTATATCGTAATGCTACATAACGTTTTACGTTTTAACGTATTACCAAATAACGTTATACGCTATATCGTAATGCTACATTACGTTATACGGTATAACGTAATATTACATAACGTTATACGTTATATCGTAATACTACATAACGTTATACGTTATATCGTAGTATTACATAACGTTATACGTTATATCGTAATACTACATAACGTTATAAGTTATATTGTTATACTACATAACGTTATATGTTATATCGCCATAGCATACAACGTTATTCGTTATATCGTAATACCATATAACGTTATATGTTATATCGTAATACGACATAACGTTATACGTTATATCGTAATACTACATAACGTTATACGTTATGTCGTAATACCATATAACGTCATACGTTATATCGTAATACCATATAACGTTATACGTTATATCGTAATATCATATAACGTTATACGTTATATCGTAATACTACATAACGTTATACGTTATATCGTAATACCATATAACGTTATACGTTATATCGTTATACTACATAACGTTATACGTTATATCGCCATAGCATACAACGTTATTCGTTATATCGCAATACCATATAACGTTATATGTTATATCGTAATACTACATAACGTTATACGTTATATCGTAATACTACATAACGTTATACGTTATGTCGTAATACCATATAACGTCATACGTTATATCGTAATACCATATAACGTTATACGTTATATCGTAATATCATATAACGTTATACGTTATATCGTTATACTACATAACGTTATACGTTATATCGTAATACTACATAACGTTATATGTTATATCGTAATACTACATAACGTTATACGTTATATCGTAATACCATATAACGTTATACGTTTTATCGTAATGCTACATAACGTTATACGTTATATCGTAATGCTACATAACGATACACGTTATATCGTAATGCTACATAACGTTATACGTTATATCGTAATGCTATATAACGTTATACGTTATATGGTAATACTACATAACGTTGTACATTATATCGTAATGCTACATGACGTTATACGTTATATCGTAATGCTACATAACGTTATACGTTATATCGTAATGTTACATAAAGTTATACGTTATAACGTATTACCACATTAAGGCTATACGTTATATCGTAATGCTACATAACGTTATACGTTATATCGTAATGGTACATAACGTTATACGTTATAACGTATTACCAAATAACGTTATACGCTATATCGTAATGCTACATTACGTTATACGGTATAACGTAATATTACATAACGTTATACGTTATATCGTAATGCTAAATAACGTTATACGTTATTTCGTAATGCTAGATAACGTTATACGTTATATCGTTTTGCTACATAACGTTATAGGTTATAATGTATTACCATATGACGTTATACGTTATATCGTAATGCTACATAACGTTATACGTTATGTCGTAATGCCATATAACGTCATACGTTATATCGTAGTACTATATAACGTTATACGTTATATCGTAATATCATATAACGTTATACGTTATATCGTAATACTACATAACGTTATACGTTATATCATAATACTACATAACGTTATACGTTATATCGTAATGCTACAGAATGTTATACGTTATATCGTATTGCTACATAACGTTATACGTTATATCGTAATGCTACATAACGTTATACGTTATGTCGTAATGCCATATAACGTCATACGTTATATCGTAATGCTACATAACGTTATACGTTATATCGTAATGCTACATAACGATACACGTTATATCGTAATGCTACATAACGTTATACGTTATATCGTAATGCTATATAACGTTATACGTTATATGGTAATACTACATAACGTTGTACATTATATCGTAATGCTACATGACGTTATACGTTATATCGTAATGCTACATAACGTTATACGTTATATCGTAATGTTACATAAAGTTATACGTTATAACGTATTACCACATTAAGGCTATACGTTATATCGTAATGCTACATAACGTTATACGTTATATCGTAATGGTACATAACGTTATACGTTGTATCGTAATGCTACATAATGTTATACGTTATATCGTTTTGCTACATAACGTTATACGTTATAACGCATTACCATATAACGTTATACGTTATATCGTAATGCTACATAACGTTATACGTTACATCGTGATGCTTCATAACGTTATATGTTATATCGTAATGCTACATAACATTATACGTTATATCGTCATACTATATAACGTTATGCGTTATATCGTTATGCCACAGAACGTTATACGTTATATCGCAATGCTACATAACATTATACGATATAACGTAATACTACGTAACGTTATACGTTATAACGTAATACTATATAATGTTATACGTTATATCGTAACGCTACATAGCGATATATTTTATATCGTAATGCTACATATCGTTAGACGTTATATCGTAATGCTACATAGCGTTATAAGTTATATCGTAATGCTACATAACGTTATACGTTATAACGTAATACTATATAACGTTATACGTTATATCGTAATGCTATATAACGTTATACGATATATAATAATGCTACATAACATTATACGTTATAACGTATTAGCATATAACGTTATACGTTATATCGTAATACTACATAACGTTATACGTTATATCGTAATGCTACAGAATGTTATACGTTATATCGTATTGCTACATAACGTTATACGTTATATCGTAATACTACATTACGTTATACGTTATAACGTAATGCTACGTAACGTTATACATTATAACGTAATACTATATAACGTTATACGATATATAATAATGCTACATAACATTATACGTTATAACGTATTAGCATATAACGTTATACGTTATATCGTAATACTACATAACGTTATACGTTATATCGTAATAATACATAACGTTATACGTTATAACGTATTACCATGTAACGTTATACGTCACATCGTTATGCTACATAACGTTATACGTTATATCGTAATACTACATAACGTTATACGTTATAACGTAATGCTACGTAACGTTATACATTATAACGTAATACTATATAACGTTATACGATATATAATAATGCTACATAACATTATACGTTATAACGTATTAGCATATAACGTTATACGTTATATCGTAATACTACGTAACGTTATACATTATAACGTTATACTATATAACGTTATACGTTATATCGTAATAATACATAACGTTATACGTTATAACGTATTGCCATGTAACGTTATACGTCACATCGTTATGCTACATAACGTTATACGATATATAATAATGCTACATAACATTATACGTTATAACGTATTAGCATATAACGTTATACGTTATATCGTAATACTACATAACGTTATACGTTATATCGTAATGCTACATAACGTTATACGTTATATCGTAATGCTACAGAATGTTATACGTTATATCGTATTGCTACATAACGTTATACGTTATATCGTAATACTACATAACGTTATACGTTATAACGTAATGCTACTTAACGTTATACATTATAACGTAATACTATATAACGTTATACGTTATACCGTAACATTACATAACGTTATACGTTATATCGTTATGCTACATAACGTTATACGTTATAACGTATTACCAATTAACGTTATACGCTATATCGTAATGCTACATTACGTTATACGGTATAACGTAATATTACATAACGTTATACGTTATATCGTAATGCTACATAACGTTATACGTTATAACGTAATGCTACGTAAGGTTATACGTTATAACGTAATACTAAATAACGTTATACGTTCTTTCGTAATGCTACATAACGTTATACGTTATATCGTTTTGCTACATAACGTTATAGGTTATAATGTATTACCATATAACGTTATACGTTATATCGTAATGCTACATAACGTTATACGTTATGTCGTAATGCCATATAACGTCATACGTTATATCGTAATACTATATAACGTTATACGTTATATCGTAATATCATATAACGTTATACGTTATATCGTAATACTACATAACGTTATACGTTATATCGTAATACTACATAACGTTATACGTTATATCGTAATACTACATAACGTTATACGTTATATCGTAATGCTACAGAATGTTATACGTTATATCGTATTGCTACATAACGTTATACGTTATATCGTAATGCTACATAACGTTATACGTTATAACGTAATATTACATAACGTTATACGTTATGTCGTAATGCCATATAACGTCATACGTTATATCGTAATGCTACATAACGTTATACGTTATATCGTAATGCTACATAACGATACACGTTATATCGTAATGCTACATAACGTTATACGTTATATCGTAATGCTATATAACGTTATACGTTATATGGTAATACTACATAACGTTGTACATTATATCGTAATGCTACATGACGTTATACGTTATATCGTAATGCTACATAACGTTATACGTTATATCGTAATGTTACATAAAGTTATACGTTATAACGTATTACCACATTAAGGCTATACGTTATATCGTAATGCTACATAACGTTATACGTTATATCGTAATGGTACATAACGTTATACGTTGTATCGTAATGCTACATAACGTTATACGTTATATCGTTTTGCTACATAACGTTATACGTTATAACGTATTACCATATAACGTTATCCGTTATATCGTAATGCTACATAACGTTATACGTTACATCGTGATGCTTCATAACGTTATATGTTATATCGTAATGCTACATAACATTATACGTTATAACGTCATACTATATAACGTTATGCGTTATATCGTTATGCCACAGAACGTTATACGTTATATCGCAATGCTACATAACATTATACGATATAACGTAATACTACGTAACGTTATACGTTATAACGTAATACTATATAACGTTATACGTTATATCGTAATGCTACATAGCGATATATTTTATATCGTAATGCTACATATCGTTAGACGTTATATCGTAATGCTACATAGCGTTATAAGTTATATCGTAATGCTACATAACGTTATACGTTATAACGTAATTCTATATAACGTTATACGTTATATCGTAATGCTATATAACGTTATACGATATATAATAATGCTACATAACATTATACGTTATAACGTATTAGCATATAACGTTATACGTTATATCGTAATACTACATAACGTTATACGTTATATCGTAATGCTACAGAATGTTATACGTTATATCGTATTGCTACATAACGTTATACGTTATATCGTAATACTACATAACGTTATACGTTATAACGTAATGCTACGTAACGTTATACATTATAACGTAATACTATATAACGTTATACGATATATAATAATGCTACATAACATTATACGTTCTAACGTATTAGCATATAACGTTATACGTTATATCGTAATACTACATAACGTTATACGTTATAACGTAATGCTACGTAACGTTATACATTATAACGTAATACTATATAACGTTATACGATATATAATAATGCTACATAACATTATACGTTATAACGTATTAGCATATAACGTTATACGTTATATCGTAATACTACGTAACGTTATACATTATAACATAATACTATATAACGTTATACGTTATATCGTAATAATACATAACGTTATACGTTATATCGTAATGCTACATAACGTTATACGTTATAACGTAATGCTACGTAAGGTTATACGTTATAACGTAATACTAAATAACGTTATACGTTATTTCGTAATGCTACATAACGTTATACGTTACATCGTTTTGCTACATAACGTTATAGGTTATAATGTATTACCATATAACGTTATACGTTATATCGTAATGCTACATAACGTTATACGTTATGTCGTAATGCCATATAACGTCATACGTTATATCGTAATACTATATAACGTTATACGTTATATCGTAATATCATATAACGTTATACGTTATATCGTAATACTACATAACGTTATACGTTATATCGTAATACTACATAACGTTATACGTTATATCGTAATACTATATAACGTTATACGTTATATCGTAATGCTACATAGCGATATATTTTATATCGTAATGCTACATATCGTTAGACGTTATATCGTAATGCTACATAGCGTTATAAGTTATATCGTAATGCTACATAACGTTATACGTTATAACGTAATACTATATAACGTTATACGTTATATCGTAATGCTATATAACGTTATACGATATATAATAATGCTACATAACATTATACGTTATAACGTATTAGCATATAACGTTATACGTTATATCGTAATACTACATAACGTTATACGTTATATCGTAATGCTACAGAATGTTATACGTTATATCGTATTGCTACATAACGTTATACGTTATATCGTAATACTACATAACGTTATACGTTATAACGTAATGCTACGTAACGTAATACATTATAACGTAATACTATATAACGTTATACGTTATATCGTAATATTACATAACGTTATACGTTATAACGTATTACCATGTAACGTTATACGTCACATCGTTATGCTACATAACGTTATACGATATATAATAATGCTACATAACATTATACGTTATAACGTATTAGCATATAACGTTATACGTTATATCGTAATACTACATAACGTTATACGTTATATCGTAATGCTACATAACGTTATACGTTATATCGTAATGCTACAGAATGTTATACGTTATATCGTATTGCTACATAACGTTATACGTTATATCGTAATACTACATAACGTTATACGTTATAACGTAATGCTACGTAACGTTATACATTATAACGTAATACTATATAACGTTATACGTTATATCGTAACATTACATAACGTTATACGTTATATCGTAATGCTACATAACGTTATACGTTATAACGTATTACCAATTAACGTTATACGCTATATCGTAATGCTACATTACGTTATACGGTATAACGTAATATTACATAACGTTATACGTTATATCGTAATACTACATAACGTTATACGTTATAACGTAATGCTACGTAACGTTATACATTATAACGTAATACTATATAACGTTATACGATATATAATAATGCTACATAACATTATACGTTATAACGTATTAGCATATAACGTTATACGTTATATCGTAATACTACATAACGTTATACGTTATATCGTAATAATACATAACGTTATACGTTATAACGTATTACCATGTAACGTTATACGTCACATCGTTATGCTACATAACGTTATACGTTATATCGTAATGCTACATTACGTTATACGGTATAACGTAATATTACATAACGTTATACGTTATATCGTAATACTACATAACGTTATACGTTATAACGTAATGCTACGTAACGTTATACATTATAACGTAATACTATATAACGTTATACGATATATAATAATGCTACATAACATTATACGTTATAACGTATTAGCATATAACGTTATACGTTATATCGTAATACTACATAACGTTATACGTTATATCATAATAATACATAACGTTATACGTTATAACGTATTACCATGTAACGTTATACGTCACATCGTTATGCTACATAACGTTATACGTTATATCGTAATACTACATAACGTTATACGTTATAACGTAATGCTACGTAACGTTATACATTATAACGTAATACTATATAACGTTATACGATATATAATAATGCTACATAACATTATACGTTATAACGTATTAGCATATAACGTTATACGTTATATCGTAATACTACGTAACGTTATACATTATAACGTAATACTATATAACGTTATACGTTATATCGTAATAATACATAACGTTATACGTTATAACGTATTGCCATGTCACGTTATACGTCACATCGTTATGCTACATAACGTTATACGATATATAATAATGCTACATAACATTATACGTTATAACGTATTAGCATATAACGTTATACGTTATATCGTAATACTACATAACGTTATACGTTATATCGTAATGCTACATAACGTTATACGTTATATCGTAATGCTACATAACGTTATACGTTATGTCGTAATGCCATATAACGTCATACGTTATATCGTAATACTATATAACGTTATACGTTATATCGTAATATCATATAACGTTATACGTTATATCGTAATACTACATAACGTTATACGTTATATCGTAATACTACATAACGTTATACGTTATATCGTAATACTATATAACGTTATACGTTATATCGTAATGCTACATAGCGATATATTTTATATCGTAATGCTACATATCGTTAGACGTTATATCGTAATGCTACATAGCGTTATAAGTTATATCGTAATGCTACATAACGTTATACGTTATAACGTAATACTATATAACGTTATACGTTATATCGTAATGCTATATAACGTTATACGATATATAATAATGCTACATAACATTATACGTTATAACGTATTAGCATATAACGTTATACGTTATATCGTAATACTACATAACGTTATACGTTATATCGTAATGCTACAGAATGTTATACGTTATATCGTATTGCTACATAACGTTATACGTTATATCGTAATACTACATAACGTTATACGTTATAACGTAATGCTACGTAACGTAATACATTATAACGTAATACTATATAACGTTATACGTTATATCGTAATATTACATAACGTTATACGTTATAACGTATTACCATGTAACGTTATACGTCACATCGTTATGCTACATAACGTTATACGATATATAATAATGCTACATAACATTATACGTTATAACGTATTAGCATATAACGTTATACGTTATATCGTAATACTACATAACGTTATACGTTATATCGTAATGCTACATAACGTTATACGTTATATCGTAATGCTACAGAATGTTATACGTTATATCGTGTTGCTACATAACGTTATACGTTATATCGTAATACTACATAACGTTATACGTTATAACGTAATGCTACGTAACGTTATACATTATAACGTAATACTATATAACGTTATACGTTATATCGTAACATTACATAACGTTATACGTTATATCGTAATGCTACATAACGTTATACGTTATAACGTATTACCAATTAACGTTATACGCTATATCGTAATGCTACATTACGTTATACGGTATAACGTAATATTACATAACGTTATACGTTATATCGTAATGCTACATAACGTTATACGTTATAACGTAATGCTACGTAAGGTTATACGTTATAACGTAATACTAAATAACGTTATACGTTATTTCGTAATGCTACATAACGTTATACGTTATATCGTTTTGCTACATAACGTTATAGGTTATAATGTATTACCATATAACGTTATACGTTATATCGTAATGCTACATAACGTTATACGTTATGTCGTAATGCCATATAACGTCATACGTTATATCGTAATACTATATAACGTTATACGTTATATCGTAATATCATATAACGTTATACGTTATATCGTAATACTACATAACGTTATACGTTATATCGTAATACTACATAACGTTATACGTTATATCGTAATACTACATAACGTTATACGTTATATCGTAATGCTACAGAATGTTATACGTTATATCGTATTGCTACATAACGTTATACGTTATATCGTAATGCTACATAACGTTATACGTTATAACGTAATATTACATAACGTTATACGTTATATCGTAATACTACATAACGTTATACGTTATAACGTAATGCTACGAAACGTTATACGTTATATCGTAATGCTACATAACGTTATACGTTATAACGTTTTACCATATAACGTTATACGTTATAACGTATTACCATATAACGTTTTACGTTATATGGTAATGCTACATAACGTTATACGTTACATGATAAGGCTACATAACGTTATACGTTATAACGTAGCTAATACGTAGCATATAACGTTATACGTTATATCGTAATTCTACATAACGTTATACGTTATATCGTAATGCTACAGAATGTTATACGTTATATCGTATTGCTACATAACGTTATACGTTATATCGTAATACTACATAACGTTATACGTTATAACGTAATGCTACGTAACGTAATACATTATAACGTAATACTATATAACGTTATACGTTATATCGTAATATTACATAACGTTATACGTTATAACGTATTACCATGTAACGTTATACGTCACATCGTTATGCTACATAACGTTATACGATATATAATAATGCTACATAGCATTATACGTTATAACGTATTAGCATATAACGTTATACGTTATATCGTAATACTACATAACGTTATACGTTATATCGTAATGCTACATAACGTTATACGTTATATCGTAATGCTACAGAATGTTATACGTTATATCGTATTGCTACATAACGTTATACGTTATATCGTAATACTACATAACGTTATACGTTATAACGTAATGCTACGTAACGTTATACATTATAACGTAATACTATATAACGTTATACGTTATATCGTAACATTACATAACGTTATACGTTATATCGTAATGCTACATAACGTTATACGTTATAACGTATTACCAATTAACGTTATACGCTATATCGTAATGCTACATTACGTTATACGGTATAACGTAATATTACATAACGTTATACGTTATATCGTAATGCTACATAACGTTATACGTTATAACGTAATGCTACGTAAGGTTATACGTTATAACGTAATACTAAATAACGTTATACGTTATTTCGTAATGCTACATAACGTTATACGTTATATCGTTTTGCTACATAACGTTATAGGTTATATCGTAATATCATATAACGTTATACGTTATATCGTAATACTACAGAATGTTATACGTTATATCGTATTGCTACATAACGTTATACGTTATATCGTAATGCTACATAACGTTATACGTTATGACGTAATATTACATAACGTTATACGTTATATCGTAATACTACATAACGTTATACGTTATAACGTAATGCTACGAAACGTTATACGTTATATCGTAATGCTACATAACGTTATACGTTATAACGTTTTACCATATAACGTTATACGTTATAACGTATTACCATATAACGTTTTACGTTATATGGTAATGCTACATAACGTTATACGTTACATGATAAGGCTACATAACGTTATACGTTATAACGTAGCTAATACGTAGCATATAACGTTATACGTTATATCGTAATACTACATAACGTTATACGTTATATCGTAATACTACATAACGTTATACGTTATATCGTAATACTACATAACGTTATACGTTATATCGTAATACTACATAACGTTATACGTTATAACGTATTACCACATAACGTTATACGTTATATCGTAATGCTACATAACGTTATACGTTATATCGTAATGCTACATAACGTTATACGTTATATCGTAATGCTACATAACGTTATACGTCACATCGTTATGCTACATAACGTTATACGATATATATTAATGCTACATAATATTATACGTTATAACGTATTAGCATATAACGTTATACGTTATATCGTAATGCTACATAACGTTATACGTTATAACGTATTACCATATAACGTTATACGTTATATCGTAATGCTATATAACGTTATACGTTATATCGTAATGCTACATAACGTTATACGTTATAACGTATTACCATATAACGTTATACGTTATATCGTAATGCTACATAACGTTATACGTTATATCGTAATGCTACATAACGTTATACGTTATACCGTAATGCTACATAACGTTATACGTTATATCGTAATGTCACATAACGTTATACGTTATAACGTATTACCATATAACGTTATACGTTATATCGTAATGGTACATAACGTTATACGTTACATCGTAATGCTACATAACGTTATACGTTATAACGTATTACCATATAACGTTATACGTTATATCGTTATGCTACATAACGTTATACGTTATATCGTATAGTCACATAGCGTTATGCGTTATAACGTATTACCATATAGCGTTATACGTTATATCGTAATGCTACATAACGTTATACGTTAAATCGTAATGCTACATAACGTTATACGTTATAACGTATTACCATAGATCGTTATACGTTATATCGTAATGTTACATAACGTTATACGCTATATCGTAATGCTACATAACGTTATACGTTATATCGTAATGTTACATAACGTTATACGTTATAACGTATTACCATATAACGTTATACGTTATATCGTAATGGTACATAACGTTATACGTTACATCGTAATGCTACATAACGTTATACGTTATAACGTACTACCATATAACGTTATACGTTATATCGTTATGCTACATAACGTTATACGTTATATCGTATAGTCACATAACGTTATGCGTTATAACATATTACCATATAGCGTTATACGTTATATCGTAATGCTACATAACGTTATACGTTAAATCGTAATGCTACATAACGTTATACGTTATAACGTATTACCATATAACGTTATACGTTATATCGTAATGCTACATAACGTTATACGTTATAACGTATTACCATATAACGTTATACGTTATATCGTAATGCTACATAACGTTATACGTTATATCGTACTGCTACATAACGTTATACGTTACAACGCAATGTTACATAACGTTATACGTTATAACGTAATGTTACATAACGTTATACGCTATATCGTAATGCTACATAACGTTATACGTTAAATCGTAATGTTACATAACGTTATACGTTATAACGTATTACCATATAACGTTATACGTTATATCGTAATGCTACATAACGTTATACGTTATAACGTATTACCATATAACGTTATACGTTATATCGTAATGCTACATAACGTTATACGTTATATCGTACTGCTACATAACGTTATACGTTACAACGCAATGTTACATAACGTTATACGTTATAACGTATTACCATGTAACGTTATACGTCACATCGTTATGCTACATAACGTTATACGATATATAATAATGCTACATAACATTATACGTTATAACGTATTAGCATATAACGTTATACGTTATATCGTAATACTACATAACGTTATACGTTATATCGTAATGCTACATAACGTTATACGTTATATCGTAATGCTACAGAATGTTATACGTTATATCGTATTGCTACATAACGTTATACGTTATATCGTAATACTACATAACGTTATACGTTATAACGTAATGCTACGTAACGTTATACATTATAACGCAATACTATATAACGTTATACGTTATATCGTAATATTACATAATGTTATACGTTATAACGTATTACCATGTAACGTTTTACGTCACATCGTTATGCTACATAACGTTATACGATATATAATAATGCTACATATCATTATACGTTATAACGTATTAGCATATAACGTTATACGTTATATCGTAATACTACATAACGTTATACGTTATATCGTAATGCTACATAACGTTATACGTTATATCGTAATGCTACAGAATGTTATACGTTATATCGTATTGCTACATAACGTTATACGTTATATCGTAATACTACATAACGTTATACGTTATAACGTAATGCTACGTAACGTTATACATTATAACGTAATACTATATAACGTTATACGTTATATCGTAATATTACATAACGTTATACGTTATATCGTAATGCTACATAACGTAATACTATATAACGTTATACGTTATATCGTAATATTACATAACGTTATACGTTATATCGTAATGCTACATAACGTTATACGTTTTAACGTATTACCAATTAACGTTATACGCTATATCGTAATGCTACATTACGTTATACGGTATAACGTAATATTACATAACGTTATACGTTATTTCGTAATGCTACATAACGTTATACGTTATATCGTTTTGCTACATAACGTTATAGGTTATAATGTATTACCATATAACGTTATACGTTATACGTTATGTCGTAATGCCATATAACGTCATACGTTATATCGTAATACTATATAACGTTATACGTTATATCGTAATATCATATAACGTTATACGTTATAACGTAATATTACATAACGTTATACGTTATATCGTAATACTACATAACGTTATACGTTATAACGTAATGCTACGAAACGTTATACGTTATAACGTATTACCATATAACGTTATACGTTATATCGTAATGCTACATAACGTTATACGTTATAACGTATTACCATATAACGTTATACGTTATATCGTAATGCTACATAACGTTATACGTTATATCGTACTGCTACATAACGTTATACGTTACAACGCAATGTTACATAACGTTATACGTTATAACGTAATGTTACATAACGTTATACGCTATATCGTAATGCTACATAACGTTATACGTTAAATCGTAATGTTACATAACATTATACGTTATAACGTATTACCATATAACGTTATACGTTATATCGTAATGGTACATAACGTTATACGTTACATCGTAATGCTACATAACGTTATACGTTATAACGTATTACCATATAACGTTATACGTTATATCGTTATGCTACATAACGTTATACGATATATCGTATAGTCACATAACGTTATGCGTTATAACATATTACCATATAGCGTTATACGCTATATCGTAATGCTACATAACGTTATACGTTAAATCGTAATGCTACATAACGTTATACGTTATAACGTATTACCATATAACGTTATACGTTATATCGTAATGCTACATAACGTTATACGTTATAACGTATTACCATATAACGTTATACGTTATATCGTAATGCTACATAACGTTATACGTTATATCGTACTGCTACATAACGTTATACGTTACAACGCAATGTTACATAACGTTATACGTTATAACGTAATGTTACATAACGTTATACGCTATATCGTAATGCTACATAACGTTATACGTTAAATCGTAATGTTACATAACGTTATACGTTATAACGTATTACCATATAACGTTATACGTTATATCGTAATGCTACATAACGTTATACGTTATAACGTATTACCATATAACGTTATACGTTATATCGTAATGCTACATAACGTTATACGTTATATCGTACTGCTACATAACGTTATACGTTACAACGCAATGTTACATAACGTTATACGTTATAACGTATTACCATGTAACGTTATACGTCACATCGTTATGCTACATAAATTTATACGATATATAATAATGCTACATAACATTATACGTTATAACGTATTAGCATATAACGTTATACGTTATATCGTAATACTACATAACGTTATACGTTATATCGTAATGCTACATAACGTTATACGTTATATCGTAATGCTACAGAATGTTATACGTTATATCGTATTGCTACATAACGTTATACGTTATATCGTAATACTACATAACGTTATACGTTATAACGTAATGCTACGTAACGTAATACATTATAACGTAATACTATATAACGTTATACGTTATATCGTAATATTACATAACGTTATACGTTATAACGTATTACCATGTAACGTTATACGTCACATCGTTATGCTACATAACGTTATACGATATATAATAATGCTACATAACATTATACGTTATAACGTATTAGCATATAACGTTATACGTTATATCGTAATACTACATAACGTTATACGTTATATCGTAATGCTACATAACGTTATACGTTATATCGTAATGCTACAGAATGTTATACGTTATATCGTATTGCTACATAACGTTATACGTTATATCGTAATACTACATAACGTTATACGTTATAACGTAATGCTACGTAACGTTATACATTTTAACGTAATACTATATAACGTTATACGTTATATCGTAACATTACATAACGTTATACGTTATATCGTAATGCTACATAACGTTATACGTTATAACGTATTACCAATTAACGTTATACGCTATATCGTAATGCTACATTACGTTATACGGTATAACGTAATATTACATAACGTTATACGTTATATCGTAATACTACATAACGTTATACGTTATAACGTAATGCTACGTAACGTTATACATTATAACGTAATACTATATAACGTTATACGATATATAATAATGCTACATAACATTATACGTTATAACGTATTAGCATATAACGTTATACGTTATATCGTAATACTACATAACGTTATACGTTATATCGTAATAATACATAACGTTATACGTTATAACGTATTACCATGTAACGTTATACGTCACATCGTTATGCTACATAACGTTATACGTTATATCGTAATACTACATAACGTTATACGTTATAACGTAATGCTACGTAACGTTATACATTATAACGTAATACTATATAACGTTATACGATATATAATAATGCTACATAATATTATACGTTATAACGTATTAGCATATAACGTTATACGTTATATCGTAATACTACGTAACGTTATACATTATAACGTAATACTATATAACGTTATACGTTATATCGTAATAATACATAACGTTATACGTTATAACGTATTGCCATGTAACGTTATACGTCACATCGTTATGCTACATAACGTTATACGATATATAATAATGCTACATAACATTATACGTTATAACGTATTAGCATATAACGTTATACGTTATATCGTAATACTACATAACGTTATACGTTATATCGTAATGCTACATAACGTTATACGTTATATCGTAATGCTACAGAATGTTATACGTTATATCGTATTGCTACATAACGTTATACGTTATATCGTAATACTACATAACGTTATACGTTATAACGTAATGCTACGTAACGTTATACATTATAACGTAATACTATATAACGTTATACGTTATACCGTAACATTACATAAAGTTATACGTTATATCGTAATGCTACATAACGTTATACGTTATAACGTATTACCAATTAACGTTATACGCTATATCGTAATGCTACATTACGTTATACGGTATAACGTAATATTACATAACGTTATACGTTATGTCGTAATGCTACATAACGTTATACGTTATAACGTAATGCTACGTAAGGTTATACGTTATAACGTAATACTAAATAACGTTATACGTTATTTCGTAATGCTACATAACGTTATACGTTATATCGTTTTGCTACATAACGTTATAGGTTATAATGTATTACCATATAACGTTATACGTTATATCGTAATGCTACATAACGTTATACGTTATGTCGTAATGCCATATAACGTCATACGTTATATCGTAATACTATATAACGTTATACGTTATATCGTAATATCATATAACGTTATACGTTATATCGTAATACTACATAACGTTATACGTTATATCGTAATACTACATAACGTTATACGTTATATCGTAATACTATATAACGTTATACGTTATATCGTAATGCTACATAGCGATATATTTTATATCGTAATGCTACATATCGTTAGACGTTATATCGTAATGCTATATAGCGTTATAAGTTATATCGTAATGCTACATAACGTTATACGTTATAACGTAATACTATATAACGTTATACGTTATATCGTAATGCTATATAACGTTATAC